>CM053622.1:817761469-817781307 GCA_028646595.1 Phalanger gymnotis
ATCTTGGAGTGGGGGGGGGAGGAAATGGGGAGAAAATTTGTAATTCAAACACCTGTGAAAACCAATGCTGAAAACCAAACATGTCAAAAATAAATTTAAAAAAAAAAAAGGAAGGAAAGAGGATAGATCAGGCATCACACAGTAAAGGGAAGTGTTTTTAAAGATGGGGAGAGGTAGGCATTTCATATTTTGAGGTAGCGCTTCAGTGAATTGAGTGCTAAAACTGACCATTTTGCATTTTCTGGCAAAGATTTTGGAGTAGTTTGGCATTTCCTTCTCCAGCTCCTTTTGGAGATGAGATTGAGGTAAACAGGATTAAGCGACTTGCCCAGGGTCACACAACTAGTAAGTGGTCTGCCACTAGATTTGAACTCAGCAAGGTGAGTCTTCCACACCAGGGGCTCTATCCACTTCTCCATCAACTTGGCCAGCTGAAAAGCAGACCTGAGTTCAAATTCCACCAAGACATTGCTATGTTCATTCTGAGGAAGTGACTTGTCACTCTTCTGTAATAGTATGGCCTCTGTCACACAAGCCAAGGCTTTTAAAAATGCTATGCCCAGTTTAAATGGGATAGTATGTCATCTAATCCAACCCCATAATTCCTCCAACTGGAAAATGAGGCCATAAGATTGAATACAAGTGTGCCAGAGACCTCTCTATCCTTCTTTGATTATTCCCCCTTTCCAGGCCCAGGCTCCACTCACTGGCCTTTCTGCCCCTTCCTCACCCCCAGACAAACAGAAATCTATACCCAAGCTCTGCTCACTCCAGTCTGGAAGGCTCTCCCCTCCTCCCCTTAGCATCAGCATCAATCTGGATTGCACTCAAATCCTCCCTTCTGCAGGCCTGCCCTGGATTCTTCTTCCATCCCCAGCTACTAGTGCCTTCCTCTTAGAGATTACCTTCCATGTGTCTCCTCTCTACAGGCTTCATCTATGGAATTCTTCACTTGTTATGAATGGTGAGCCGTGATCAAAGTCAGGAAGGCCTGGGCTGGCAGAGGCACCTTCAACCCCCTGGCAACCCCCACCTCATTCCCTCAGAAGGTAAACTCCTCAAGAGCAAGGATTGTTTTGTTTTTCTCTCTCCAGGAATTAATTGGCAGACAGGGGAACCTGAGATGGGGAATGAGGAAGAGATCAGTGGGATATTTACCAGACACAAAAGGAAAAACTCTAGGATGGGGCATGGGGTGGGAGGGACTTGGAGGAGAGCTTGGGACTTGGGTGCTATAAATTCCACAGAGAACCATTAGCATTTCATTGTCCCAGTAGACCCCCAAAAAGGAGAAAATGGAGGAATCAGATGAAAACAAAGAGACATGAGGGGATCTGGGCTTTCAAGGCCTGAAAGAACTAGGGAGAATGTTGAGCAAGTTGAGTTAACATGTCACCTGAAAACAACCTTTTCCTGATTCTTTTATTTTGGACAGGGCAATTGGGGTTAAGTGCCTTGCCCAAGGTCACACAGCTAGTATATGTGTTAAGTGCCTGAGGTCAGATTTGAACTCAGATCCTCCTGACTCCAGGGCCGGTGCTCTACTCACTGCACCACCTAGCTACCCCTGAAACCAGGAGATTCTGCTGAGTAGAGTTGGAGTCTCAGAACTAGCTAAGGGAGGGGGAGAGAGAGAGGGGTGGAGCAGTGGGGGAGGGGAGCTCAGAGATGACTAGCCTGGTTGATGGAGTCCTTGATGGGAAGATTGGAAGCCTGAGAGGGAAGGGGAGGGGAGAGGAGAGGGCAGGGCAGGACTCCTGAGATTGGAAAGGCCCACCCAGAATAGGCTACCTGAAAGGGAAATCCCTAGGATCTGTGATCTCTCTCTCTGCCTTCTTCCCTCAGTGCTCACATTTCTCTGCTTTCTAGGAGCCACCTCTGCACATGGAGGTGCCAGGTAGGTCTGCACAAGGGCCCCTTCCCATACCCCCACTTCTGTTCTCTGCCTTTTCCGTTGGGCCTCAAATTCCCCCTCTTGTTAACTGTCCTCTAGGCTGGCCAAGAGCAGGCCTCCCTCCAAGTCCTGGCTCTGGGGGTTACCCCTGCTACTTGTCCAAGCTCCCTGTCACATCCTAAATGTCCTAGGGTGCCATCCCCAGTTTTACCATTGGGTCCCAGTGACCTGATCTACATATCTCACCCAAAGTACCAAATGCAGGCAGAGCTCTGGGTCTGGGGTCATTGAGCCTCTAACTGGTGTCATCCCATATGGGATCTGTAGTCCCTTTAATGGAGTTTAAACTGTGGGAACCCCTCACTGGGGTCCCATTTGTTTAAGGGGGGAATGATGAGGGTATAGTCTCTAGGAACCCCCTTGTATCTGGACTACAGACTTTGGGGAAACCCCTTGAACTCTCCTTCAATCTTCTCAGGAGGTGAGGCTTTTGCCTGAGGCCATAAGCCTTTCATTAGCATGAGGCCCCAAACTCTTTTGCCTTTCCCTTTCTTGTCCAGCTTCTTCCCACACTTGATACTATCAATATCCATGCCTTCAGCTACTTCCCAGCTTAATCCAATTCTCTTGGTTCCAGGAATCTGACCTCCCCCCAGTCCCATCCAGCTCCTCCTTAGACTCCTCAGGACCCCCCCCAAGCCCTCCTCCCATCACCCCAGGACCACCCTAGATCCCTCCCATAAGTTTCATCTTGCCTCCATGAAAGCACTCAGATCCAATCTAGCTCAAATTGAATCAAATAGCTCTCTTGTGAAAACAAGAGTCACAAGTGGTAAGATTTCTTAAGACAACCCCTTATGGTGAATCCTTAATAAACTTAATAAATTAATTAATAATAATTATAACAATAATAATTAATTAATAAAGGATTAAATAAATTAATCCTTAATAAACTTTGTCTTTTTCCTTGCCTGAGAAGGCTTGAGTCAAATTCATTTGGCAGGACCTGGCGTGTTGGTATTTTGGGGTCTCGAGCACCCCTAAAAACCTATGGTTCCCTACCATCACCATTTTTCTTTAAGCTCATCACTTTCTGCCTCCTGGGTCCCTCTAAAGGATGGGGGAGGGGCATGAGGTCCAAAGGAAGAAATGAGAGAGGGTGGCAAGTCCTCTTCCTGCTGAGACCAAGCTCACTTCCACAGCTGATCCTTCCTGGAGTCTCGCCTGTAATGGCTGACCAGGGCCTTTTTAATCCTTCTGAGGTCTCACCCTCTGTCATTCCCGTTAGGTTGACATCCACTCTAGGAAGAGGAGGTAAAGACAATGTCTCTTCCATTCTGACATTTTTTTCTCTTCCCCAGGTCAGCTTGTAGAACACAAAGCCTAGAACCAGAGGGAATGGCCCCTGGCACCCAGAGACCTTCATCCCAGGTGAGTGCAATCCATCCACAGACCTGACCAGCATCAGCAAACCTGGAATGCAAGAGAGCCAAGGAAGCTTTATCCTGTTAGATGTAGGCTGTCCTTTACAATGCTGTCAGCAGAGTAGAAATAGGCCTCCTGGTTCTGCTCAATTCCTTCTGCCTCAGGCCATACAAGCCTTCCCAGGTCACTCTGAATCCTATATTTATTTTTTAGGTCAAGTCAATAAGCATTTAGAAAGTGACTGCTCTGTGCAAAGCACAGTGCTAACCTACTGGGGATGCAAAGGAAGGTTGAAAAAAAAAACCAGTCCCGGCCCTCCATGAGTTTACACTCCAATGGGCAGAGAACATGTCAGTGAGCAGCTGTGTCTAAACAACCTCTATACAGTGTGGATGGGAGGCACCCTGAGAGAGCAGGTTCTGGCAGTATCAAGGATCAGGAAAAGCTTGTTTTCAGGTGACATGTTACCTGAGCTACAAAGGAAGCCAGGAGGCCCAGGTGCAGGGGAAGGACATTCCAAGCATGAGAGACAGCCATTGGGAAGGCACAGGGTCAGGGCATGGGGGGTCTTGGTTGAGGATCAGCCAGGAGGACAGAGTCCCTGGGTCAGAGGGAAGAAAAGGACCAAGGTGTAAGAAGACTGGAAAGGGTTAAGAGGTTAAGACTGAAAAGATTAAGATATGGTGTCTGCTATGTGCCAGTAAGCACATAGATATTGTTTCCTTAATCCTGTTGTGAGAATTGTCAGGGTCAGCTAGGGATAGCCAGAATAAGGGAGTGCAGGATACAGTCAGACAGTAAACTGTGCTTCATTTATCCCCTCAAGAGCCTGATGCTCCAGGAGAAGGTGATGGACATGTGTAAGTAAACTCTCACAGTTCTACAGAGGACACAGAGACACTCTTCCCCTGGGGTACTGGAGCCATCTTTTGGGTAGGATCAGCATAAGCAAGCATACAAAGAAATTTTAGGTAAGATTAGGTCAGGGGATACAGAGAAGAAAAGAAACATTTTTAGGAAAAAGGAAAAAAAAATGTGAATTTAGAGGTAGGGTTAGAAAAGTCTGGTACAAAGGCCTTTTAGTATAAGTACTCCTGCCAGTCCAAAGAAAACACTATTGGCTGGATTAGTCAGGAAGTTAATCACCATTTGCTAAGCCCTTTGTGCCTTACAAGACAAAATAACTGCACAGGAAGTAAGTCTATGAGTTTTCTCAAAGAGATGGAGGAAGGAAGGTACTGAAGGAGACATTCAGTGCATTGATATAAGAACAGCCATTCTTAGCCATCAGTGCTATAAGTAAATTCAGTGCAGTGAAGGGTCATGACTCAGAACACCAAGTGAAAAGGAAAATTTTGGAAATAATTGGGAATCAAAAAAATCAAGAAAAGTCTAATAAATTCTTTATTTGCTCAGAGGTTTGATAATAGAAATAAAGATAAAAGTAAAATTGAGATTATAAATATAAGATAAATGAGATGTTTTAAATACAATCAAAATAACAAAATGTGAAGAGATTTTTACCTTCATGAAAGATAATTGCCCTAAAATAAAAGAAAAACTGATAAAGTGACTCATCCTTCTCCTAGAGATGGAAGAAAATGAAACAGAAGAGCACGAATGCCAAATGCCTTGGCAGAACATGTGTTCTACATGTAGCAGGTTGGATCAATAGATGAGCCCCCAAATGTATCAAAGGATTACTGATGTCCCCACTCTCATGTATGATATCCATCAGTCTGCGTCTTCATTCCTGATCACCAATGGTCTTGAGTTCTAGCTCCATTTTGAAATGATAGTGTCATTGTCTCTCTTATGCATTAGCTCAATCTCCAACCCCAGCTCACAAAATATTACATTTGTCCTCAATCAAGGAACCTTCCTTTCCTTACATAGTTAACATTCATTTCTCTATGATTAAATGACTCTATGAATGAATATGTTCCTTGAACAACTGCAAGCCATCATAAAGCAAGGGCCGCAGATGTTTTTGACCATGACACATCATAGCCAGTGTCATCTGAACCCTTTAGTATAAGAATAGAGAACTCTTCTGCACTTGGCTGGAAACAGCCTCATTCCACTCAGCTGAGGCCACATTGTGAGTGATGTCTCTTTAGAATCCTTTTCATACTTTCATCTAATTAAGACTTTATTTTCAACTCTAAGGAAATTTACTAGATCATTCCTTTTTCTTTGTTCTTTCCTCCATGTCACTGTTCAGTCCTTCCAACCCCCGAAGAAAACACAGAACTTACCAGCTTTTCACAATGACTTCTTTCAGTTTTCTTAATATGTCACTAATGACTCTTCTGATGGGGAGGAATTTCAGATGACCTGGTCTTTTTCTCCACAGATCATTGGATCTTGCTGACAGAACACATACATTTTCCCTAATTCTATTGGGAGAAACATTTAATAGTAGGACTTTTTTCTAGCTTTTATCACTCCAACATGTTTCTCACTTCAAATATAAAATGCTTTTTTCCATATTCTGTTGGTCTCTTAATGACTTATTTCAAATGCTGGTTCTGACACCCATAAAGGTTATATGAGTTTTAGGCAAATCCCTTCTCTGGGTTTCAGTTTATTCTTCTAAGCTGATGAAGGTTGGACTAGATGAATTCTGGAGTCTCTCAGCTCTAAATCATGTGTTTTTGATGGTTTAGGAGTTGGTGACCTTCAAGGATGTGGTTGTGGACTTCACTGAGGAGGAGTGGTGCCTCTTGGACCATTCTCAGAAAGAGCTGTACAAGGAGGTCATGCTGGAGAATATCCAGAATCTGCTCTCCTTGGTTAAGGACCATTTCTTCTCTTTTCTTGGAGTTCATTGCCAGGCCAAAATTTGTACAAGCAGCCCAGAATCGATTCATACTCTGTCCCATCTCAGCCTCAGAAGCTGATGTGACAGCACAATCTTCTGTGTGCACCAACTCTCCGTCCCCTTTGGTCTTGGCTTTCAGCATTTTCAAGTTAAATAACTTACATCATTAAGGTAGCTGGAGATAAAGATCTGGGGTCCTTTTCAGAGGAAGAAACTGGAGTTAAAAAAACACTCCTATTTCAAAGAGAAATTTCAAATGGACACAGGCCCCAAAAGAGTTCTTGGAAGAATTAAAAAGGATTTCAAAAATCAAGTGAAGGACTGAGGAAAAATTAGGGGGAAAAAAACAACAGCAGTCCAGGGAATCAAGAAAATTATGAAAAGAAAGTCAACCGTGTAGAAAACAGGTTCAAAAACTTAAGAAGAAAAGTAAGTTCTTAAAAAACAGAATTGGGTGAGATGAAGCTAATAACATGATAAGACACCAAGAAATACTAAACACTAAAAGAATGGAAACGCAGAAGTGAATGTGAAAAGACTCATCAGAAAAACAAATGGTATAGAGAATAGATGAAGGAGACACAAGTTAAGAATTGTTACACTACTTGAAAGGTAAGATCTAATTACGTGTCTAGATACAATATTCCAAGACACATTAAGGAAAATTGACCCTGAAAGTGATAACAAAATGAAAACATACGGTAACATTGTAGCCAAGTTTCAGAGCTCCCAAGTTAAGTAGGAAATACTAGAGGCAACAAGAAAAACAGTGGAGCTAGAATTACATAAGACAAGACCTAGAAGCTTCTACATTAAAAGAATATAGGGCTTGGGACATTATATTTCATAGAGCAAGGGAGCTGTGCTTGTGAACAAAAATAAGTCACTCAGCAAAGCTGAGTATAGTCCTGAAAGGAAAAAAGGACATTTAATGAACTGAAAGATATTCAGGTATTTATGAGAAAAGATTCAATGGCCAGTTGGACATGGATGATACAGGAGAAATAATAAGGTAAAAATTAAAGACCAGTTATAAGGGATTCAGTGAGGTCAAACTGTTTACTTTTTATAAAGGAAGATGTTATCAGTGCCCTTAAGAATGTCTTCATTACTGGGGTAGTTTGAAAGAAAAGCTTAAGCTGAGCTGAGTATGATGGGTCGATTCTAAAAAATAAAATTGGACAGGGAGAATAAAATGGAGAAGTTATTACATGCTAATAAGTCCTGAAAGGAAGAAGTGAGACAGGAAGCAGATGGGAGTGGAGGGCAGTTAGTGGTGGAACATTATTCTCAGAGGATTATCAGGAAAAAAAAAACCCATAGAATACTGAAATCATCTTTTCTTAAAAAAAGAAACTGAACTGGCCACAAATGAGCTTCCCAGGAATAAAGCAACAGGACCAGATGGATTTGCAGGAGAATTCTACCAAACATGTAAAGGTCATCTAATTCCAGTATTAAATAAGTGATTGGGAAAAAATAGACAAAGAAGGGGAACTACCAATGTCCTTTTATGAAACAAATATGAGGCTGATAATGAAATTAGGAAAAATAAAAAAGAGA
Source organism: Phalanger gymnotis (assembly GCA_028646595.1). Lineage (NCBI taxonomy): Eukaryota > Metazoa > Chordata > Mammalia > Diprotodontia > Phalangeridae > Phalanger > Phalanger gymnotis. Next base: position 817,769,176 of record CM053622.1, read on the forward strand.
ACATCATAGATCAATTTCATTAATGTCTATGGATGCCAAAATCCTAAACAAAATACTAGCTAGGAGATTACAACAATGCATTGCAAAGATGGTACATTGTGACCACCTGGGATTTAAAGCAGGAATGCACAGATGGTTTAGCCTAAGGAAAGTTATACACATGATCTATTAGATCAATAACGAAAATAACAAAAACCACATGACTACATCAGTATCTGAAGAATAAGCTTTGGATAAAATAGAACACTCATTTCTACTAAGAACACCTGAAAATAGAGGGGAAATGGATTTTTCCTGACATTGATAAAAAGCACTTACCTAAAAACTGTCAGCAAGAGTTAGTTGTAATTGGGGAGAAGTTAGCAACTTTCCCAGTCAGATGGTCAATAAAAATGGCCATTGTCACCAATATTATTCAGTATTGTATTGGAAATCCTAGAATAGTAATAAGAGAAAAAAAAAGGAATAGAAGCAATCAGACCAGGAAATGAGCTAATAAAAATATCTCTTTGTGGATGATATGACAATATACATGGGAAATCCTAGACTCAACTGAAAAGTTTATTGGAACAATTATTTTAGTAAAGTAGCAGGATATAACGTAAACTCTGAAAAATCACCAGCATTCTTATATATCACCAAGAAAACCCTGGAAGAAGTAGTAAGAGGTACTCTATTTAAGAGAATTCTAGTTGAGGTTTGTGGAATCTGTGTCCTTGATGCCCTAGATCTTGGTCTTCAAGTGTGACCTTTTCACTGAATCCAAACATCACAGAACAAATCCCCTTAATGAAAGGATTTGTAGTGTAAAACTTGGCCTCTGTCATAAGGCAGCACCCAAGGACCTAGAAAGTCACGTGTGGCCTCAAGGCCACAGGTTCCCCACCCATACTTTAGCCCTAAAAAAAAAAATTCCTTGGGTTAAACCAGGCAGAACAAAACCAGCAACTACATGAATGGAAATAAAATTTTTAAGAAATTATACAAATCAAAGCAGATTTAAATAATTGAAGAGATATCATTTGTTCATGGAGAGACAGGATCGATACAATAAGAATGACAATGTTAACTAAACTTATTTATACCTTTCACGCCATCCCAATGAAATTACCAAAAACCTTATTTTACTGAATTAGAAAAAAATAGTAACAAGGTTCATTTGGAAAAACAAAAGGTGAAGAATATGAAAGGAACTAAGGAAAAATAATGTAAAGGAAAGAGGTTTTGCAAAACCTGATAGTAAACTGTAGTGGAAGGCAGTAGTTATCAAAATTATTTGGCTAAGAAATAGAAAAGTAGATCAGTGGAACAGAGTAGACATACAATTTACAGCAGTAAACAGAGTAACCATCTATTTGAGAAGTGTAAAGGCTTTAGATTTTGCAGTAAGAATTCATTATTTGGAAAAATTGTTGGGACAGCTGGAAGATGTGTGGTAGAAATTTGGCATATTTTAACATTTTGCTGTTTATCAACATAAGGTCAAAATGGATACACGACCTATGTTTAAAGACAGATATTACAAGAAAATTTGAAGATCATGGAACATGGTACTTAATAGACCTATGGAGAGGTGAGCAATTTATGAATAAATGAGAGTCATGGAAGAAAATGAGGTGTGATACGGATAATTTTGATTACATTAAATTAAAAAGGTTTTTTTTTTTAAATAACAGCAATGTACGCAAGATAAGAAGGAAAATAGAAATTTGATGTGAAGGGGTCATTTTCTTTGCAATATCTCACATAAAGTTCTCAGGTCTCAAATATATAAACTTACAAAGATCTTTGTAAAATCTATGAGAATTTGAGTCATTCTCCAATTGTGAAATGGTCAAAGTGCATGGACAGGCAGTTTTCCAATGGAGAAATCCAAACAATTCATAGTCATATGAAAAAATATTCTAAAGCTTTATTGAGTAGAGAAATGCAAATCAAAACAATCTTGATATCATTTTACATCTGTCATATTGGTTACGATGATTGAAAAGGAATGAGACAAAAGTTGGAGGGCATGTGGAAAAAATGAGATACTAATTCATTGATGGTGGAATTGTGAAAGTAGCATATCAGAAACTGGACAGAGACTAATATACTCCATTTACCAAAATAAGGTCCAAATGGATACATGACCAAGATAAAAAGGAGACATCATAGGAAATTTAAAGAGCATGATGGAACATATTACCAAGCAGACTTATGGAGAGGTGAACAATTTATGCATAAAGAAGAGATAGCATAGTGAGGTGCAAAATGAATGATTTTCAATTACATTAAATTATAAAAGTTTTGTACAAATAAAAGCAGTGTAGCCAAGATCAGAAGGAAAGCAGAAAATTGTGGGGGGGTGGGGGGAATTATAGACAATGTCTCAGACAAATGTCTTATATCTCAAATATTTAAAGAACTAGGTCAAATGACAAAGAATATAAGTCATTCCCCAACCCTAAATGGTCAAGGGCTAGGAACAAGCAGTTTCAGATGAAAAAAGCAAAACTATATTCTGATGAATAAATCAAATTCATACAAGAAAATTCTTGAAATCATTACTTCTTATAGGAATGCTAATTCAAAGTACTTTGAGATATCATCTTATACCTGTCAGGCTACAATAACAGAAGGGGAAAGGGACAAATGTTGGAGGGGATATGGAAAATCTGGGACACTAATTCACTGTTGCTGGAACTGATACCTGATCTATCAGTTTTGCAGAACAACCTGTAATTATGCCCAAAGAATTAAGAGGTGTCTGCATCTTGATCCTGTCATACTGTTCTCAGGTCTGCTTTGCAAGATGATTAAGGAAAACAGAAAGAAATGTTTAAAAATACTAATAGTAGATCTCTTCTTGGTAGCAAGGATTGTAACTTGTGGGGATGCCCATCAATGGGTGAATGGCTTGAGAAGGATTGAGTACAACCTGAGGTAAATGGACAGTAACTCCACCAGTGGTTGAGAATGGTCTCCTGAGGATACTATGGAAGTGTTCAGCCCAGCTCTCTAGGATCATGTCCGTATCATTAATGTGGCTCTATTAGCACTGAGATGCACCATAGGTAGGTAGTTGCTTGGCTCATAAATAGCTTTCAGGTGCTGGGCCATCTCCAGTTGTTCAAATCTTTATCTGGCCACTGAACCCAGAGGGCTCTGGAGGAGAAAATTAGGGTGGAGACTTGGCATAGCCTTCCCTCACTCATATCCAATTCATTTGCAAGTCATGGCATCATCTTCCTGATGTCATGCTCCTCCTCAAGAGCAAAGGATAAACCACAGCCACACAACTTCAAACCCAATGTGGGGTGGGCAGATGGTCCTGCTGGCTCAGAGTGAATGTAGATGACAACTGTTTCTCCATAGGCCAGTGACTCTGAAGGTCTTCCCATCAAAGATTGATTTTTTTCTTTTTTATTAAAGGGGCCATCCTTTGACTCACTTCTTAAAAAGGCCTAATCACTGAATTGGCATTGCCTCAGTTGAAGTGAGAAGCTGGAAAGACCTTAGCTTTAAAAGGCCAAGGTGTCCCCCTGCCTCCTGGGCTATCTGTAGGTATCCTGATCTATATCTGACCACTGAACCCAGAGGGCTCTGGAGCAGAAAGTGAGGTTGGTGACTTTGCACACCTCTCTTTCACTTAAATCCAATTTAAAAGCAAGTCATGGCATCATCTTCCTGAAGTCCTGGTCCTCTTTGAGAATGAAGGACAAACCTGACAGCCTTCAGGCCATCATAAAATGCTTTAGATTTGGTGGAGTTAGATATGGCTTTGTTCAGGGTGGATGAAGTAACCTATTGGTACCCCTGTTGAGTTTTCATTTTTTTATATAGTACCTTCTGAATTTCCCCATGATTTTCATAGAAACCATTTTAGATATTTATGAGTGTTCTGGCCCAGATGAATTAATACGGTACTGTACAGGAAATCTTTAAAAGGTGGCCACTCATTTCCTGCTGGAATATGGAAAACGCTGTTTTGGCTCAGCATCATCTCCAAGTTAGCAACAAATTTTTTTTCTCATGGAGTTACTCTTAGCTGTTGACATTAATTCTTCTGGTCACTTGACTTGAGGCTGCTACTTTTGTTGAATATGAATGTTTACTCTCCTCTGGGTCCAGCACACTGTGGCACAGATCTCCTTTATCACTCTCACATCCAGTCTGTCTCTTCTCCTTACAGTGACACAGTCTATTTAATGCTAGTGTTTGCTCCAAGAGTACATCCATGAATTTTATTGCCTTTAGGATGGTATGAGGTCATGAGCTGCATAAATCTTCAGTAACCATTGCTACTACATATTTTGATGTGTGCATATCATTTTCTGGTATATGTTTGATTGTTTGTTTTCTTCAGATGTAGAGACCAAGTTTGGAGTAAATGAGATGTCTAGAAAGCTGGGCCTTTTTGTGGAAGAATGTGACCTACAAAAAGTCATGAGTGATGATCCCTGGGACTTCAGTTTGAGAGAAATCCATGATTTTATTATGAAGATAGATAAAAACCCAAAGAGTGACTGTGAATTGGACGAAATTGGAAAGACATTCAGGCACTCTTCTATCCTAAATCAAGGTAAGAAAATGACCTCGGGGAATGACTGTCCTCCAGATATTGAATATAGGAAAGCTTTACTGAAGATTTAAAGTTTTTTCAGTCTCTGGAGAAGGCTCCTGGAATGCAAATGTGTCCTGGCAATCAGTGGGAGATGGCTGTCAGCTGGAGTTCAGACATCAAGAAGCATCAGAAAAGTGATACTGGAGAAATGCTTTGTGCAAGTAAGAAAGGTGGGAAGGCCTTGAGTCAGAGCTCTAAGCTCATTACTCATCAGCAAATTCCCATTAGAAAGGAGCCTGATGAATATAAATGAGTAGCTCAGAGAATCCACACTGGAGAGAAACTTCATGAGTGTCATCAGTGTGGAAAGGCTTTCAAATGGAGGTCCTATGTTGCTACACATCAAAAAATCCACACTGGAGAGAGACCTTTTGAATGCAATCAATGTGGAAAGGCTTTCACAGAATGTGGCAGTCTTTCTGTACATCAGAGAATCCACACTGGAGAAAAACCCTATGAATGCAATGAATGTGGAAAGGCTTTCACACAGAGCTCCCATCTTGTTAAACATCAGAAACTCCCTGGCCAAGGGAAGCCTTATGGATAAAATCAATGTACAAAGGCTTTCAAACTCACCTCCATCCTGCCTTTACATCAGATAATTCATGCTGGGGAGAAGCCCTAGGAACTTCATTCCTCATATGTGAGGGCAGGACATAGTTACTGTGTTCATGTGTCAATCGTGCTCAGCAGTGTTGGTTCAAATTCATGCAGTATTCATTAACTTTTCTTTACATTCAATATTCAACTGTTGGTGGCAAAATTCAGCACATGCACATGTGTTCTCAATTATATCCAAATAAGTTTTTGATAGGTTTTAAAATTGCAGACTTGGTCTGGTCTGTGGGTAGGCTAGAGGAAGGGGGATGAACAGTGAAAAAATTTGGATGGGATTAACAGTGATAAATAGCCTGGGATGGCCCAGGTGTAGTAGGGGTTTGGGATGGGTGTGAGAATGACAGTGAAAGGCCTACTGATTATCTAGGTGGGCTGGGCTGGGCCAAGTGCCTGGGGCAAGTTATCAGGGACTTGGCTATATGGGAAAATTCAGGGTTCAGGTCTCATTCCCCCATCATTCCCCCTCAAACAAATGGGACCCAGAACCTTTTGGCTTAAGTGTCTTGACTTCTGAAACTGCTTCCTGGAGGCGAGGGCCATAAAACTGTCATAGCTTGAAGAGGGACCTAGGGTGGAGGTTGACTGGGACCAAGCACAGGCTGCATCCAAGGGAAGATGGGGGTGGGGGAGACATGGGCCATTTCCCACTGTTTGCTACCAATTGTAGGTGAATGACCTGTGGTCTGGAAAACATGAATCTGACCAGCATGTCTGACAAGCTAGTTCAATAAGTAGGGCCCAAAGACAGGGGAAGTAAAAGTGATATCAGAATGAGAGAAAACAAAGAAAGCGAGAGCCCATTGGAATCGTTCCCATTTGACAGACAGCATTATCTGATCTTGTTACTTCCCCAAATACTCTGCTTCTAGTTCCATTAGGAGGATCAAATGCTATTAGGAAGCCGCAACCATTTTGCAGGTAGAGGTTTTCCGCCCTTGGCCAGAAGCTGACTCCAATTCTAACAAAGGACTTGGGAGGATACTTAAGTAATGGCTAGGTCCAATATCCTTTTTCTATAGGTTACCTCCCTCTAATGAAATTGATTGCATTGAAATTCTCTTCCCCAAACCAAACTGAAGATGTTTCTGAGTTAATTGCAGTAATTAATAGCAATACCCAATTACTAAGTTGTTTAGGAGGTAGAACTGAATATAATTTTAGGCTGCATAGCTCTGACCTCAAACACATTTTATTATCCCAGCCTTAGGCTCTGAGATAAAAATTCACAGGACTATACAGACAGGCAGGTGAGGACCCCAAGTATTAATTTACCCAGCTGTTTGGGATTTGGAATGTCTACACATGTTCAAGTCAAAACAGCAGGATCTCACATACTTCCTTTGTGCTCACATCTTTTACTGACCATTTGCACTGATTATGGAAATTTGCTATAAAAAGATAAAGCAGGGACAATACTATGCCAGGTATGCCAACAATGTCATATCATTCCCATCTCATAGCCAGACTCAGGAAGAGTCAGGTGGGTAACATTCCTTTTCAAACAACACAATGCGGGAAACTGAGCTACAAGGATCCCATCTTAGACTGAGGCTAAAATTTCCCTCTCAGCTCTTCTAGATGTACATCTCCACCTGTATCCCATTCTCTCTGAGTAGCTTGTGGCATTTCTCTCAGGTGGTGGACAATTGGTGGTGGACAACGGATGGATTATTAAGACAAAATCAGTCATGCTCCCATGAACTTTTACCTCAAACAGCAAGTTTGACTAATCACAGCTTGGGAAAAGTTTACCAAGACTTTCACCTCAAATGCAAATTTGTCCTGGTGTAAAAGCTAATCGTTAGAGATTATTTCTATATACTTGACAATTCTCAGCAAGCCAAGTTCGTTGTTTAGGAACTCCATAACCCAAACAAGCTCTTTAACAAATTTCCAAAATAAGGGGGATTGAGAGGAACCCCAGAGTCAGGGTTTCCTATCCACCCCACTTTCCCTTAGAACTGCTGTGGGCTGTGTCTTTTCACTAGCCCTGAGGACTGCTCTGAATGGGCAGAGCCAATCTGGATAAGGCTTTCACCTTTCCACACACATAGTAATCCATTACCAGTTTTAGGTTTCAGGACTTAGTTAACAATCTAACAATTTTCATAAGTTAGAACCAAATTCTTTAAGCTTAAATCTTCCTCTTAATTATAGGTTCAGGTAAAAATATCCAGTTTGCTGAATGGCAGTTAGAAAACATGGCAGGGTTAGCAGAGAAACCATTTTTCCATTGGCTTTAGTTTCTCTCATTTCATACTCTAATGACATCCAAGTTATGAAAAGTTGCTTGACATAACTGATGTAGAAGGTTACCAGTTTGAAATTTGAAACCGATAATCATTTAATATCAATTTAGTAACTTCAATAAGGGCCAGAGCCTGAACTAATCAACCAGAAGAGCCTTGCCCTAACAGTCTCTTTGTTCTCTGAGTAACTTTAGAGAATACCTCTTCTTATGTCAACAAGGCCAGAGGGGGCTGACTTAAGAGTATTCTTTCTTCTGTCTGTGGCCATTAAGGATGAATCCCTTAACCTCAGGTACTATCTTGAATAATGAGACTTTTTCTTATCTCAATATTTTATGTACATATACTATGTTATGGTACATTAATGGTAAAGAAAATACAGGTGTCCTGGATCATAATTTCAATTGACTCTGTGTCAATTATTGTATTTACAGCCTAATCAATTCAGAAAATTCCATTCTCTTACAATGATTAAACATAAATGGAGATCCTAAATTTGAGTGACACAGCCACCCTGAATTGGGATGGTTCTCAAATGTATTTGAGCCTTCTCATTCTTTTGTTCAGACAGCCAGATTTCACCTGGCTCCATATACATATGTATTCTGCTAGCTTTAAGAGAATAAATAATATGAGTATATATCACCCAGCATGTTTGCCTCTTTTGATCAAACTTTCAAGTTGAAAAAACCAATCAAGCAGGTGACTGCAAATTTTTTTTAATGTATTTCCTAATTACTTTACACAGAGAATTGACATCTCATCATTAAAATGTTAAAACTAAAACTTTGAAAGACTAGGTTTACCATCTAAAGGTCTTTAGGTCCACCACTACTAAAGGTCTTAAGGTCATAAGGCCATGGGGGTCTCCAACTAGGAAGGATGAGCAGTGCCTTGGGGAAGGTGCTGTGCCTGAGGAAAGATGCCTTCACAAAACAGACCCTTTAACTTGTAAGGTTCCAACTGAGGAGGGAATCTCAGCTCTTCTTCAGGAAGCATTTTACTGAGCATCAGCCAGCCCTACAAGTCCAGGCCCACCCATGGCATTGGCAAGTACATCCACCTGCTCATTCCAGCTGTGCCCAAGCAGAAAATAGGGGAGAGTGAGATGAAGCCAATTTCCCATGGGACAAATTGCACTTCTGGAGTGTTAAATGTTCGCCTGCAGCTTAGGACATGACCCTGTTGGAGAACTATGCCAAGTATGTTCACAAGCCTCGCACCAAGTATTCCATTAAAGTGGAGGAAAGCTATGCTCTGCCCACCCAGACCATGGAAGTATTGCAGATACAGCAGCAAAGCAAGAAGATGCTCCTGGATTCAGTCCTCACCTCCCATGAATGAGTGGTCCAGATTAGCAATTTGAGTTCCACGTGTGCAGCAATTTTCTTGAAAATTCTTCAAAGCAATCTGCCAGAAGGAGTCAACCTGCCTGTAAGGGAGCACACTGAGGAGCCTTACAAAGGAAGGGTCAAAGCTCAGCCAGAGCTGTGAGAATTATTGGCCAGAATGAGCTAAGAGATGGTGGACATGTTTGAAGAACCTCCTGAGTAAATGAATCTCTGCTGAGTTACAAGATAGAAATAGTAGATATGGACTCTTAGAGACTTCAGCTTCTGTTCCCTCAGCCAGAGAACCATGAGTTTCCTTCATGGATTGTGTATACTGTTTGTCAATAAAACTTTTTTACTTTGGGCCAGTGGGGGGGAAAAAGAAGGAAAGAGTGGGTTTACCAAGTGCAGAGGCTGGTTGATTTCTTCCTTTGTTCTGGCTTGGCCCATCTCCCTTTCCTCTCTCTCCACACACAGCTGGTGGTGGTGGTCAGCAGGATATGCTGAACCTGATTAATACTTCCAGGCTTACTGGATGCCCAGGGGTTATGGATGTTGCTAGTGGGGCCCCCAACATGACTGCCACCTCTCCCCTTTCCTTCTTTTTTCCAGATGAGGGAGGGTGAATTTGAAGGTGACCTAAATTCCCTACTATTCTCCAGCACTCTCTTCCCTTAGTCTGATCTGGGATGGCAAGCCTTAATAGGAAAACAGTTAGCTGTTTGCAATCCCTGCACTGAGATCCCTTCTTTTTTATTTCAGGAAAGCCTGTATCATAAATAATACACATTGTGTTGAGAATTGTTCACCTTTTCTTTGCTTCCTTGTGAGTTTTCTTTTGTTCTCTGCTGGGCACTTTTACTTTGTTCTTTTTCCCCCACCCCCCAAAAGGCTACAATAAAGTTTAGATATGTTTCTCCATAGCTATAAATATATACATACACATATACATATACACATGCATATATAAACACATAGTTTCCCAAAAATACTCCACTCCTGATCTTTGTTTTTATGTTTGTACATATCTCTCGTTTCCTATCCCTCCTGACCCCTCTACTTTACTTCTACCCATTACTTTGACCTGCTATTACTTGCTTACCCCCCTCCAAGGATCCCTCCCCTATCCTGCCATTCCCTTAAATCTAAACACCCTTCTATAGCCCCCTATAACCAATTGCTTCATGGTCCTCTCTAAAGGTCCCTCCTTTGTCCCCTCCCCCTCACTATACCCCTACCATTTTATTTCTTGTAAATTTAGAAGACTTTTATACTCTTCTAAATATATATACATATATGTATTTTCCCCTCTTAATCCCATTCCTGAGGAAAATAGGTTAACGGAACTCCTCCCTCATCTAATTCCTCTGTATCCATTCTTCCTCTTGCATCTCATTTGTGTAAAAAAAAAATTACTCTTTTTGGCTGTTCCTAAATGGTTTTACTTAGTAAATTCATATCATAGTCAAGTTTATCCCAAACTTTCTTATGAGCTCACCAATTATAGGAACCTTAAACGCATATTTTACATTTTATATATATATAAAGGGTAAATAATCTGTCCTTATGTTTCTCTTGGTTCTTGTATGACAAATCTTCTATTAAGTTCAGGATTTTTTTTAAACAGTCTTGAAAGTCTGAGAGTTTGTCAAATGTCCTTTTTTTTTCATTCAAGATAATCCTTAACTTTTCAGGGTATGATATTTTTGACTGGAGCCCCAGGTCTTTTGCTCTTTGATATGTTGTGTTCCAAGATCTGCTGTTCTTTAATGTTTCTGCTCCTTGGTCTTGTATAATTATAATTGTGGCATCATCATATTTAAATAGTTTTAATCTTGATGCTTTTACTGTTTTATCCCTGAGCTGAGGGTTTCAGAATTTGGCTATGATATTCCTATGAGTTTTCCTCATAGGATCTCTTTTAAGTGGTGTTCAATGGATTTTCTCTATTTCTACTTCCCTGCCTTGTTCTGCTGCTTCAGGACAATTTTCTTCAATTATTTCTTGTATTATTGTATCATATTTCTTTTTTTGATCATAACTTTCAGTTACTCCACTCATTTTTTTTTGGTTGGTTTTTGTTTTTGTTTTTGGCAGGGCAATTGGGGTTAAGTGACTTGCCCAAGGACACACAGCTAGTACATGTGTCAAGTGTCTGAGGCCAGATTTGAACTCAGGTCCTCCTGACTCCAGGGCTGGTGCTCTACTCACTGTGCCACCTAGCTGCCCCCTACTCCAATCATTTTTTATATTTTCTCTTCTTAATATATTCTCCAAATTCTCCAAATCTGTTGTTTTTCTGACCTACACTGCAGTCTTCCCAGAATCCTTTGAGATACCTTCTTGACTCAAGGGAAGGGAGTAACTGGGATTGTAAGGAGGTTTCTCAAAACTCCTTAATGATCAATGAGAAAACCTCCAGAACCTGCCAAGATGTTCTTTGTTCTAAATTTTCACTGTAGCCTTGGCCTGGTCTGAGCTGGGACTACAGGAAGAACAATCTTAGGAAAAACCTGCCTCTTTTTGATCGGGGCAGGGTGGGGGGGAAGGTTCTCCCTTTCTTGCTGTTCCTGTCTCTCTATATTCAGAACTTGGACAGATTTCCAATGAGAGAGAGGGAGAGAGAATTTTTAATCTTTTTTTTTCTTTTCAAAAAATTTCCACACCACTTACTCTCAAACCCTTTTTTCACCTTTCACCTTTCTTTCTACCTTGCTCCTCTCATTCCTGCATGCTAAAATTTTTTGGCTTTCCTTCTATCTACTTATCTCTCTGGTGGACTTTGATTATACCCTCTTTAAAAGTGCATGATTTCTTAATTCTTTCTGATTCTGATGTGATACTTCTCTTACCCTCCTCTCTTTCCCTTTATCAATCATAGAACCTAAATAATAAAGTATTTTTCCTTCTCTTTCTTTGTCTTGTCCTCCCACTCCTCTGAGGCTGCTATAATCAGGAAGAGAGGGAGAGGGAGAGAGAGAGAAAGATTCATTCCAAAGAGAAGTCCAGCTACAGCCCTTTTTCAGTCTCCTTTTTCAATTGGTTGATTTCACCTCTAAGGTTGTCATTTTCTCTATTTAGATTCTGAATCTCTATAGCCATTTCACCAATCTTATTCTTAAGGGACTTGATTTCATCAGCGGATTTTTTTTCCATTTTTTCTTTTGTCTCCCTAATTTGGTTTATAAAGTCCTCCTTTAGCTCTTCCAGTAATGCTTTTTGGGCTGGAGACCAGTTCACATTACCTTTTGAGGTATTAGATGTGGATATAGTGTCATTGTTATCCTGTTCCAAATTGGTATTTTGATCCTGCCTGTCTCCATAAAAG
>CM053622.1:817781807-817802921 GCA_028646595.1 Phalanger gymnotis
ATCCTGACGCCTCATGTTTACCTTCTTCTTATCTGTAAGAACAGACCCCACCTGGAGGTCAGGTCCCACCCAGAGGTGGCCTGGAGGTCAGGTGGGACAGACCCCACCTGGAGGTCAGGTCCCACCCAGAGGAGCTAATCTTGTTGTGACAATTTTTATCATTCTGCTCATATTTTCAATTATTTCCTTGTCCTACACCTTCAGCCTTTCACATTCTCTGAGCTGGGAAATCTGCCCCACTCAGACTGCTCGCACTTTCTAACTCTCTCAAATCTGCTCAGATTCACTTTTTTATAGGAATCCAACAGAACTTGTGAGAGAGCTCCGGCAAGACGCTGTTTTCATGTGGCCATCTTGGCTCTGCCCCCAGCTACAGCCCTTAGAAGCTTCCCTTGCTAGCTGGCTGTATTTTAGACCTTAAAGAATGTCAGATTACACAGAGACAAACACAGAACAGATTAAGAGGCCAAACAGACAGGGTGATACAGATAATGATGGGGAAAGTCCAAAAGCTCAGAGACACTTGTCAGAAATCCCCTGCACAATAATCAGACAGTTTTCTTGGTCCTTTAGACAGTATTGAAGTCAGGCACAAAGCTTTCTTTTTCAAAGTCTTGGAGACAAATTCTGTAAAACATAACCTAGGGGCAAATCTTGTGGATGTCCCACTGAGTCCAGTTGCAAAGCTGAGGATCCAGGGGCCATGATGCCAGAAGAGAAGAGAGATGTAGGAGATGGCGGTGGGGATTAGGGGTACCTCCATGAAGGAGGATCCTCAGGTGTAGAGGGAGCAAGCCTCAGGAAACTAAAAAATACCTGCAGTTTTCCCAATTCCCTAGCATCCTAGAGCATTGAGAGAACCGGGTATATATTTCCAGGTAAGGCACCCCCTATGTAGTGGAAGGTTTGCCTGGGTCCAAGAAGGCCTCTATATGAGGCCTTTGATGTATATGAAGCCTGAGAGTGTCAGGCTTGAAAGGCACCTTCAAATCTTCCTAGGTTAATGGAGATCAATCCCCAACTACAAAGCAAGAAAGGCATAGAGAGATTTGATGCCAATCAGTGGGGTTGTTGGACAAGAGGGGAGAGTGGAGAGAATTAGCCAATACTGGGAGTGGTGCTGAAGCAGTTTTGAGAGCCTTAAGGGAAGAGGCTTCTGCCTTTTGGTCTCACTGCCATCTCAGCAAACTCAGAATGGAAACATTCCCACCCCTGGCTAGATATTTTGTTGGCCTTTAAGTTTAATTTGGTTTTAAGATAAAGTAACTTTGACTGGTCCAAAGGAGCCCTATTGTGGCCAACATTATTTGGGGCTATCTTTAATTAACTGTCTCTAGCACTGGAAATACTTGTGCTAATTTTTCTGAGATCTATCTGTACTTCCAGGGGATCTATACAGCTAGCTAGGGGTATACAACAATACAATACTAAGATTCTACCTTGTGACCAATTGAGACTTATAACAGGAATGCAGGGATAGTTTAACCTAAAGAAAATTATTCATGTGACATCAATAATAAAAAAAAACTATATGAATATATCAATTCCTAAAGAATAAGCTTGTGATAAAAATCAATAGTCATTTCTATTTTAAAAAAAAATCACTTGAAAGGATACTCAAAAATTGATTATATCTTAAATTGATAAAAACCATTTGCCTAAAACCATCAGCAAACATTACTTGTAATGGCGTTAAGCTAGAAGCCTTTCCAGTAAGATCTAATGTTCAAGGAAATTCAAGGATGGCCACTGTCACCAATAAAATACAGTATTGTATTGGAAATCCTAAAATAGTAATAAGAAAGGCATGCAGATGATACAGTGATACCCATAGAATATCCCAAAGATACCTAAAAATTTTCATTGAAACAATTTTAGCAAAGTAACAGGATATAAATGTAAACCCACATAGGTTATCAGCATTCCTATATATCATCAACAAAACCCTTCAAGGAGAGATAGTAACAGATATCCCATTTTAAACAATTTTAGACAGTATAAAATTCCTGGATATAACTCCTAGAACAAACCCAGAAACTATATGAATATAAAAAATTTATATAAATAAAACCACATTTAAATAATTAGAGTGATATTAACTCTTTGTGGTATCCCAGGGCCAATACAATAGGAATGACAATTTTACTAGACCTAATTTATACTATCAATGCCATCCCAATATTAAATTATCGAAACCTTGTTTGAAGGGGGCAGAACCAAGATGGCCATGTGAAAACAGCATCTTACCAGAGCTCTCTCACAGATTCTGTCAGATACCACTAAAAAAGTGAATCTGAACATATTTCAGAGTTAGAAGCGACTAATAGACTAAGTGGGGCAAGAGTGCTGGGTGGGGAATGATAACAGGCCACACCAGAACAAGGGCGGCAGAGGAACCCAGCAAGCATGCCAGTCTAGGAGAGCTCTGGGTATATGAAACTTGGGAGCAGGAGAAGGCTCAAGGTGGAAGTACAGGCTATGGCAGCAATCCTCAGGCCTCTTATTCCAGGACAGGAGTCTTTTGGAGCTACTCTTGAGGAGTGGAAGGGAGAAGGGAGAAATAAAAGGATGTATGTATGTATTGTAGACCTGAGAGTTTGGTGAAAGGAGGCAAACAGGCTAGGAGATTATAAATTAATGTTATTTATTCCCTTGAAGGTAGCAGATATGTGCTACACAGAGCCAGAACCTAAATTCTGTCTCACAAAAGAATGAACAAGATTTAAGTTTGCTTTAGAACAATCCCAACTCCAGTTTATTAATTGAATGAGTCATAAACACAGTAAGACAAGGCAATTGACAAAGTAGTTCAGTTAGAGATTATGATCCCAGGATTGCTGTGCTTCTCCAGTATATGCATATGTCCCTAGAATGTCAAGATAAGAGAAATCTCATTGTTCTGGTTGCAGACATCCTGTCACCAACAGGAAAAAATACTCCTTGTCAACCTTATCTGGTCTTTGAAGTTGCTGACACAGGAAAGGGCATTTTTAGAGCAAAGTAAAGCAGTTTGGTTGATTAGTTCAGGCTTTGGATCTTACTGGGGTTCAAATAATCTGAAAGGATTGTCAGTATATGTGTAAGTATATATCTATATTTGTAGAGTAAACTATCCCCACTTAATTTTAGCCTTTTTGGGAGGAAAGAGTTAAAAAAAGAACAAAGGAAAAAGTGCACAGTAGAGAACAAAAGAAAACTTACAGGGAAGTAAAGAAAGGAAGCACAGCTCTCTAGACAGCATGTAATATTTATTGCACAGGCTTCCTTGAAATCAAAATTTATTGTTACATATTTTGAATCCTCTCATATGTTCTGCTATGCACGACATTTTTTTTATTTAAGTTCCAAAACTTGAGCTCATGATAGTTTTTTTTCTTTTCTCTATCCTGTATTTGTGTTCCGATGTTTGAGTGCAAAATAAATTTTTTTAAAAAAGTGAAAAAAAGAGAGGAGCCTGATGAATATATTCCATTACTCATCTCTTTCTTAATAGTAATAATCATTTAAGATCATTTGAACCCCAATAAGGACCAAAGCCACAATTAATTAACCAGACATACTTTGCTTTGCTCTAAAAATGCCCTTTCCTATGTCAGCAATTATAGGACCCGTTGAGGCTGACCAGGAGCATTCTTCTTCTTGTGATCGTTAAGGACAGGATGCCTGGGACCAGACACCATCTTGAATAGTGGGGCTTTTCTTATCTTTGTACCCGAGGGACATACACTATGTAGGGGAAACACAGATATCCTGGGATTGAAATTTCAATAGACACTTTGTCGCTTCTCTTGTCTTACTGTATTTACAACCTATTGGACTAAGAAACTTCCTTTCTCATGCTGTGGTTAAAAACATATAGATGC
This sequence comes from Phalanger gymnotis, assembly GCA_028646595.1. Taxonomy (NCBI): domain Eukaryota; kingdom Metazoa; phylum Chordata; class Mammalia; order Diprotodontia; family Phalangeridae; genus Phalanger; species Phalanger gymnotis. Next base: position 817,785,671 of record CM053622.1, read on the forward strand.
TATGAGTTTTGAGTGACACAGACATCTGGAATTGGGGCTGATTTAAGAATATATAGGTCTTTCTCAATTTGCCTAAATCAGTCAGAAATAAAGCCCTGACTCTATATGCACACATAGACAATAGCTTAAGGGAATAATAATACAAGTTTATATATCATCTAGCCTATTGGCCTCTTTTAATGAAACTTACAGGTTGATACAGGCAATGATTTTTCTCTGAAATCCTAATGTTTGCCATCCCTCCTTAATTTTTCATGGCATTCACAGACGATCATCTCTTCAGCCACTCCACAATTAATTGGTATTCACTGTGTTTCCTGTTTCTTCACACAAAAAGTCCTTGTTTAACTGTTTTGGTACCTGTAGGACATTGATTTCTGTAATGCTTTCTTTAAGCTTTTAGATGGCACCGAAGATGAGGTGCTGTTCTGGGAACCACAAGGCCTGAATTCCAATTCAATCTCTTGCACTTCCTAGCTGTATGTCCCTGGGCAAGTCATGGAACCTAATCCTGCCTGAGTTTTCCCATCTGAAGAATGGGGATAATAAGGGGATTAATCTTCCAGGGCTGAGGTGAGGATTAAATTGAACAATATTTGTAAAATGCTTTGCAGACATTAAATCACTATGGAAATACTGGCCATTTTTATGATTATCATTCCTTGGATCATTAGACTCGCATTCAATTTATTTGGCTAAAATTATGGAAAGCTGAACAGAGAAAGAGAGAGTGAGAGAAAGCGAACCAGAGAGACATGGTCAGAGAGACAGAGTCCCAGATCTTACCCAAGGGAAATTTGCTTACCTTTAAAAAATGTCCTGTAGAAATGAACTATTGCTATTTACTTAACTGACTGTACTTACTCCACACTGAATACTGGGTTTTTGATGCCATCATATATGTTTACTAAAATGTCAAGGGAGATAGGATGACTGATTTTCCCTGTAACATCTTTTATTTTTATTTTTAGTTTACGACATTCAGTTCCATAGGTTTTTGGGTTCTGAAACTTCTCTCCTTCCCTCTCCCCCCTCACCACCCCAAGACAGCATGAAATCCAATGTAGGTTCTATATTCACCTTCACACTGAACTTATTTACCTAACAGTCCAGTTGTAAAGAATTATAACCAAAAATGCATTCCATTGAACTGTTTTTCTCTTCTCTTGTACCTGAAAAAAAAAAGAAGCTGTTAAGGCAGGTTACCTTTGATCTGGAGGCTGTCCATTTTTTTTTCTGATAATCCCCTGAGAATAATGTTCCAGCACTACCTGCCCTCCACTCCCATCTCCTTCCTCTGCCGAAGTTCTTCCTTTCAGGGCTTATTAGAGCATAATAACTTCTCCATTTTGCTCTCCCTATCAAATTTTATTTTTTAGAATCAACCCATCATACTCAACCGAGCTTAAACTTTTCTTTCAAACTACCCCAGTAATGAAGACATTCTTAAGGGCACTGATAACATCTTCCTTTATAAAAAAGTAAACAGATTGACCTCATTGAGTCCCTTATAACTGGTTGTTAATTTTTACCTTATATTTCTCCTGGATCATCCATGTACAATTTACTATTGAAACCTGCTGTTTTTCTCATAAATACCTGAATACCTTTTAGTTCATTAAATGTCCTATTTCTTCATTGAGGATTATACTCCCCTTTGCTGAGTGACTTATTTTTGTTCACAACCACAGCTCCCTTGCTCTATTTAATATAATGTCCCAAGCCCTATAGTCTTTTAATGTAGAAGCTGCTTGTTTAAACAATCTGGCTAGCAGCTGTTGTGGGGGTGAAAGAACAACATAAGTCCAACAACAAGAATGCCAGCAGCATGCTGCAAAAGCACAGGCTCTTTTGATCTGCTTTAGCAAGGAAAGCAACATTAAAGGGTTGACAAGCTTACTTTAATTCAGCAAGAAATATCATTCACTTAATTCAAGGGAAAAAAACCAGCGCCTTGAATTTCAGAGCAAAATTCAAACAAAGTACAAACATCAACAGACAGATTAGTTACAATTCATAGTTACTAAAATCTAAGTTCAGCCTGGGAGCTCATAAGAAGGGCTGGTCCAGAGTCATGCGAGCCACCATGGCTGTGGGTAAGAGCTCCAAAGAAGAGGAAACCAACCCCTGGTTTTATATCTTTTTCAGGGTCAGGGGTGAGTCACACATGCGACTCACCCACATAACCTAAAATCCTCACACAGAGGCCACTTAAACCCACATGGTCTAAGAGCCTCTGATGTCCCAAACCTGTCACTCAAACTCATGTGTAAACTAGCCCCTCCCTTAGTTAGCCCCATCTGGGCCCCACCTTGGTTACCAAGTCAAACCCACATAGCACCTAATTGGGGTTTGGGCCAGGGGTTTAGCACCTAGTAAGACTCAAAGACACTTAATTAATCATTTTAAAACAGTAAGAAAGTCCCAACTCAATTGATATTACACTGCTAGGTCTTGTTTTATCTGATTCTAGCTCCACAGTATTCACCTCCTCTTTTTCTTGTTGCTTCTAGTATTTCCTACATAACTTGGGAGCTTTGAAACTTGGCTATAATGTTACTGTAAATTTTCATTTTGTTATTCACTTTCAGGGGTAATTTTCCTTTATATGTCTTGGAATATTGTATCTAGATCATACCTTTCAGGCAGTATAACAATTCTTAATTTGTGTTTCCTTGATCTATTCTCCATGTCTGTTTTTCTAATAAGTCTTTTCACACTCATTTCTACTTTTTCATTCTTCTAGTGTTTAGTATTTCTTGGTGTCTTATAATGTCATTAGCTCCATGTCACCCAATTCTATATTTTAAGAAGTTACTTTCCTTCTTAAGTTTTTGAACCTGTTTTTCTAATTGGTTGACTTTCTTTTCATAATTTTCTTGATTTCCTGGACTGCTGTTGTTTTTTCCCCCTAATTTTTCCTCAATCCCTCATTTGATTTTTGAAATCCTTTTTAATTTCTTCTAAGAACTGTTTTTGGGCCTGTGACCATTTGAAATTTCTCTTTGAAGTAGGAGTGTTTTATTTTTAACTCCAGTTTCTTCCTCTGAAAAAGAACCCATATTTTTATCTCCAGCAACCTGAATGATGTAAGTTTTTTAACTTTAAAATGATGAAAGCCAAGACCAAAGGGGATGGAGAGTTGGTGCACACAGAAGATTGTGCTGTCACATCAGCTTCTGAGGCTGAGATGGGACAGAGTATGAATCGATTCTGTGCTGCTTGTGCAAATTTTGGCCTGGCAATGAACTCCAAGAAACTCCAGGGACAGCAGATTCTGGATATTCTCCAGCATGACCTCCTCATACAGCTCTTTCTGAGAATGGTCCAAGAGGCACCACTCCTCCTCAGTGAAGTCCACAACTACATCCTTGAAGGTCACCACCTCCTAAACCATGAAAATCACATGATTTAGAGCTGAAAGAGACTCCAGATTTCATCTAGTCCAGCCTTCAACTTAGAAGAGGAAACTGAAGTCCAGAGAAAGGATTTGCCTGAAACTCATATAACCTTTATGAGTGTCAGAGTTAGCACTTGAAATCAGTCATTAAAAGCCTAGTGGAATATTGAGAAAAGCATTCTACATATGAAGTGAGAATAAGGTTGCAGTAATGAAAGCTGGAAAAATGTCCTACTATTAAAGGTTTCTCCCAATAGAATTGGGGAAAATGTATATGATCTGACAGTGAGATCTAAGCATCTGTGGAGAAGGAGAAAAGGTCATCTGAAATTCCTCCCCACCAGAAAAGTCATAAGTGACATATTAAGAAAAATGAAAGAAGACATTGTGAAAAGCTGGTAAGTACTGTGTATTCTTTGGGAGTTGGGAGGATTGAACAGTGATACTGAGGAAAGAACAAAGAAAAAGGAATGATCTAGTAAATTTCCTTAGAGTTGGAAATAAAGTCTTAATTAGATGAAAGTATGAAAAGGATTCTAAAGAGACATTACTCCCAATGTGGCCTCAACTGAGTGGAATGAAGCTATTTCCAGCCAAGTGCAGAAAAGTTCTCTATTCTTATACTGAGGGGTTCAGATGACCCTGGCTGTGATGTGTCATAGTCAAAAGCATCTGCGGCCCTTTGCTTTATGATTGCTTGCAGTTGTTCCAGGAATATATTCATTCATAGTGTTATTTAATCACCGAGAAATGAACGTAACTATGTGAGGAATGGAGGGTTCCTTGATTCAGTACGAATGTATTGTTTTATGAGCTGGGGTTGGAGATTGAGCTAATGCATAAGAGAGACACCGACACTATTTAAGAAAAATAAATTATTTCAATATGCAGCTAGAACTCAAGACCATTGGTGATCAGGAATGAAGAGGAAGACTGATGGATATCACATAAGAGAGTGGGGACATCTGTAAGCCTTTGATACGTGGCGGGGTTCATCTATTTATCTAACCTCCTTCATGTAGAACACATGTTCAGCTAAGGCACTTGATGTTCCATGCTCTTCTCTTTCATTTTCTTCCATCTCTAGCAGAAGCATGAGTCACTTTTTCAGTTTTTTTTTATTTTTGAGTAATTCTCTTTCATGACTTTTTGTCATTTTGATTCTATTTAAAACATCTCGTTTATCTTATATTTATAATCTCAATTTTACTTTTAGCTTACTCTTTCTATTATCAAACTCTGAGCAAATAAAGAATTTTTACACTTCTGATTTTTTTACATTCTCAAAAATCTACAAAATTTTCCCTTTCACTTCGTGTTCTCAGTCATGACCCTTCACTGCCTCGAATTTACTTACAGTAATGACGCTACAATGGCTGTTCTCATACCAATGCACTGAATGTCCCCTTCAGTACCTTCCTTCCCTCATCTCTTTGAAAAAACTCATAGACTTACTTGCTGTGCGGTTAATTTGTCTTAGAAGGCACAAAGGGCTTAGCAAATGGTGATTAACTAGCTGGCTAATCAAGGAGACAGTGTTTTCTTTGGACTGGCATGAGTAGTTATGCTAAAGGCCTTTGTACCAGACTTTTCCAACCCTACCTCTAAATTCACATTTTTTTCCTTTTCCTAAAAATATTTCTTTTCTTCTCTATATCCCCAACCTAATCTTACCCAAAACTTCTCTGTAAGCTTGCTTATGCTGATCCTACCCAAAGGATGGCACCTATACCCCAGGGGGAGAGTGTCTCTGTGTCCTCTGTAGAACTGTGAGAGTTTACTTACACATGTCCATCACCTTCTCCTGGAGCATCAAGTTCTTGAGGGGATAAATGAAGCAGTTTACTGTCTGGTTGTATCCTGCAGTCCCTTATTCTGGCTATCTCTAGCTGACCCTGACAATTCTCACAGTAAGATTAAAGGAAACAACATCTATGTGCTTACTGGCACATAGCAGACACCATATCTTACCCTTTTCAGTCTTAACCTCTTAACCCTTTCCAGTCTTTTTACACCTTGGTCCTTTTCTTCCCTCTGACCCTGGGACACTGGCTTCCTGGCTGATCCTGGACCAAGACACTCCATCCCCTGACCCTGTGCACTCCCAATGGCTGTCTCTCATACTTGGAATGTCCTCCCCCTGCACCTGGACCTCCTGGCTTCCTTTGTAGCTCAGGTAACATCTCACCTGAAAACAAGCTTTTCCTGGTCCCTGACACTGCCAGAGCCCTCCCTCTCAGGGTGCCTCCCATCCATACTTTATAGAGCTTGTTTAGACACAGCTGCTCACTGACATGTTCACTCCCCATTGGAGTGTAAGCTCATGGAGGACAGCAACTGTTTTTTTTTTCAACCTTGCTTTGCATTCCCAGTAGGTTGGCACAGTGCTTGTCACAGAGGGGCCACTCTCTATATGCTTATTGACTTGACCTAAGAAGTGGGGAATGAGAGGGACTCAGAGAGACCTGGGAAGGCCTATGTAGCCTGAGGCAGGAGGACATGAGCAGAATCAGGAGGACAATTTCTGTTCTGCTGACAGCACTGCAAAGGGCAACCTACATTTAACATGATAAAGCTTCCTTGGCTCTCTTGGACTCCAGGTTTGCTGATATCCAGGTTGTTAACTTAAACAAGGACTTTTGAAACCATCTAATCACAGATTCTTATCAATCTTGTGTAAAGTTTTCTGTGTAGAGGAATTCCTATGAAGTAAGTTTTTAAAATTCTGGTAAACTTTGTTATTGTGATAAGGTTAATTTAATTGGGTAAACTTACAAAAATTAAGTGTCCTCCACATTACCACACCTTTTTGACAAGGAACTTTGTAATATCTAGGAATTCTGTATAAATACTTTGAGAATGAGGACATTTGGCACCAACTTAGTTAATGAATTCCGGTGTTTAAGGTTTAATTTGCTTTAAGGAGAAAGAAGGAGATGTCTATCATTTTAAAACCTTCTAAATGTCTTCAGAAAAGTTTAGTGAGTATTCCTTTTAACATCAGGATAAATTTTAAACTGTTTTTAAGGAAGGGAAATAATTCTAGAAATGTTTTGAAAAATGTTTTTGTGATTCTGAGCAAGAGTTAGAGCTTATCAGTGTGTATAAGATTTGATTCCTAAAGTGTCCCTTTCCTCCAGAATGAGTAAACAGGGGACATAAATCCATCAACCTGTGAGGTTGGTCATTAACCTCTTTGCTTTGTTTAAGCTGGAATGGGATTCCAGTATAGACAGTTATGTCAGTAAAAATCACTAATTTACGAACTATTTTGTCTTATGGTTGAAACATAAAGGAAGACTGAATAATGGGTTTGAAAGATTTAGAAAGGTAACTAAAGCTTTGATTGGAAATACAAAAGGCAGATAAGAAGGTTTGGGGACAAATGAGTTAGCTAAGCCTCTCCTGTCCCAATAGAATACTAGTTTCAGATGGTTTAAGTAAGTTGAGAGAGTGTGAGAAAGTATTTTAAAAGACAGAAAAGTTATGTAGCTTAACTTGATAATTATTAGCTCAATGAAATTTGGGACAGTCCTATCTGAATGATATTTATTTGCTATTTAAGATTTTATTGGACTACAATTTAATATTGTTTTAAATTCTGATTACAAGGATAGGTCACATGAAGCCAGTAGTAGAATGGTAGGCATTACAGACTGAGAACTTCTAAAAGGATGTCTGTGCCTGGGAAAAAGTTTTGAAGATGATCTTGGACACGGCCTAGGTACAATCTTCCTGACTCTATTTCCCAATTCTGTTATTTCCTTTCTGAAAAGGAAAATCCCTGCCTGATTACTCCTAAGCCCTGCTTTCAGTGCCTAGTGATTATATGATTGGCTAACAGATATGATTCATGCCTGGAATCAAACAGAGCTAAGGAAGTTCTTTCCTTCTGTTAAGATATATGGCATTGTCCCTCTTTTCTTCCATAGCAAATTTATATTATCAAGAAGTTTTGTAAGCACAATGCTAAATCTATTAGGTAATAGATGAATATTGTCATATCTCTGAGTTATTATAATAGGATGCAGGAATGAATAGCTTACAATTTTAACCTATGTTCATGACCAAATAAAGATTAAAAGAATATAGAGATAACATCCCCCAAAAGGAGGAAATGATTAGACAAAGTAATAAGGCAAAGCTGTAATGTGATAAATGTCTAATAAAAAGAAAGGGGATAGCAAATTTTGAAAAAGGCAATAGGATCAGATTGATTCCCCTAAGAATTATACACAGATGTGTATGATTGGCTCCAAAATTTATCAATCATGGAAATTCAAGCTAATAAGTGTGTGTTGGTAATAAGATCTTAAATTAGGATTTTTGTACGAGAAAATTGTATAAGATATTGTTACAAGTGAAATTATATCTCCTTTGTAAAGTATCTGTCTGATGATTTTAAAAGGAAGATGAGTTTGATTTATGGTTGGACCTTCATATTTTAAAGGATTCTTATACCAGGTACAAAATTTAGGTAAGGATAGAAACAGCAGATGATATATAAACTGAAATACTCTGAAGTTTCAAAAAAAAAAAGAGGAGAACCAAATTTAAGTGATTGTACTAAGTTATATTAAGTAAGAATTGTCCGAGAACTTCTAGATCTGAACCAGAGAAGCAGAACTCTCTTTTACTGTCTAGGGACCAGATAACTACAATCAGGCACCTGGAAAAAAAAAAGTGCTACTTTAAATGGACATTGGGAATATGTAACTGGGATTAAAGTTACTTTGTATACAAATTGTGCAATTAATTGCTGGAATTAAATCAGAAACATTTTAAGTTTTGTTAAGAATGGCTTGTGGGTTATTTTGTAAATGCCGTCAAAGAGACATGGCATGACTAAAAGTTTATTATATTGTGTGGAATGAGTGAAGACCTCTCATAAAAGGGAACAAATTAGATAAATAGAAATAAGTAGGATAGTGAGTCCCATTTCTCTACTTAGATGTTTTCCCTTCCATAAGCCAAGCTGGTGGCTGTAAGGCCCCTGAGGATAAGAATAGGACACAGGATTCACCTAATGGTGAGAAGCCTGAAAGAAAGAAGGGTTGAGGCGAATAAGTCAGCAACCATAAAATCCTCTGAAAGTAAGGATAGGACACAGGATGCTTACCTCCTGTGCATTGACCCCACGATAATAGACCCTCGGCTTGGGAGAAGAATGGATGAAAAGCTGGAAGGCCAGGTGCAATGCAGACATGCAAAACCAGTTAGGTACATGAATGATGGGAGACAAGGTGTAAGGGTGCTGGGGATATCTGTCACAGATGTATGGGTGATGGAAAGGCTAGTTTGCCACAGATGTGAAGATGAGGTAACCAACAACTGGCTTCTGCCTGTCACAACCAAACCATTTGTTCATTGTTATTGTCATTAAGATAGATTTGTCACTTCAGATTGATTGGAAAATGGGGTAAGAATGGTGGGAAGGTTATGTCCATCACCTGCTTGTCAAAAATAACCATACTATTTGTTCCTTGCCGTTGTCCTTGGGATAGATTTATCACGTCCAGATTGTACCCTCAAAGCTTGCATCTGCAAGCTGAGAGGAAGGAGGTTGGGAGGGGGAATTGCAGTTAGGGACCTGTATAAACACCCCAGTTCTCTGTGTCCAGCGCTCTCTGACACTGAGAGGACCCCTGGTCCTTTTGGTGCCTGGAGTTGCCCTTTCCCATGGGATCATAACAAATTTTACTTTCTACTTTCACCTTGAGATGCCTCTGTTTTTAATTCTTGGATTTGTAAATCTGTACCACACAATATTATATGTACTGTGTTACTGGGATACAAGAAAGTTTATAATGTTCAACATTGTTAATAATGATTACATTACTTTGTATGGTTCATGTTTAAGTTTTCTTGGTTATCTAATGTGTAAGTGTAAAACATGTGACATGCAAATTTCCCCCTCTATTGTGAACCATCTAAGTGGTTTGGTCTGTACTTAATGTAATTGTGAAGTTTTGTGAATTTTGAGAAGAACTTTATTGTATTTGTTTAAACTCAGCTCTGTGTGGCTGGGATACTGAACCATTCATTTCACTGTTTGAACTTAACCCTGAGTGGCTGGGACCTATATTGTGCTCTTTTTCTCTCAGTTGTCAAATCATATGTGTTCTGGGAGCTCCTGTCAGATCTGACTACTTCTATAGCTGCCAACATGTGGATATGGACTCCTTGATCCTTCTGTCACATCCGAGGACTGCCCTGCTCCCAAGTGGACATCTGAGCCCATAGGAGACTTTGCCCTCCGGTTTCAAAGGAGCCTGAAGGGGACAGCATCAGACGCAGGCAACCCTCCCAAGAGCCCGGACCAGAACCTGAACGAAGAACTGCTCTTTCCCTTTCTGACCTTGCGTTCCCAAGACTGTTTACCTGTACCTTTGGTGTCTTTGGCTTGTTTTACTTAGTTGCTCTGTTTTTCCCATTATGCTCCCTACCCTGATCCCCCTTGCAACTCGCTCCCTCTGCTTGTTTACAGTTAGTTTACGATTACCGCCCATATCTGGGGATGTGCAACCACAGGAAGAAAAAAAACCTGAAACCACCTAGATAAGGATTCTTTTAGAACTTCATGCCTGAGGAAGATGGAGGTTTTTCCATGCCTTGATTGGTCTTCAGGTGAAATTTTCAGTTTGCCTTTGACGAAAAGGAGGAAATGTGGAACATTTTATACTATTTTATATCATTTATTATTTCGACCAGAGCCAGAGCCTGAATTAATGAGTAACTGAAGAAGATCCAGGACCCGGGCTTCTTTGTTCTCTAAAAGTTTGTTCAGGAAATACCCTTACCACTGTCAACAAGGCCAGGTCAGACTGACCTAAGGACATTCCTTCCCCTGTTAGCCATTAAAGGATGAGCCTCTAACCCTAAGAGACAGACTACCTCACTTAATATTAACTGACCTTTGTCAACGTTCTTTACCCCCTACTCCATTAAGGGAAATCCTTGTCTTGTGGTTAAACATACATGGGGATCATCAATTTGAGTAACATGCTGAATTGTGATTGATCTAAAAAAATACAAAACTTGTTCATGTTTCTGTAGAAGTCAGTCAGACTCTGTCTGGCTCATTCCATGATCACGTCTGTCTGCTATGTTTAAAGGGAATGAAGGGATAAATAAATAAGTAATAGGAATTTTTCTATCACCTAGCTAGTTTGCCTCCTTCAAACAAACTGTCAGGTTTAACAATAAGTGCTGGCCAAATTGTTTTAGCTGTGACCTTCTATTAACTACAGGTAAAGGTGGGAATACCTGGTTTACCAAATGGCAATTATAAAACATAAGACAGGGGTAGCAAGGCTGGGAAAGTAACTTAATCAGTTTTACACAATTGTTTTCACTTTTTAGTTTCAACAAAATTCAGATTAAAAATTGCTTTGTCTAACACCATTTTTAGCTCACAACATTCACTCAAGTGTTACAATATAGGAGAATTTTACTAGAATTTAGAAGTATGATAATAATATAAACAGAAAAAATTTCATATGACATTCATTGCATCCCCAAATCATTACATATATTGGGCTTACCAAGCATAGAGGCTTTTCTTCTCTCATCACGGTTGGAGAGTTTGGCTGTGGGCTGGGGGTGGTCAAGCCAGGGATTTGGGAAAGGGGAGGGAGACTAAGGACCGAGTGCTGGGAAGCTGTAGAGTCCAGCACCTGAATTAAAGGTTTGAGGAGTCATTAAGGAGGGTCCCTGAGGAACCTTTGCTTCCTAATAGGAGTTGCTAGGCTTTGGGAAACTTGGAGCAAAAATTCAGGTTCTGGTGGTGTGGGAGAAAGGACTTGGAGGCTTGAGAGGAGAGGTTCCTTTGCTTGCCTAGAAGGGTGGGTGTCAGGATGCCCAAGGGTCCAGGGCTGTTGTCACTGGGGTATGAGAGGGCAACAAAGTAGCAAAGTAGAGAACAGGGAGTACAGCTTTTGTTGCAACATGTATTTTAATTTTTGCAGTTTCGATGTTACTATAATTTAATTTACATTGAGGCCTTAGGCGAAAAAACATCAAAATAAAGGGCCTAAATAAGAAAAAGCAGCTGGTAAACAGGGCAATTATTTTGAAAAGGAGCCAACTCTCTATTGTATATTCACAGCCAAACCACTCTTTAAACTTTCCAAGTAGCTACCTTAGGAAGACCACAGCAAGCTAGAAATATATATATACATGGAGAGAGAGAGAGGGAGAGGGAGAGAGGGAGAGAATTCCTATTCCAAGAAGGATTTTTGTTTTCTCAGGAATATTGTAACAGTCTTTTGGGTAAGATGTGTTCAGATTGGCTCTCATTCTCTGCTTTTATTTCTCTATTTTGGAGTCTTTAAGCCACTTTTTTCAACTCAAATAGGAATGAGGGCCACTAAATTGCACATACGGATCTCTGTAGTTGTATATTAAAAAATTACTTATTAATTCTATTTATTTATTTAATACCTTTATGTTATTAAGTATTTTCCAATTCTGTTTATAGGATCATTACTAAAGTTCTTAATTCTAAAAATTGGGAAAGCACATTCTAGATTATTTTTAAGTCCTCTTTCCAGGTTTTTTTTTATTTATATTAGTCTGATGGTGATTCTTATTACCCACACATGAATTAAAACATCTTTGTATATACTTCTGACTTTGAGCTGGAATTCTTAACCCCCCAAGGAGTCTACAGATAGGAGGGGGATATAAAATATATATCTTTTGTCATTTAAACTGAATTTTCTTCACATTCGTAAGTGTATTATTATTTTGAAAAAGCTTTCATATGCTTCACCAGATTATCTATGGTTAACAGAATCTTTTACTTCTGTGTTCACTCCTAAAAACTTTTTTGAAAGTGAGAACCTTGAATCCTCCAGCCAAGATGAGGGGGACTCTAGAAAAGATCTAGTGGTGCCTTGTCCCATCTCCCCCATGCTGGGAAACTCAAAGTGTCTCTTTTTCAGATCTATGCATTTTCTGAATTTGTCTTAATGCCAAATAGCATAATAAATTCTGACTTTATCTTAAACATCAAATTTAGGAGTAACACATTTCACTTAACTCTAAGGGGAAAAGACCCCCGTTTTCTTTCTTATCTCTCTTCACATTCCAAATTTGGCCAGAATTGGAATGAAGGGAGAAAGAAAGAGCATTTTCTTTATTTCAACAGCTTTAACAACAAAGAGTCAGATAACATACTCTCTTCACACAGAGACACATAACATGAAACAGATACAGACAGAAAATGACAGGACGTACAAAAAGGATTTCTAGAAATTCAGCATTTTTCTTTTCCCTTTCTACTTTGGTAACTCCCGATTACCTAGTCTATCCCCTAGTTGGTTATTGTCACCCATCCCTGAACTGAGGCTCACAAGATCTCACTCCAACCCCAATATCATGCTTAACTGTTTTTTGTACCATAGGAACTTTTCCTTCTGGAGTAAGATATTTTTAAAATGTCCCATATGGAAAAGGCTGACTTTGGGAAGTGTTCTCGCCCATCTTCCTGTTTCAACAATCCGGCTAGCAGCTGTTGTGGGGGTAAAAGACCAACAAAAGCCCAACAACAAGAATGCTACCAGCTCCCTGCAGAAGCACAGGTTGTTTTGATCTGCTTGACTAAGGAAAGCAAAGTTAAGGGGTTGACAAGCTTACTTTAATTCAGCATACAGTACGGTTCACTTAATTCAGGGGAAAAGACCTGCACCGTAAACGTCAGAGCAAAATACAAACAAATTACAAACATCAACAGACAGACTCAATACAATTCATAGTCTAGGTTCAGCCCGGGAGCTCAGAACAAGGGCTGGCCCAGAGTCACCCACGCCACCACTGCTGTGGGTGAGAGCTCCAAAGAAGAGAAAGCCAACCCCTGGTTTTATATAGTTTTCAGCATCAGGGTTGGGTCACACATGCGACTCACCCAAGTGATCTGAAACTGTCACAAAGAGGTGACTTAAACCCACATGGTCTAAGAGCCTCTGATGTCCCAAACCTATCACTCAAACTCATGTGTAAACTAGGCCCTCCCCTGAGTTAGCCCCACCTTGGGCCCCACCTTAGTTACCAATCCACACCCACATAGGTTTTACACGTAATAAGGGTGTGGGCCTGGGGCATAGCACCTAGTTTTGCTTACCAACACACTTCCCTTAATCTTTCATTCATCTGTTTTCCAATAATCTCCCATTTTTCTAAATCAATTGTCCCTTCTTTGGGGAACCATGGGCAGAAGTGTTCTACACACTGCAGGAAGTCCTCCAATTGTTCTTTTGTTATGTAAAAACCTCTTTCTTTTACAATCTTTTTCAATACTTGCAGATACTGATCTCTATCTTTAAATTGTATCTGTCCCATAGTTAAATTTTCAAAATCTACTTTTGTAAATCTCTAAATCTCTAAAATTTCCACAATCCCCCAGAAAGCCTAGTAATTATTAATCCCCTTGCCCCTTGTGAGTCAGCTCCAGCTCCTGAGTCTATTTCAGTAAGACATTACTCCATCCGGACTTCAGGTCCCTGTTCCAAGTGCCAACTGTGCCAGCAGTGGCATGAATATATGATGAAGTAATTGACACAAAAAGACAAAGACATGGGGCTGGGCGAGTCGTATAGTCAAGCTATAGACTGATTTTAATGGAGTTACTGACGGTATTTTATACAGGTTAATTACTGAGTCATCCAGACTTCAAAGAAAAGTACAATAAAGCACTGATTAAGTTTTTTATCTCCTTGTTCCTAGGAGTGAGACACTATTTTTACTCAAGGCTAACCAAATTGAAACATTTATGTTGTCTTGTATATAGATAACCAGACTGGAACATTTCTGTCATCATCCATGTGGGCAATCAGCTACAAAGGCAGATTTTCTTTGTCAAGTCTTCTTATCCTAAAATTGGCCTTGCCGTGCATAGGCCCATTTTCAATTGACCTTGCTTTGCAGTGGTCTAAGAGGCCTAAACAGGATATAGCTGGCTCCCCACACTGGGCCAGTAATGGACCACTTTGAGCCTTATTCCTCCTGGCAAATTGAGGGCCTAAAGCTCTGAGGCCCCTCCTGGCTCTGGCCCAGGGCCAGAGAGCTTTGAGAACTTTTGAGAGCTTTGAGAGCTGGCCACTTGAAAAGTGGACTCCAGTCTGTGAAACCAGCTCTGTCACCATTTAGTTTTGTGGTTTCCTGCTACTCTCCTACCTTGGACAGCTCCCCAGCCAGTGCTGGGGCCCAGGCTCAATTAAGGGGATCCTTCAAATACATTTTGGAGACCTGAATGAATCCTCACCCAACCACTTACTTTCCCTCCTGCTCCAATTTTCCCAGGCTAGTTAGATTCCTGTGGGGTCTTTTCATTCTCCATTCCTCTGTGCTCTGCCCTTCTCTCAGGGACAGCCTCTGACCTCCTAGCCATTCTCTCTCATCTCATCTTTAAGTGAACAAACATAAAATACACTCCTCCCCTGCCCTCTTCGCTTGCCTAGGTTTAAAAATAGCTCCAAAAAACCTTGGCGACCTTAGCTCAGTGACTGGCACATAACGGAGGCTTTTTTGTTGCAGTTTTAGAGGTTTTCAGTCATGTCTGACTCCTTGGGTCTTCTTTTGGAGAATTCTTGGAAAAAATACTAGAGAAGTTTGCCATGTCCTCCAGCTCTTTTTTACAAATGAGGAAACTGAGGCAAATAAGCTGAAGTGACTTACCCAGGGTTACACAGCTAGTGTCTGAGGTTAAAATATGAACTTTAGTCTGACTCCAGACCAGGAGCTATCTGTCCACTTCTTCATTGATATTTATTGATGGCTTGGCCTGTTCTGCCTTATTGGCTGAGGGGGGCATGGAAGGTGGTGATCTCTGAGGTTCTTCCTTCATCTAAGAACCTAGGAGCCTTGGGGCTGTGTCCCTTTTCTGCCCCAGCTCAGCTTTACTTCTAAGCACCCGGTAGGCAGGGACTGGGGTCCCCAGGGAATCTGTGGCTACGTCTTCCGTGACTGGGGACCTGGAACTTGGTTCTCAATTCCTCTTACTTCTCCCAGTGAGTGAGTGAATGTATAGTCATTTGTTCAGCAATTCTTTAACGAATGTCAGGATTTGCACTATAAGTGGTATGGATTCTAAGACCAGAGCACAGATCTGCCCCCCTTAGCCCACCTGATTACAGGTGCTGCCCTTTGGAAACCTTTTCCTGAAAATCCAACTCCTTTTGATGGCTGAGCCCCTGACTGCAGATGGAATGGAAGTGTGGAGGTTGGGTTATGGCCTCTTCTCCCACCTCTGACCTTTCCTGGGTTCACTTGGATTAGCATTTGTTTTTGCTTCATTCCCCCCTCCCCCCACTCCTAGATTCTGGAATTCCCCTTTCCCCTCCTTCATTTTTCTGGCCCTTAATTCCTGTGCCCTCTCACCCATTCCCCTTCCTCCCCTCCTTCTCTTAATCTTCGATTGACCAGAAGGGGATTGGGGCTCCTGCCACTGAGACTCTCCCTCCTGGTATTCCTTGGGCTTGCTCAACATTCTCCCTAGTTCTTTCAGGCCTTGAAAGCCCAGATCCCCTCATGTCTCTTTGTTTTCATCTGATTCCTCCATTTTCTCCTTTTTGGGGGTCTACTGGGACAATGAAATGCTAATGGTTCTCTGTGGAATTTATAGCACCCAAGTCCCAAGCTCTCCTCCAAGTCCCTCCCACCCCATGCCCCATCCTAGAGTTTTTCCTTTTGTGTCTGGTAAATATCCCACTGATCTCTTCCTCATTCCCCATCTCAGGTTCCCCTGTCTGCCAATTAATTCCTGGAGAGAGAAAAACAAAACAATCCTTGCTCTTGAGGAGTTTACCTTCTGAGGGAATGAGGTGGGGGTTGCCAGGGGGTTGAAGGTGCCTCTGCCAGCCCAGGCCTTCCTAACTTTGATCACGGCTCACCATTCATAACAAGTGAAGAATTCCATAGATGAAGCCTGTAGAGAGGAGACACATGGAAGGTAATCTCTAAGAGGAAGGCACTAGTAGCTGGGGATGGAAGAAGAATCCAGGGCAGGCCTGCAGAAGGGAGGATTTGAGTGCAATCCAGATTGATGCTGATGCTAAGGGGAGGAGGGGAGAGCCTTCCAGACTGGAGTGAGCAGAGCTTGGGTATAGATTTCTGTTTGTCTGGGGGTGAGGAAGGGGCAGAAAGGCCAGTGAGTGGAGCCTGGGCCTGGAAAGGGGGAATAATCAAAGAAGGATAGAGAGATCTCTGGCACACTTGTATTCAATCTTATGGCCTCGTTTTCCAGTTGGAGGAATTATGGGGTTGGATTAGATGACATACTATCCCATTTAAACTGGGCGTAGCGTTTTTAAAGCCTTGGCTTGTGTGACAGAGGCCATACTATTACAGAAGAGTGACAAGTCACTTCCTCGGAATGAACATAGCAATGTCTTGGTGGAATTTGAACTCAGGTCTGCTTTTCAGCTGGCCAAGTTGATGGAGAAGTGGATAGAGCCCCTGGTGTGGAAGACTCACCTTGCTGAGTTCAAATCTAGTGGCAGACCACTTACTAGTTGTGTGACCCTGGGCAAGTCGCTTAATCCTGTTTACCTCAATCTCATCTCCAAAAGGAGCTGGAGAAGGAAATGCCAAACTACTCCAAAATCTTTGCCAGAAAATGCAAAATGGTCAGTTTTAGCACTCAATTCACTGAAGCGCTACCTCAAAATATGAAATGCCTACCTCTCCCCATCTTTAAAAACACTTTCCTTTACTGTGTGATGCCTGATCTATCCTCTTTCCTTCCTTTTTTTTTTAAATTTATTTTTGACATGTTTGGTTTTCAGCATTGGTTTTCACAGGTGTTTGAATTACAAATTTTCTCCCCATTTCCTCCCCCCCCCACTCCAAGAT
>CM053622.1:817808754-817821351 GCA_028646595.1 Phalanger gymnotis
TCTCCAGTGTAGATTCTCTGAGCTTCCCGTTTGTTAAGTTCATCAGGCTCTTTTCTAATGGGAATTTGCTGATGAATAATGAACTTAGAGTTATGACTCAAGGCTTTCCCACCTTTATTACTTACACAAAGCTTTTTTCTGGTATCACTTTTCTGATGTTTATTGATGTCTGAACTCCAGCTCACAGTCATCTCCCACTGATTACCTGGACCCATTTCCATTCCAAGAGCCTTCTCCAGGGACAGAAAAAACTTTGCATGTTCTCTAAAGCAATTCCTATATTCAAGGTCTGGAGGACAGTCATTTCCTGAGGTCATTTTCTTACAGTGATTTAGGATAGAAGACTGTCTGAATCTCTTTCCAATTTCATCCAATTCACATTTACTCTTTGGATTTTTAGTTATCTTCATAATAAAGTCATGGATTTCTCTCAAATTGAAGTCCCAGGGAGCATCACACATGAATCTTTGCCAGTCACATTCTTCCACAATAAGGCCCAGCTTTCTAAGCATGTCATTTACTTCAAAGTTGGTCTCTACATCTGAAGAAAACAAACAATCAGACATATAGACAGAAAATGATATACACACATCAAAATATGTAATAGCAATGGTTACTGAAAATTTAGCAGCTCATGACCTCCTCATCCCATCCTAAAGGCAATAAAACTTTATGGATACACTCTTGGAGCAAACACTGGCATTAAATAGATTGTGTCACTGTAGGGAGAAGAGACAGACTGGATGTGAGAGTGACAAAGGAGATGTGCACCACATAGTGCTAGACCCATCAGAGACTAAACATTCATATTCAACAAAAGCAGCAGCCTCAAGTCAAGTGACCAGAAGAATTAATGTCAACAGCTAAGAGTCCGTTTCTTTGGGACAACAATTTTTTGCTAACTTGGAGAGAAGACTGAGCCAAAAGAGGGTTTTCAATATTACAGCAGGAAAGGATTGGCCAGCTTTTAAAGATTTTTTTTTGTACAACACCATATTAACTCATCTGGGCCAGAACACTCATAAATGTCTAAACTGGTTTCTACGAAAATCATGGGGAAATTCAGAAGGTACTAAATAAAAAATGAGAACTCAACAGGGGGACTAGTAGGTTACCTCATCAGCCATATTTAACTCTACCATATCCAAAGCATTTTATGATGCCCTGAAGGGTGTGGGGTTTGTCCTTCATTCTCAAAGAGGACCAGGACTTCAGGAAGATGATGTCATCACTTGCATTTAAATTGGTTTTAAGTGAAAGAAAGATGTGCAAAATCGCCAACCTCACTTTCTCCTCCAGGGCCCTCTGGGTTCAGTAGTCAGATATAGATCAGGATACCTGCAGATGGCCCATGATGCAGTGGGACACCTTGCTCTTTTAAAGCTAAGGTCTTTGCAACTTCTTACTTTGACTGAGGCAATGCCAATTCAGGGATTAGGTCTTTTTAAGAAGTAGGTCAAAGGATAGCCCTTTTAATAATAAGAATCAAACTTTGATGCGAAGACCCTCAGAGACACTGGCCTAAGGAGAAACAATTATCATCTATATTCATTCTGAGCCAGCAGGACCATCCACCCACTCCACATTGGGTTTGAGGTTGTGTGGTTGTGGTTTGTCCTTTGCTCTCCAGAAGGACCATCACATCAAGAAGATGATGCCATGACTTGCAATTCAATTGGATATAAGAGAGGGAAGGCTAAGCTAAGTCCCCAGCCTAATTTTCTCTTCCAGAGCCATCTGGGTCCAGTGGCCAGACAGAGATTTGAACAACTGGAGATGGCCCAGCCCCTGAAAGCTATTTATGAGCCAAACAACTATCTGCCTAGGGGGCATCTCAGTGCTAAGGGAGCCACATTGATTAGTGATAAGGACATGATCCTGGAGAGCTGGGCTGAACATTTCCATAGTATTCTCAGGAGACCATTCTCAACCACTGCTGAAGCTCCTGTCCATTTACCTCAGGTTGTACTCAATCCCTCTCAAGCCATTCACCAACTGATGGGCATCCCCACAAGTTACAATCCTTGCTACCAAAAGGGATCTACTATAAGTATTTTAAAACATTTTTTTTTCTGTTTTCCTTTATCATCTTGGAAAGCAGACCTAAGAATAGTATGACAGGATGAAGGGGCAGACACCTCTTAATTCTTTGGGCATAATACAGGTTGTTCTGCAAACCTGACGGATCAGGTCACAGTTCCACCAACAGTGAATTATAGTGTCCCAGATTTCCATGTCCTTTCCAACGATTGTCCCTTTCCCCTTCTTTCATTGTAGCCTGACAGGTATAAGATGATATCTCAACGTAGTTTTAATTAGCATTTCTGTAACAAGTAATGCTTTTAAGAATTTTCTTGTATGATTTTGATATTTATTCATCAGAAACTGCCTGTTCCTAGCTTTTGACCATTTAGTGTTGGGGAATGACTTATATTCTTTCACATTTGACCAAGTTCTTTAAATATTTGAGATATTAGACCTTTATTTGAGACACCGTCTGTAATTTTCTCCCCAATTTTCTGCGTTCTTTCTGATCTTGGCTACACCACTTTTATTTGTCCAAAACCTTTGTAATTTAATGTAATTGAAAATCATTCATTTTGCTCCTCACCATGCTATCTGTTGTTTATGTATAAATTGTTTACCTCTCCATAAGCCTGACTAATAATATATTCCATCATGTTCTTTTCATTTCCCATGATGTCTCCTTTTTATCTAGGTCATGTATCCATTTGTACCTTATTTTGGTAAATGGAGTATATTAGTCTCTGGTAGAGATAGACCACTTCTGATAGATCACTTCCCAGCTTTCCCCACAATGTTTACCAAATCAGGAATTCTCATCACAAAACCTTGTCAGCATTTTCCAAACACAAAGTTATTCTGTTCTACTCATGTACCTTTCTATCTCTTAGCTTGCTCCAGATAGCTTTTTTTTTATTATCATTAGTTTTCTTTTCATTTTCTCTGTTTTATTTTTAATTCATGGAATAAAACAAGCATTCCCATAACATGGTATGATAAAAAAGATGATTGCACATGAAGTAGCAAATCAATTACGCCTCAACAATTTCCTGTTCATTTTAAGCAGGTAAGAAAGTTATCATGTAAATTTCTTTTTTTCCCTTCTCTCCTCCCTTTGCCATAGAGATGGCTACCTTGGATCCAAATATGTGTGTGTGTGTATGCATAAAATCATTCCAAATATGCTTCTATTTATCTGTTGTTTCTCTGGAGCCTGAAAGCATCTTCCCTCATGTATCCTTTCTATTTTCAGGTGTTTATACGAGTCAAAATGGCTTATGCAACTCAACTTTGTTGTTAAAAATGTTCTGCTGGGACAGCTAGGTGGAGCAGTGAGTAGAGCGTCAGCCCTGGAGTCAGGAGGACCTGAGTTCATATCTGGCCTCAGACACAACACACTTACTAGCTCTGTGACCTTAGGTAAGTCACAACCCCAACTGCTCTGCCTTCGCTCCTCCAAAAATAAAGAAATACACAAAAATTAAAAGAAATAAAAAAAATTTTGCTGTTACTGTATATAACATTCTCTTGGTGCTGCTCCTTTCCCTCTTTATGATTTTGTGCAAGCTTTCCATGTGTTTTTTCTAAAATCATCAATCCCATCATTCTCAGCAGCACTTCCTCAGAATCATGGATCCCAACTTGTTCAGTTGTTTCTTAATTGAAGGGCATCCAGTTCTTGGCCACCATAAAAAGAGCTGCTATTAATATTTTAGAATATATAGGTTTTTGCCTTTTTCCCTAATCTTCTTTGGTTATGCACCTACTGGTGGTATTGCTGAGTCAAGGGGCATTGGCAGTTTAACAAGTCTTTGGGCATAATTCCCGATTGCTCTCTAAAATGAGTGGATCAGTTCACAATTCCACCAACAATGAATTAGTATCTCAATTTTTCCACATCCCCTCCAATATTTGTCTCATTCCCTTTCAATCATTGTAACCAATCTGATAGGTGCAAAATGATATCTCCAGATGGTTTTAATTTGCATTTCTCTACTCAATAAAACTTTAGATTATTTTTTTTAATGTGACTATGAATTGTTTGGATTTCTGCACTGCAAAACTGCTGGTCCATATACTTTGACCATTTCTCAATTGGAGAATGACTCAAATTCTCATAGATTTTACAAAGGTCTTTGTATATTGTGTATATTTGAGGCCTGAGAACTTCACCACAGAAATTGCAAAGAAAATCACCAATTCCCCTCAATTTTCTATTCTCCTTCTTATCTTACATACATTGCTTTTATTTCTAAAAAAAAAAAATTTAACGTAATGTAATTAAAATTATCCATTTCATGCCTCATTTTCTTCCATGTCTCTTGTTTATTCATAAATTGCTCACCTGTCCATAAGTCTATTAACTACCATGTTCCATGATCTTCAAATTTGCTTGTAATATCTCTTTTTAAATCTAGGTCATATATCCATTTTGACTTTATCTTTATAAACCGTAAAATGTTAAAATATGCCAAATTTCTGCCACATCTTCCCAGCTGTCCCAACAATTTTCTTCTAACAATGAATTCTTCTCCCAAAATCCAAAGCCTTTACACTTCTCAAATAGATGGTTACTCTATTTCCTGCTGTAAATTGTATGTTTGCTCTGTTCCTCTGATCTACTTTTCTGTTTCTTAGCCAGTACCAAACAATTTTGATAATGACTGCCTTATACTATCAATTTACTATCAGGTTTTGCAAAACCTCTTTCATTTACATTACTTTTCCTTAGTTCCTTTCATATTCTTCACCTTTTGTTCTTCCGAATGAATCTTGTTATTACTTTTTCTAATTCAGTAAAATAAGGTTTTGGTAATTTCATTGGAATGGCATTGAAGGTATAAATAAGTTTAGGTAATATTGTCATTCTTATTGTATTGACCCTGCCTCCCCATGAACAAATGATATCTCTTCAATTATTTAAGTCTGATTTGATTTGTATAATTTTTTAAAAATTTTATTTCCATTCATGTAGTTGCTGAGTTTGGCCTGGCTGGTGTAACCACCAGGAATTTATTCTGTCTAAAGTATGGGTGGGGAACCTGTGGCCTTGAGGCCACATGTGGCCTTCTAGGTCCTTGGGTGCTGCCTTTTGACAGAGTCCAAGTTTTACATTACAAATCTTTTTATTAATGGGATTTGTTCTGTGATGTTTGAATTCAGTGAAAGGGCCACACTTGAACACCTAGATCTAGGGCCTCAAGGCCACAGATTTCACATACCTCATCTAGACTTATTTTAAATAGAGTACCTCTCACTATTTCTTCTGGCAGAGTTTTCTTGGTCACATACAGGAATGCTGGTGATTCATGTCAGTTTACATTACATCCTGCTACTTTACTAAAATAATTGTTTCAATAAACCTTTTATTTGAGTCTTTGGGATTTTCATCGATATCATCATATCATCCTCCAAAAGATATTTTTATTACCTAATTCCCTAGTCTGATTGCTTTTATTCCTTTTTTATTTCTCTTATTGCCATTCTAGGATTCCCAATACAATCCTGAATAATATTGGTGACAATGGCCATTATTGTTGGCCACTGGATCTGACTGGGAAGGTTGCTAACTTCTCCCCATTGCAAGTAACTCTTGCTGACAGTTTTTAGGGAAGTGCTTTTTATCAATTTAAGGAAAAATCCATTTTCCCTCTATTTTCAGGTGTTCTTAATAGAAATGAGTATTCTATTGTATCAAAAGCTTTTTCTTCAGCTACTGACATAGTCATATGATTTTTGTCATTGAGCTAACAGATCACATGTATTACTTTCCTTAGGTTATACCAACCCCACATTCCTGGTATAAATCCCAACTGGTCACAATGTATAATCTTTGCCATATATTGTTGTAATCTCCTAGGTAGTATTTTGTTTAGGATTTTGGCATCCATAGACATTAATGAAATTGGTCTACGATGGTCTCTTTTCTATTTTTCCTAATTTCAATATCAGTATCATATTTGTTTAATGAAATGATGTTGGTAGTTCCCCATCTTTGTCTATTTTTTCCCAATCATTTATTTAATACTGGAATTAGCTGACCTTTACATGTTTGGTAGAATTCCCCTGCAAATCCATCTGGTCCTGTTGCTTTATTCCTAGGAAGCTCATTTGTGACCAACCGGCCACAATTTCTTTTTCTCACACAAGATGATTTAAGTATTCTATTTTTTTTTTCCTGACAATCCCCTGAGAATAATGTTCCACCACTACTTGCCCTCCACTCCCATCTGCTTCCTCTGTCTCACTTCTTCCTTTCAGGACTTATTAGTGTGTAATAACTTCTCCATTTTACTCTCCCTGTCCAATTTTATTTTTTGGAATGAACCCATTCTTAGCTCAGCTTAAGCTTTTCTTTCAAACTACTCCAGTAATGACGACATTTTTAAGGTCACTGATAACATCTTCCTTTATAAAAACTAAACAGTTTGACCTCATTGAGCCCCTTATGACTGGTCTTTAATTTTTACCTTGTATTTCTCCTGGATCATCCATGTCCAATATGCCATTGAATCCTGCTCTTTTTCCCATAAATACCTGAATATCTTTCAGTTCATTAAATGTCTTTTTTTCCATTCAGGATTATCAGCTTTGCTGAGTGACTTATTTATGTTCACAACCACAGTTCCCTTACTCTATGAAATGTAATGTCCGAAGCCCTATTGTCTTTTAATGTAGAGGCTGCTAGGTCTTGTGTTATCTGATTCTAACTCCACAGTATTCACATCCTTTCTTTCGTTGCTTTTAGTATTTCCTACTTAACTTGGGAGTTTTGAAACTTGGCTATAATGTTACTGTAAGTTTTAATTTTGTTATCACTTTCAGGGGCAATTTAACTTAATATGTCTTGGAATATTGTATGTAGACCCCCAATTACAGCATACCTTTCAGGTAGTATAACAATTCTTAACTTGTGTCTCCTAGATCTGTTCTCCATATCATTCATTTTTCTAATGAGTCTTTTCACATTCACTTCTACTTTTTCATTCTTTAAGTGTCTAGGATTTCTTGGTGTCATCATGTAATTAGCTTCATCTCACCCAATTCTATTTTTTAAAAAGTTATTTTCCTTCTTAAGTTTTTGGATCTGTGTTTCTAATTAGTTGACTTTCTTTTCATAATTTTCTAGATTTCCTGTACTGCTGTTGTTTTTCTACCTACTTTTTCCTCAGTCCCTCATTTGATTTTTGAAATCCTTTTTAAGTTCTTCCAATAACTCTCTTTGGGCCTGTGACCATTTGAAATTTCTCTTTGAGGTAGGAATGATTTTAACTCCAGTTTCTTCCTCTAAAAAGGAACCTAGATCATAATCTCCAGCTACCTGAAGGTGGTAAGTTATTCAACTTGAAAATGCTGAAAGCCAAGACCAAAGTGGATGGAGAGTTGGTGCAAACAGAAGATTGTGCTGTGGTGTCAGCTTCTGAGGCTGAGATGCAACAGAGTATGAATCAATTCTCTGCTGCTTGTGCAAAGTTTGGCCTGGCAATGAACACCAAGAAAAGAGAGGAAATGGTCCTTACCCAGGGACAGCAGGCTCTGGATATTCTCCAGCATGACCTCCCTGTACAACTCTTTCTGCCAATGGTCCAAGAGGCACCACTCCTCCTTAGTGAAGTTCACAACCACATCCTTGAATGTCACCAACTCCTAAACCATCAAAAGCAAATGATTTAGAGCTGCAAGGGACTCCAGGATTCATCTATTCCAACCTTCAACTTAGAAGAGGAAACTGAAGCCCAGAGAAAGGATTTGCCTAAAACTCATATAACCTTTATAAGTGTCCAGGACTTGAAATCAATCATTAAGAGCCCAGTGGAATATGGAGAAAAGCATTTTACACTTGAAGGGAGTATAATGTTGGAAAAATAAAAGCTGGGTAAATGTCCTACTATTAAATGTTTCTCCCAATGGAATTAGGGAAAATGTATATGTTCTGTCAGTGAGTTCTAAGCATCTGCAGAGAAAGAGACAAGGACATCTGAAATTCCTCCCTGCCAGAAGAGTCATCAGTGACATTAAGAAAACTGAAAGAAGACATTGTGAAAAGCTGATAAGTACTGTGTATTCTTTGGGGGTTGGAGGGATTGAACAGTGACATTGAGGAAAGAACAAAGAAAAAGGAAAGATCTAGTGAATTTCCTTAGAGTTGGAAATAAAGTCTTAATTAGATGAAAGAATGAAAAGGATTCTAAAGAGACATTACTCACAATGTGGCCTCAGCTGAGTGGAATGAGGCTGTTTCTAGCCAAGTGAAGAAGAGTTCTCTATTCTTATACTGAGGGGTTCAGATGACACTGGCTATGATGTGTCATGGGCAAAAGCATCTGGGGCCCTTGCTTTATGATTGCTTGCAGTTGTTCAAGGAATATATTCATTCATTGTGTTATTTAATCATAGAGAAATGAATGTAACTATGTGCGGAATGGAGAGTTCCTTGATTCAGTACAAATGTAATATTTCATGAGCTGGGGCTGAAGATTGAGCTAATGCATAAGAGAGACACTGACAGTATGAAAAATAAATTATTTCAATATGTTGCTAGAACTCAAGACCATTGGTGATCAGGAATGAAGAGGCAGACTGATGGATATCATACAAGAGATGGGGGACATCTGTAAGCCACTGATATATGGGGGAGCTCATCTATTTATTCAACTGATGCATGTAGAACACATGTTCAGCTAATGCACTTGGCATTCAATGCTCTTCTGTTTCATTTTCTTTCATTTCTAGCAGAAGGATGAGTCACTTCTTCAGGTTTTCTTAGTTTAGAGCAATTCTCTTTCATGAAGGTAAAAATTTCTTTTCACTTTTTGTCATTTTGATTCTATTTAAAACATCTCGTTTATCTTATATCTATAATCTCAATTTTACTTTTAGCTTCCTTCATTTCTATTATCAAACTCTGAGCAAATAAAGAATTTATTACACTTCTGTTTTTTTAGGTTCTCAAAAATCTACAAAATTTTCCTTTTCACTTGGTGTTCTGAGACATGACCTTTCACTGCCTCGAATTTACTTACAGTAATGATGCTACAATGGCTGTTCTCATATCAATGCACTGAATGTCCCCTTCAGTACCTTCCTTCCCTCATCTCTTTGAGAAAACTAGACTTACTTCCTGGGCAGTTATTTTGTCTTAGAAGGCACAAAGGGCTTAGCAAATGGTGATTAACTACCTGACTAATCAGGCAGATAGTGTTTTTTTTGGACTGGCATAAGTAGTTATGCTAAAGGCCTTTGTACCAGGCTTTTCCAACCCTACCTCTAAATTCATTTTTTTTCCTTTTCCTAAAAATGTTTCTCTTCTTCTCTGTATCCCCTGACTTAATCTTACCCAAAACTTCTTTGTATGCTTGCTTATACTGACACTACCCAAAGGATGTCTACTATACCTCAGGGGGAGAGTATCTCTGTGTCCTCTGTGGAACTGTGAGAGTTTACTTACACATGTCCATCAGCTTCTCCTGGAGCATCAGGCTCTTTAGGGGATAAATGAAGCACAGTTTACTGTCTGGCTGTATCCTGCACTCCCTTATTCTAGCTATCTCTAGCTGACCCTGACAATTCTCACAACAGGATTAAATGAAATAACATCTATGAGCTTCCTGGCACATAGCAGATGCCATATCTTAACCCTTTTCAGGCTTAACCTCTAAACCCTTTTCAGTCTTCTTACACCTTGGTCCTTTTCTTCCCTCTCACCCAGGAGACACTGGCCTCCTGGCTGATCCTTGACCAAGACACTCCATTCCTTGACCCTGTGCACTCACAATGGCTGTCTCTCATACTTGGAATGTCCTCCCCCTGCACCTGGACATCCTGACTTCCTTTGTAACTCAGGTAACATCTCACCTGAAAACAAGCTTTTCCTGGTCCCTGACACTGCCAGAGCCTTCCCTCTCAGGGTGCCTCCCATCCATACTGTATAGAGCTTGTTTAGACACAGCTGCTCACTGACATGTTCTCTGCCTATTGGAGTGTAAGCTCATGGAGGGCAGCGACTGGTTTTTTTTTCAACCTTGCTTTGCATTCCCAGTAGGTTAGCATAGTGACAGGCACAGAGGAGCCACTTTCTAAATGCTTATTGACTTGACCTAAGAAGTGGGGAATGAGAGGGACTCAGAGAGACCTGGGAAGGCCTGTGGGACCTGAGGCAGGAGGACATGAACAGAAGCAGGAGGTCAATTTCTGCTCTGCTGACAGCAAAGGACAACCTACATCTAACAGGATAAAGTTTCCTTGGCTCTCTTGGATTCCACTTTTCCTGGTGCTGGTCATGTCTGTGGATGGAGTGCACTCACCTGCCATGAGGGTTTCTGGGTGCCAGGGGCCATTCCCCCTGGTTCTAGGCTTTGGGCTCTACAAGCTGACCTGGGGAGAGAGAAGAATCTCAGAATGGAAGAGACATTGTCTTTACCTCCTCTTCCTAGGGTGGATATAGATCTGCCAGGAATGATGGAGGGTGAGATCTCAGAAGGGTTACAAAGGCCCTGGTCAGCCTTCAGGGGAGAGACTCCACCTCGGGATGGGGGTCCCAGGGAGGGTCAGGCTTGGAAGAAAGCTGGGTCTGAGCAGGAAGAGGACTTGCCACCCTCTCTAACTCTTTCCCTTGGACCTCATGCTCCTCCCCCATCCTTCTAAACGGAGCCAAGAGGCAGAAGGGACTTCAGAACCCATATGGGATGACACCAGTCAGAGGCTCAATGACCCCAGACCCACAGCTCTGCCTGCACCTCATACTTTGGGTGAGATATGTAGATTAGGTCACTGTGACCCAACAGCAAAACTAGAGATGGCACCATGGGACCTCTAGGATATGACAGTGAGCCTGGACAAGCAGCAGGGGCAGCCCCCAGAGCCAGGACTTAGAGGGAGGCCTGCTCTTGGTAAGCCTAGAGCTCAAATAACAAGGGGTCAGAGGGGGAATTTGAGGCCCAATGGAAAGGGCCGATCTTGATCAGACCTACCTGGCACCTGCATGTGCAGAGGGGGCTCTCAGAAAGCAGAGAGTTGTCAGCACTGAGGGATGAAGGCAGAGAGAAAATCACAGATCCTAGGGCTTTCACTTCCAGGTAGCCTGTTCTGGGTGGGCCTTTCTAATCCCAGGAGTCCTGCCCTGCCCTCTCCTCCTCTCCCCTCCCCTCCCCTCTCAGGCTTCCAATCTTCCCCCCAGGGGCACCACCCACTAGGCTAGTCATCTCTGAGCTCCCCTCCCTCACTGCTCCACCCCTCTCTCCCTCCCTTAGCTAGCTCTGAGACTCCAAATCTACTCAGCAGAATCTCCTGGCCTCCCAGCTCTCTCCCTGTTGCCCCTTCTTCCCCACAAGGATATGCCCATCCTACATCCATCTAAGTTCTCCCACCCAATCCCCTCCCTTGATTCCCTCCCTGCTCAGCCCTCCCCCTTTTTCTCTGCAAACTGAGACCAGACCTGCCCACCCCCACTGAACTCTCCTCCAAATTGAAGATGATTACCACCCTGACCCATCTCCATTCTTGACCTTCCATACTCCAATCCTAACACTAAGGTGATATTTCCCCCTTTCTAGACTTTATTTCCTTCTTCCTGTTTTCTATGAGATGTTCTCTCACTGGAAGACCTCATGATCCTAATGTGGAATTGAGGCCAGGACAGCAGGAGACCTGGTCTCAGGGCATATGTTACAGCTGTGGAAAATTTTATACCATTTTATATCATTTTTGTAAGTTCAGTAAGACTCAGAGCCTGAACTAATTAACCAGAAGAAAAGTCTGGACCTAACAGTCCCTCTGTTCTCTGAGTAAGCTCAGAGATGCCTCTTCTTATGTCAACACACTCAGACAGAGCATTCCTTGCTCTGTCCATGGCAGTTAAGGATAAGAACCTTGACCACAGACACTATCTTGAATTATGTGACTTTTCCTTATCTTAATATTTTATGGGCATATACTATGTTATGGAATTTCAAAGACAAATTAAACAGAGATACTAGGTTGTAATTACAATTGAAAAAAAAGGATTAACACAGCTCACGTTATAAACTTTATCTACTGATATAAATCTTCACATTTGCCTCTGTGACTAGGGGTTTGGCTATTACCTGATTAAGCCACTGAAATCCATCCCTGGGAGGTACCACTATTTCCCTTTTCACCCCTCAAAACCCAGGTTCTCATGCGGAGAGGTGCAGAAAGCAGAAGATGTTGGTCCTGGGGCACAAAGATGTCAGGAAATTAGGAGGAAGGGCGGAAAAGGACTTATGTATGACTGCTGGTGGGGGTGGGGGGAGCTCCATAATCCAGCACTGAAGCCTTAATGATAAAGATAGTTCCCACCCTTCAGAACCTTTTCTAGTCCCCAGGAGTGGTGGGCAAGGAGGGGCTTTGTGGCAGAGCTGGGGAATGGGACCCTAGGGCATAGGTTGCCACTCAAAAACCTGGTACTGCGGCAGAGTAGGTATTGATCTTGGTATCTGTTAGCTGAATTGGAAAGGAGAGGGAAAGTTTGGGGATGAAAATAAAGGCAAATGAAGGAAGACAGAGAAAAACGTAGTATATACTGTAGACCCATACCCAAAGCATTTTGAAACC
>CM053622.1:817821451-817839158 GCA_028646595.1 Phalanger gymnotis
TTTCTAATTGTTTTGCACTGTCACAGATCCCTCCTCCCTTCTCTATTGATTTCTTTCTTTGGATTCCTAACTTGGCCAGAATTAGGAACCCAAGAAGAAGGCCATATCCTCTGAAGCTTTGAGACTTTGCCCACAAACTTTTCCACTCCCTAGACCCCCTCCTTCCTTTGGCTAATTAAATCCTACCTCGGAAAAAAGTCAGTAGCTATGGAGAGGTTTAATCAAAATGAATATGGTAGGGAACCATAGGTTCCACCTTTATTTTATTGTGTTTACAAACCTATTCCATTAAGAGTCTTGCAGTTAAACATATATGAGGACCATAAAGTTGAGTAACATGCTGAATTGTGATTATTCTAAAAACATAAAAACCCGTTCATGTTTCTGGACAAGTCAGTCAGCCTCTGTCTGGCTCAATCCGGGATCTCGTCTGTCCGCCATGCTTAAGGGGAATGAATAAATAAATAACAAGAACTTTCCTATCACCTAGCTCTGTTTGCCTCCTTTAACCAGCTCTCAGGTTTAACACATCCTTACATATAGCTAGTGCTGCCTCCCCTTGTTGGGGCTTTTTTTTGGTAGGGCTGGGGTAACACATGGCTGTTTGGCCTTTCCCATAAGCTCCACTGTAGGACTGCTTCAGGGATGACTCAGCCTCTGTTTGAGGTCTGCTCCAGCTCTAATAATTCTGATTCTATGGCAGTAACAATGCATGTTGTGGTTGGGTCACTCAGTGGCTCGACTCTTCATGACCCCACGGACACAGTTCATGGAATTTTTTCAGCAAAAGTAGTGGAACAGTTTGCCATTTTCTTCTCCAGTGTGACCCCATTTTACAGATAAGGAAAAGAGGCAAACAGGATGAAGTGACTTGTCCAGGGTCACACAGCTAGCTAGTGACTGAGGCTGGATTTGAACTCAGGTCTTCCTGACTCCAGGGCTAACACTGTTTACACTACACTCCCAGCTGCCCCTGTCAGTCAAGCATTTTAAGGATAATAGGACAGAGTCATCAGAGAAGAGAGAAGTTACCGCAGATGGCAATCCTTAGAACTTTTGGAGCATTTCTCAGATAATTCAGACTAGACCACAACTGCCCTCCATGTTTTCTGGTGGGAGTTTCTCAAACTCTCATATGTCCAGTGGGAAGACTTTCTCATCTCTATCAACAGAGAAAATCCCCAGTTAGGATAAGCCAGGTCAAATTCTATCCCCTCCAACCTCATTTAGACCAGGCACACTATTGCACAGAATTCCCAGGAATATTTGTCTGATAAGAATGGGGGGAGGAAGGAGAGTTGCTTAAGAAACTTCTGTGAACTAGGTTCATTTCCTTGCTCTGCAGGAGCTCCTGATTACAACCAATATAAGGGGCTAGAAAGTTCTTTCCATATTGGCCATTAAAACTGCACAAATGGTCCCCTTCCCACCTTCATAGTCTGGTTCCTACTTCCCCCAAAAACCCCTGCCACGCATCCAGCAAGAATAGCTGACTTCTGATGCTCATTCATCACCCTCCTCTCCCTGTTCTAGGGAAAATGGAAGCTTTTTGAGGGCAGGGACTTTTGGGCTTTTGCAGTGTGTGTGTGTGTGTGTGTGTGTGTGTTTATGAGAGAGACAGAGTCAAAGAGACAGAGACTGACAGTTAGAGTCTGGGCCTGAGCCCCTGTGGCAGTGTGGGAAGAATGTAAAGCAAGTGCTCATAAATCCTAGCTGTGTGATGCTACACAAGTCACTAGACCTGTTTCTCTCAATTTCCTCTATTATAAAGTGTGCAGAATAATGGCACCTCCCCCCAAAGGCTGCTCTGAGAATTCCACTGTCCAAGTGCTTGGCAGTGCCAGCACTGATATAAATGTGTGATATAAATGGTGTGATATAAATGCCAGCTTTCATTTTTATTTATTTCTCTCTAGGGGTTTCTTAGGACCTCTGGGCTGAGGAATTCCCCAACACCAGACAGTGCTTCTCCTTTGTACCCCAGGGCAGTGTTTGCAACACACGGATGAGGAAACTGAGTCTAAGAGATCAAGTGACCTGACAAAGCTGATGGGTGTCTGAGGCAGGGTTTGAACTCAGGTCTTGCTGACTGAGGGCAGCACTACCCGCTGCCCAACCCAGCTGCTTCCCTTCATGGAGGTGACTGAGAGTTAGCTACAAAAAAGCAGGCCCAGAACTGAGGGAGAGTCACCCCCTGGGGGACCGATGTGGGCAGGGGGAAAAGAGACCAGGGCAGACCAGAGGAAGGACTTTAAGAGGTAGCCACAGATTCCCTGGCTCTGGGATCCCAGGCCCTGCCCACTGGGCACTTAGAAGCTGACAATCATTTCAGATGCTGTGAACCCCCGATTAGATCCAAAGCCTGAACTAATCAATCAGACTGCTTTGTTTTGCTCCCCAAATGCCTTTTCCTGTGTCAACAACTTCAAAGACCAGTTAAGGTTCATAAGGAGTGTTCTTCCTGTGGGTAACCACTAGATGATAGGCTACAATACAGGGACTTCTCTTATCTCGATATCCTAACAGCATATGCTTAGAGTGGAGAAATGAGGCAGTCTTGGGATCCTAATTTCCAACTGACACTACTTTGTCCAGTGTGTTATCTTACTGTATTTAAGTCTTATTCAGCTAAGAATCTTCCTTTCACACTATATGGAGGCCATAAATTGGAGTTGGGATTGTTCCAAAGCAAATTCAAACCTTCTCATTCTTTTATCAGTCAGATGTCTCCTCTGACTCCGTGATCTCGTATCTCCTACCTTTGGGGAATAAATAAGATAAATATATATCACCTGGCCTGTTTGCCTCTTTTGACTGAACTTTCAAGTTGACAAAGTAAAGCTGAGCTGGGGCAGAGAGGGGTCACAGCCCCAAGGCTCCTAGGTTCTTAGATGAAGGAGGAAACTCAGAGATCACCAACTTCCATCCCCCCTCAGCCAATAAGGCTGAACAGGCCAGTCTATCAACAAGCATCCATTAGTGGTGCAGTGGACCCAGTGCCTGCTCTGGAGTCAGGAAGACCTAAGTCGATATTGCAACCTCTGACACTAGCTGTGTGACCCTGGGTAAGTCACATAACTCTATTTGCCTGTTTCCTCATCTGTTAAAAGGACCTGGAGGAGATGGCAATTCATTCTAGTATTTTTTCCAAGACCCAAAATAACTCACAAACAGTTAGGCATGACTGAAAACCTTTAAACCTGCAACAAAATAAGCATCTATTATGTGCCATGCACTGTGCTAAGGCCAACACAGCTTCTTGGAACAGTCTTTGAAAGTGGGCCAATGCTAGAGGGAGAACAGGAGGGTATGTTATGTTTGTTCATTTAAAGATTCTATGAGAGAATGACTAGGAGGCCAGAGTCTGTCCCAGAGAGAAGGGCAGAGCACAGAGAAGTGGGGAATGAAAAGCCGCCACAGGAATCTAATTACCTGGGGAAATTGGAGCAGGGGAGAAAGTTGGTGGTTGGATAAGGATTCATTCAGGTCCCCAAAAAGTGTTTGAAGTATCCTCCCAATTCAGCTTGGGCCCCAGCATGGGCTGGGGTTTTGTCCAAGGTAGGAGAGCAGCAGGCAACCAGGAAATTGAGTGGGGACAGATATGGTTTAACAGGCTGGAGTCCACTTTTCAAGTGGCCAGCTCTCAAAAGACTCTGGGCTAGAGCCAGGAGGGGCCTCAGAGGTCCAGGCCGTCATTCTGCCTGAAGAAACAAGGCTCATAATGGTCGATGATTGACCCATGGTCACAGAGACATTAAAGAACAGCCTGGATTCCAGCCTGGGTCACAGAGTTACACCAGTAGGGAATTCCAAGATCATTTTCTCACCTCCATCCTACTCTCACCTTATGTGAGTGTTTTGTTTTTTTTTTCTGAGCTGATCTCCAGATCACAGGAATGCACATATATCTGAAACCTGAAAGGTTACCAAGTCCACCCCCCTCATTTTACAGAGGAGAACACTGAGGCTCAGGGACTTAGCAGCCAAGACTAAGTGCAGGGAGCCTGGAGTCAGTTAGACCTGAGAGAATCCTCTCTCTGACCTGTTCTGGCTAAGACTCTGGGAAAGTCAGTGCACCTCTCAGCCTCAGTTCCCTCATCTGTCAAATGGGAATAACAGCCCCTTTCTGGCAGGGCTGTTGTGAGGGTCAAAGAGATCACACATGTAAAGCAGTGTCTACAGAGTCTGGTAGTGGGACTGGGGAAGCCAAACTCGGGGAAGCCAGATCCTGATTCCAAATGCACAGTTCTTCCTCACCTCTACCAGGCAGTCTCCTGTGAGAAACGTGGTTTTGGGGATCACTGGACTTCCCCAAATTGTGAGAAATATGGTTTTGGGGATCAGTGGACTTCCTAGGCAGGGCCAAAGTCCTGAGGAAGAACCCTTGATAATCCCTAGGGAAGGCTGTCCAGAGTACAGGACTTCCAGAGGAAGATCAAGTGGTAGCCCCTCCCTTAATCTGTGGGGATCACAGGACCTCCTAGGGATCAGACCCTAAGGAGGACCCAAGTGATGGCCCCTTAAGAAGGCTGTGCAGACCACAGGGTTCCCCAGGGGGATCCTGAGTGGTAGGCCTCTTAACACCACAGTGGGGATCACAGGACTTCCCAAGGCAGGGTCAGAAAGACAGCCCGGGAAGAGCTCCCGCTGCTTGTTGCTTTCCTGGTTGCATGACCTTGGGAAAATCCATGTGATTTGCCCATTCTCACCCAAAGAACTCAGAACCAGTGTGGGCAGAGGAAGGCATTTACTACACTCATTGAGAGAGCAGGTCTAGTGCTCCACGGAACACTCACACCAATATAGCTGGGGCGGGAAGGGTAAGGGGGGGTTAACCATTCCCTCCACTCCTGCTAGAGTTATACAGTTTATATAGGTAGGATAATAAGGATACAGACGAAAAAGTGAAGTTAATTAGATTTTCCTTGTCTTAGTTTAGGATTTAATCTACATTCTTTTACTTCCCCTACCTTCCTTCTTTAACATATGCAAATTATACAAATCGGTAGGCCTGGATCTTGACCAAGACCAGACCCTAGATAAGCTTGAACTGGTTCAACTGGTTTGGCCTCTCTAATTCCCCTGCCTTATCAAAAAGCATTGGAATGCATACAAGCCTCTGACCTCTCACCTGACCGATCTTGAGGCCTGGTTTCTGTTAAAGCTGGGTGGGGGGGGAAGGGAAGCACACCTTTAGTTGTGTGGAAACAAAACTCCTCCTCCCATTTCTTACACTCGAAACATGGGGGAGGGAACAGCCTGCTGAAGAGTTTTCTCTTGGGAGGAAAGGAGAAAGATTCTTGTGGGGGAGGGGGAAGGCATAAGACAAAAGGATTATGAAAAATCCTTCATTTCCTGGTTCCAAGGTGGTCTATCTACCAGACCAGGTAGGGGGAGGGCAGATAGCTGCCAGGCCATCCAGGCTAGGGTTTGGGAGGGACTTGGGGGGTCACCTGAGACCCAGACTTACTTTTTCTGACGAAAGACTCCTGGTCCTTCCATGTCTTCTCAGTCTGGCCAAAGAGTGGAATGAAGACAGAGACTAACTGCTCCCTGGAATCTGTCCTTCAATCTTCCAGAGCTCCCAGTGTTTATATCTCTTCTCCTTCCACCCCTTTACTTCCAGAGCCAGGGGACCTTAAACTTGGCTCTTCCCTATCTTGCCTCCTCCCAGCCCAGGTGTGTAGGGG
The DNA here is from genome assembly GCA_028646595.1 of Phalanger gymnotis. Lineage (NCBI taxonomy): Eukaryota > Metazoa > Chordata > Mammalia > Diprotodontia > Phalangeridae > Phalanger > Phalanger gymnotis. Next base: position 817,827,142 of record CM053622.1, read on the forward strand.
TGTGGTGGGGGGAGGGCCTTATGTCCAAAACTCCCATTACCCAGCCAGTGTTAGTTAAGTGGCCTGGGCTCAGTGCTACTGACCCTGCCCCAATAAGGCAGAGATACCTCCAAGGAAAGACACCTCCTTCCTTTTTGATGGGGAATCTGATCTCAGTTCACTCCCCTCAGACTGAATCAGATTTAGGACTCCCCAGAGATCTTAGTTATTCTTCTCTGCTTGAGAGGAAACAAACTAGTCCAGCCTCAAAGTCATTTTCCTAAAGTGCAGGTCTGAGCATGTCAGCCCCATCTCCCACTCAATAAACTCCAGTGGCTCTCTATTGCTTCCAGGAACAAATACAAAATGGTCTGCTTGGCTTCCAAAGCCCTGCCTAATGTAGCCCTTCTGCTACCTTTCCAGCCTTCTCACAGCTTTCTCCCCAACTTGTACCCTTCAATCTGGTGACACTGGCGTACTGGAGGTTTCACTCACAAGACCCTCCAGCTCTCAGCTCCCAGTATTTTCTGTGGCTGTCCCCATGCCTGGGACACTCTCCCTCCTCTGTTCTCACCACTTACCTTCCTGGCTCCCTTTAAGGCCCAGCTAAAATCCCCCCTTCTACAAGAAGCTTCTCCAACCCCTCTTCATTCCACTGTTGGTTATTTCCTATTTATCCTCTAAATATCTCACAGCGTAAGCACTTACATGTTGTTTCCCCTAGGTGACTGTGAGCTTTCTGAGGGCAGGGACTGTCCTTCGTCTCTTTTTGTATTCCTGGTGCTTAGCCTATGCCCGGCACATTGTTGTAGGTCAGTCCAGTTTGATCTCCCTTCCCCTGCGGCCCCCAGCTTGCCAATATTGTCCACACGGTTTTCTTGGCAACTCTTCTGGGGTGGTTTGTATTTCCTTCTCCAATGGATTAAAGCCAACAAAGTTAAGTGACATACCTAGGGTCACACACTAGTAAGGATGGGGAAGGACAGAGATGGCCAAGAGCTTCTAGTAAGAACAAGTTAGGGATTCCAGAGATGAATTATCAATGAAGAAAAGCATGGCCTTCCTCTAGTGATTGTTCATCCTATGAATAAATTCAGCGCAATGAAGGATCATGACTCAGAACACCAAGTGGAAAGGGAAATTTTGTAAATTCTTGGGAATCCTAAAAAATCAGGAAAGTTCTAATAAATTCTTTAATTGCTCAGAAGTTCAATAATAGAAAAAAGGAAACTAAAATAAAATACATATAAATAAAATAAAATACAGATTACAAATAGAAGATAAATCAGATATCATCAAAGAGACAAAAAAGTGAAAAGAGATTTTTACGTACGTGAAAATGAGTTGCTCTAAAATAACAGAACTTCCAAAAAAGTGAATCCTATCATTCTGCTATAAATGGAAGAAGATGAATTTGAAGAGCATTGAATGCCAGGTGCATTGGCTGACCATGTGTTCTCCATGTACCAGGCTGGATAAATAGATGAGCCTGCCCAAGTATCAAAGGCTTTACACATGGCACCATTCTCTTGCGTCGTATCCATCACTCTGCCTCTTGACTCCTGATTGCTAAAGTTCTCCAGTTCTATCTGCATATTGAAATAATTTAATTTGTTCATCAAGGGTCTCTTTCCTCTTCTGATAATCCCCTCAGAATAAGTTTCTAGCACTACCAGCCCTCCACCCCCACCTGCTTCCTCTGTATCACTTCTTCCTTTCAGGACTCACTTGGATGTGATAATTTCTCCACTCTACCTCTCCTTACCCAATTTTATTTTTTAGAATCACCCCATCATACTCAAGTCAGCCCAAGCTTTCCCTTCAAACTACCCATGTAATGATGACATTCTCAAAAGGACTGGTTACATTTTCACATATAAAAAGTAAACAGTTTGACCAATTGAGTCCTTTATAACTGGTCTTACTAGTTTTTAAACCTAGTTTCTCCTGGATCTTCTATGTCCAATTTTCCACTGGGTTCTGGAATTTTTGTCAGAAATACCTGAATGTCCTTCAATTCATTTTACATGTCCAATTTTTTTTTTCATTCAGGATTATACTCAGATTTACTAGGTAAGTTATGTTTGGTCAAAATACCAGCTCCCTTGCTCTATGAAATATCATGTCCCAAGACCTGAGGTCTTTTCATGTAGAAGCAGCTAAATTTTGGGTTCTCCTGATTGTAGCTCCACAGGTCTTTAAATTGGTTTTCTTTCCTTGTTGCTTCTAGTCTTTTCTCCTCAACCTGGGAGCTTTGAAGCTTGGCTGATACCACTATGGGTTTTCATCTTGATATCTCTTTCAAGGAGTGAGCAGTCCATTTTTTGTTCCATTTCATTTTACCCTCTTGTTCTAGAATTTCAGGGCGATTTTCCTTAATGATTTCTTACCATATGTTAGCTGGACTCTTTTTTAGATTGTAACTTTCAGGGAACCCAAGAATTCATGTATTGTCTCTCCTCGACCTGTTCTCCATATCACTTATTTTGTCCAGAGATTTCCACATTTTTTATTCTTTTGGTTCGGTTTTAGTGCTTCTTGGTGTCTTCTAGCTTCATTAGCTCTCTTTTCCCAGATTAAAATTGTGAAGAAGTTAATTTCTCCCTTAAATTTTTTGGATCTCTATTTCTAATTGGCGGACTTTCTCTGGCTCTCCACAACGGCTAGAATTCTCTGCCTTCTCATTTAGGTCACCTGGATCCCTTCACCTCTTAACTGAAATCCCACCTTCTATGGGAAGCCTTTCCGAGCTCATCTTCATTCTGGTGCCCTCCTTTTAATCATATCCCACTGACCTGTGTATAGCTCATTTGTGTGCTTCCTGTCACCCCCCTGGGACTGTGAGCTCCTCGGGGCAGACACTTCCTCTTTTTGCATGGTGCCTACTAAGCACAGTGACTGCCCTGTAGTAGGCATGTAATAAGTGCAGAGTGGATTACTGCCTGCATTCTCTCCTCAGAATGTCTTTATGTGAGCTTTCAGTGCCTTCTTCCCTTTTTCTCTAGGAAAGTGGAAGCCTTGTTTTCACAAAGGCCAAGCAGGTACATGGTCATTTTATCCCTCCCCACCAGTTAGCTCACTCAATCGTTCCCCACACCCAGTTCCTTCACATTTGTTACCTTTCTCTATCATCTGGTCCCTTTCCTAGTGACTTCAAACATACCCATCTCTCCCATCTTTGAGGAACCCTTCCCTAAACCCTCACCACCTTTTGAACAATCATTCTTTCTCACCTCATTTTCTCAGCCAAACTCCTTGAAACATCTGGCTGAACTTTCTGCTTTCCTCTCTCACTCCTTAGTTGTTACTCAGTTGTTTCAGTTGTGTCTGACACTTCTAGATCCCATCTGAGATTTTCAGAGCAAAGATCCAGGAGTGGTTTCCATTTCCTGCTTATGCTAATTTTAAACATGATGACCTGAGGCAAACAGAGTTGAGTGACTTAAGTGACTCAGGAGCTAACAGCTAGTAAGTGTATGATGCCAGATTTGAACTCATGAAGATGAGTCTTCCTGATTCCAAGCCCAGTGCTCTATCCCGTGGGTCACCTTGCTGTCATTCCCTGACTCCTTAATCTTTTACATCTTGGCTTTCCTTTTCCTTTTCCTGTAAGTGCTCTCTCTCAAGTTAGTAGGGATGCTTTAATTGGCCAATCTGATAATCTTTTCTCAGTCCCCTTTCTAACTGACCTCTGCATCATGCGATATTCCTAACCCCCCTCTTCTATAAGAAGCCCATCTTGGTCCACTTTCTATCTTTGATTTCTTGAAATTTACCTTATACAATGTGCCTACTATGTGCCAGGCACAAGCACTTTACAAACCTTATCTCATCCGAACCTCACACTAACTCTGTTATGTAGGTCCTACTGCCCCCATTTTACAGTAGAGAAAACTGAGACCAGCTCTCCAAGAAGTGCCAAAGGCCAGAAGTGAACTCAGCTTTTCCTGAATCCAGGCCCAGAACTCCATCCACTGTACCTCTTAGCTTCTGATCATGGAAGTAGATGTATATGTATGTATGTATGTATGTATGTAGGCATGTTAATAGTTATTTACAAGTTGTCCCCTGCTTTCTTTTTCCATTCTTGGAACCCAAGAGCCCATGAGTTTCTTGGACCAGAGTAGATGCTTAATAAAAGCACAGTGATTTGTTGACCTGACTAAAGCCATTGGAAAGTGAGCTCCTTGAGGAGAGGGGCAGCTCACCTTGCTTTGTAGCCCCAGCGCTTAGCCGAATGCCAGGCACATAATCAATGCTTGTTGACGTACCACAAGTGAGTCCCCCAAATCATGGGACCTGGAGCCATTCTCTTATTTTCTGCATTCTACATCTGACATTAACAACCATAATCAAGGAAGGGGTCCCGTTCTGAATCAAGGTTGGGGTCCGTTGAGACTGATTGTCTCAAACATGGAAATGCCATGTGATATTCCAGGTGAAATTTTGTAATTTTCCTAAACCACTTCATTACTTTCTTTAGGCAACTTCTTTCCCAGGCTGGTAAGATTTGATGAACTTGCTCAAAAGAAAGTCTCAAGGTATCTACCTGCTGAGTCCCAAAAGACTTGCCCAGGTAGAGAGAATTTACAGACTCCATTTGCAATTACATTTTCAAATTAACAAAAATCACAACAATGAAACAAAATTAGATTCATAATGATGTATCCTTATTGTAGATTGAAGAAAATGAATTCAGTTGAAAGTATTTGTTAATTTCTTGCCTAGAAAATCACATTATCCATTTACTGATTTGGCCTTCTAGACTGATTGCATTCAGATACCAGGACAGAGTCATTTTCATCCAATGATGCTCTTAACCCAACAACCAGAAAGGGATCACAGCCCCAAGGCTCCTAGGTTCTTATATGCTTAATTTCATCCAATGATGCTCTTAACCCAAGACACTTAGACTATGAAAGAAGCCCAAATACCCTCAGAAAAGTACCACTCAGAGAAACAAGCTGGATCACTATGTCATCATTAAGTTCCCCCTGACCACTGAGTCTGTTATGAAGAAGATTGAGGACAACAACATCCTAGTCTTCATGGTGGATGTCAAGGCCAACATGCATCAGATCAAGCAGGCAGTAAAGAAGCTGTATGACACAGATGTGGCCAAGGTCAACATGCTGGTCCAGCCTGATGGAGAGAAGAAGGCCTATGGCCAACTTGCTCAGACCACGATGCTTTAGATGTTGCCAACAAAATTGGAATCATCTAAACCGTGTCCAGCTATCCCACTCCACCTACAATAAAAAGTTTTCTAGTATAAAAAAAGAAAAGGGGAGCCCTTGTCTTTCCAAAGGCCAACCATATACAATGATATTTGATCCCACCCCACCCAGTCTTCCCCAACAGTTTGTACCCTAGATAGTCTCCCCACACCCCAACTAGTGCTCTCAAAGTTTTAACTCGTATCTGCTAGTCCCTTTCCCATTGATTTCAAACATACCCATCTGCTTGATCTTTAAGGAAACCTTCACTAACCCCTCGTGACCCCTTGAGCCATCTTTCTGCCTCATCTTCTCTTCTCAGCCAAACTCACTGAAAAAAATCTGCGTGTTAATAACCAATTATTAACGTCAGCATCCAGGGTTTTTCCTCCTTTTACTTCCTCATCCAAGTACCAATCCTTGTAGGTCTGTGAAAGACAGTGCTGATGATGAGAAGAGCCTAACTCTCAGGGAAGATTGGCCTTAATCAGCGGCAGGACCTCACCCAACTCACAGAAATTCCTGATTAAAAAGTAAAGAGAATCTAATCTAGGTCAATTCTGGCCTCCAAACCATTAGGCTGATACTTGGGTTGACGCAACGTGAAATGAACTGGGAACAGAGCAACAGTCATATTGTGAATATCAGCTGTGAATGACTTGGCTATTCTCGGCAATATAAGGATCCGCGAAAACTGCTAAGGACCTAGGATGGAAACTGCTCTCCATGCCCAGAGAAAGAACTGAGGGTGTCTGAACAGATTGAAGCAAGTTTTGTTATTTCACTTTATTTTTCTTGAGTTTTTTTGTCTTTGCTTTTTTTTCCCCCACAACATTAGTGTTATGCCTAGGTTCTCTTGATCTGCTTTACTAAGGAAAGCAACGTTAAGGGGTTTACAATCCCACTTTAATCCAACATACAAATATCATTCACTCAGCTCAGGGGGAAAATCCAGCACCCTGAACTTCAGAGCAAATACAAACAAATTACAAACATACATTTATGAATAGACCAAATACAATCCATAGTGATGAAAGAACCCTCAACATCAGAGTTCAGGCAGGAGCTCAACAAGGCTGGCTCAGAGTCACGTGCCACAACTGCTGTGGCCCAGAGCTCCAAAAAAAGAGAGCCAACTCCTGGTTTTATATTTCTTGTTCAGGGTCAAAGGTGAGTCACGCATGCAACTCACTCATGTGACCTAAAATCGTCACAAAAATGTGACTTAAACCCACATGGTCTAAGAGCCTCTGATGTCACAAGCATGTCACTCAAACCCATGTAAACTAGGCTTTCCCTTGAGGCAAGGAGGTCAAAGACTCCTAATATAATCAAGGAAACACAGGCCAAATTCTTCAAGAGCACTTGGTTGAATAAGTGCTACAAGCCTGTCTTGATTCCCAATACACCTGGAAGGCCCCTCCTCCCCTCAGCATCAGGATCCTTCAAGATGTCACTCAAATCCTCCTTTCTGCAGGCCTGCCCTGGATTCTTCCTCCCAGGGATTACCTTCAATGTGTCTCCTCTCTCTATAGGCTTCACCTATGGAATTCTTCACTTGTTATGAATGGAGAGCCATTATCAAAGTCTGGAATGCCAGGGTCCAAGCCCTGCCTCAGACCAGGCTGGCAGACACACCTTCAACAAGACACTGAGAAGAGATTAATGATCTGGAATATTTCCAAGATCCAGGCCAGCTCTGGTATTCAGAGATCAGGGATCATCTACCAGGAGACAGGGCACTCCACCCCCAGAGGCCTCCAAGTATTCATAGAGTATCTGGCAACCCCCAAGTCATTCCAGGAGAAGGTAAACTCCCCAAGGGCAGGGACTGTTTTTGTTTTTCTCTCTCCAGGAATTAACTGGTAAAAACTAGAACTTTGTAAGAGACTTGGAATGAAGAAAAGATCAGTGAGACTATAGACCAGACACAAAAGGAAAAACTCAGGGCTGGGGGAGTAGGGGGAACTAGAGGAGAACTTGGGACTTGAGTCAGAAAAATTCTGGGGAGAATCATTAGCATTCCACTGTCCTAGCAGATCCCCAGCAAAGACTAGAAGAGAAAATGGAGGCATCATTAATATTTTACAGCTGAAAACAAAGAGACCTGAGAGGATCTGGACTTTCAAGACTTGGAAGAACTAGGGAGAGCCTTGGGGGGAGTTCAAAGAATACCTGGGCTACGGGGAGCCTCGATGGCAGGAGCCCCAAGCCCCTCCTGGTATATCCAAGATTAAGAGAAGGAGACAGGAGAGAAAGGAAGATGGGTGAGAGGGGGCAGGAAGGAAGGGCCAGAAGAATGAGGGAGGGGAAAGGGGAATTCCAGAATCTGGGAGGGAGGGTGTGTGTGTGGGGGGATTGAAGCAATAATAAATGCTAATCCAAGTGAATGAAGGAACAGTCAGAGGTGGGAAAAGGGGCCACAACCGAACCCCCACACTCCCATTCCATCAGCAATCAAAAGGAGTTGGATTTTCAGGAAAGGGTTTCCAAAGGGCAGCACTTGTAATCAGGTAGGCTAATGGAGGCAGATCTGTGCTCTGGTCCTAGAATTCATAGCACTTAGTGCAAATCCTGGCATTCATTAATGAAGAGCTGAATAAATGACTTTTCATTCATTCATTCACTGGGAGAGGTAAAAGGAATTGATAACCAAGTTCCAGGTCCCCTGAAGAGGTAGCCATAGATTCCTTGGCTCTGGGGACCCCAGTCCCTGCCCACTGGGCACTTAGAAGTAAAGCCGAGCTGGAGCAGAAAGGGATCACAGCCCCAAGGCTCCTAGGTTCTTAGATGAAGGAAGAACCTTAGACGTCACCAACTTCCATGCGCCCCGCAGCCAGTAAGGCTGAACAGGCCCAACAATCAATAAACATCAATTAAGCAGTGCCTGGTCTAGAGTCAGACTTAAGTTCTTAGATGGTAGTTCTGTGACCCTGGATAAGTCACTTAACCTTATTTGCCTAAGTTTCCTCATTTATAAAAAGGAGCTGGAGATTGCAAACGTCTAGTATTTTTTCCAAGAATTTCCCAAAAGAAGTCCCAAAGAGTCAGACATGACTGAAAACCTGTAAAACTGCAACAAAAAAAGCCTCTACTATGCGCCCGGTCAACAAGGCTTTTTGGAACAATTTTTGAAAATGGCCCATGGCTGGGGGAAAGGTGGAGATTTTATGTTTGTTCATTTGAAGATGAGATGAGAGAATGACTAGGAGGCCAGAGACTGTCCCTGAGAGAGGGGCAGAGTAGAGGAGTGAAGAATGAAAATCCTCCATTTACCAAAATAAGGCCCAAATGGATTCATAACCAAGACAAAAAGGAGGCATCATAAGAAATTCAAAGAGCATGATGGAACATATTACCAAGCAGATTTGTGAAGAGGTGAACAATTTATGTGTAAACAAGAGATAGTATGGTGAGGTGCAAAATGAATGATTTTCAATTACATTAAATTACAAAGGTCTTGGACAAATAAAAGCAGTGTAGCCAAGATCAGAAGGAAAGCAGAAAAATGGGGGAGGGGGAGAATTACAGACAGTGTGTCAGATAAAGGTCTTATATCTCAAATATTTAAAGAACTTAGTCAAATGTGAAAGAATATAAGTCATTCCTCAACCCTAAATGGTCAAAAGCTAGGAACAGGCAGTTTCTAATGAATAAATATCAAAATTCAACTCATACAACTCAAATTCATGCAAGAAAATCCTTAAAATCATTAATTCTTACAGGAATGCTAATTAAAAGTACTTATAGATATCATCTTATATCTGTCAGGCTACAGCAACAGAAGGGGAAAGGGACAAATGTTGGAGGGGATATGGAAAATCTGGGACGCTAATTCACTGTTGTTAGAACTATGATCTGATCCATCAGTTTTCCAGAACAACCTGTAATTATGCCCAAAGAATTAAACTGCATCTACCCCTTGATCCTGTCATACTATTTTTAGGTCTGCTTTGCAAGATGATTAAGGAAAACAGAAAAAAAATGTTTGAAAATACTTATAGTAGATATTTTTTGGGTAGCAAGGATTGTAATGTGGGGATGCCCATGAATTGGTGAATGGCTTGAGAGGGATTGAGTACGACCTGAGGTAAATGGACAGGAGCTTCAGCAGTGGTTGAGAATGGTCTCCTGAGAATACTATGAGAGTGTTCAGCCCAGCTCTCCAGGATCATGTCCTTATCACTCATCAATGTGGCTCCCTTAGCAATGAGATGCCCCCTAGGATAGGTCTTTCCCTCATAAATAGCTTTCAGGGGCTGGGCCATCTCCAGTTGTTCTGATCTGTATCTGGCCACTGGACCCAGACGGCTCTGGAGGAGAAAATTAGGCTGGTGACTTGGCTTAGCCTTCACTCATTTATATCCAATTCAATTGCAAGTCATGGCATCATCTTCCTGATGTGATGGTCCTTCTGGAGAGCAAAGGACAAACCACAACCACACAACCTCAAACCCAGTATGGGGTGGGAGGATGGTCCTGCTGGCTCAGAGTGAATGTAGATGACAATTGTTTCTCCTTAGGCCAGTGACTCTGAAGGTCTTCCCATGAAAGATTGATTTTTTTTCTTGTTTATTAAAGGGGCCATCCTTTGACCCACTTCTTAAAAGGGCCTAATAACTGAATTGGCATTGCCTCAGTCAAAGTGAGAAGTTGGAAAGACCTTAGCTTTAAAAGGCCAAGGTGTCCCACTGCCTCCTGGGCCATCTCCAGTTATCCTGATCTATATTTGATCACTGAACCCAGAGGGCTCTGGAGGAGAAAGTGAGGTTGGTGACTTTACACACCTCTCTTTCACTTAAATCCAACTTAAAAGCCAATCATGGCATCATCTTCCTGAAGTCATGGTCCTCTGAGAATGAAGGACAAACTCTACAACCTTCAGGGCATCAAAAAATGTTTTGGATTTGGTGGAGTTAAATATGGCTTTCTTAAGGGTGGATGATACCTCTGTTGAGTTTTCATTTTTTATTTAGTACCTTCTGAATTTCCCCATGATTTTCATAGAAACCAGTTTAGATATTTATGAGTGTTCTGGTCCAGATGAATTAATATGGTACAGTACAAGAAATCTTTAAAAGCTGGCCACTCCCTTCCTGCTGGAATATTGAAAACCCTCTTTTGGCTCAGTCTTCTCTCCAAGTTAGCAAGTCTCCTTACAATGACACAGTCCATTTAATACCAGTGTTTGCTCCAAGAGCACATCCATGAAGTTTTCTTGCCTTTAGGATGGTATGAGGTCATGAGCTGCATAAATCTTCAGTAACCATTGCTATTACATATTTTGATGTGTATATATAATTTTCTGTCTATATGTTTGATTCTTTGTTTTCTTCAGATGTACAGACCAAATTTGAAGTAAATGAGTTGCCTAGAAAGCTGGGCCTTTTTGTGGAACAACGTGACTGGCAAAGATTCATGAGTGATGCTTCCTGGGACTTCAGTTTTAGAGAAATTCAAGACTTTATTCTCAAAGTAGATAAAAACTGAAAGAGTGACTGTGAATTAGATGAAATTGGAAAGAGATTCAGACAGTCTTGTATCTTAAATCAAGGTAAGAAAGTGACCTCAGGGAATGACTGTCCTCCAGATACTGAATGTAGGAAATGCTTTACTGAAGATATAAAGTTTTTTCAGTCCCTGGAGAAGGCTCCTGGAATGCAAATGTGTCCTGGTAATCAGTGGGAGATGACTGTGAGCTGGAGTTCAGACATCAAGAAACATCAGAAAAGTGATACTGGAGAAATGTTTTGTGTAAATAATAAAGGTGGGAAGGCCTTGAGTCAGAACTCTAAGTTCATTACTCATCAGGAAATTCCCATTAGAAAAGAGCCTGATGAACATAAGAACTGGGCAGCTCCCAGAATCCACACTGGAGAGAAACTTCATGAGTGTCACCAGTGTGGAAAGTCTTTTAAACAGAGGTTCTATCTTGTTACATATCAAAAAATCCACACTGGAGAGAAACCTTAAGTATGTAATCAATGTGGAAAGGCTTTCACACAGAGGTCCCACCTTCCTAGACATCAGAAAATCCACCATGGAGAGAAGTCTTATCAATGTAATCAGTGTGGAAAGGCTTTCACACAGAACTCTACTCTTGCCAAACGTCAGAGAATCCACACCAGAGAAAAACCCTATGAATGTGATGAATGTGGAAAGACTTTCACACAGAGCTCCACTCTATTTTTTTTATATATTTTTATTTTTAGTTTGCAACAAACAGTTCTACATAATTTTGAGTTCCAGATTTTCTTCCCTCCCTTCCTCCTTCCCTCCCCAAGAAGGCATGGAATCCCATATAACTTCCAGGTATAGCTTGGCATTGAATTAATTTACACACTAGTCAAGTTGTGGAGAAGAACCATGACCAATGGAATGACTCATGAGAAAGAAGAAACAGAACCAAAAAAAACCTCAAAAAACCCCAAAAAACGCAACCCAACAACAAATACAAAAGAGAGATTAAAAAAAAGTGGGGGGAAAAAAGGCGAGTATGAAGTGTGCCTCGATTTGCATTCATACTTCATAGTTCTTTCTCTGGATGTAGATAGCATTCTCCATCATGAGTCCTATGGAGCTTTCTCTGCACATTGTGTTGCTGAGAAGAGCAAAGTCTGTCAGGGTTAGTCATCACAGAATCCATATATCTGTGGTTGTATATAATGTTCTCCTGGCTCTGCTCTACTCACTCAGCATTATGTCGTGTAGGTTCTTCCAGGTTGTTATGAAGTCCGTATCATCCCCATTTCTTATAGCACAATAGTATTCCATTACCTTCATATACCACAGCTTGTTCAGCCATTCCCCAATTGATAGGCA
>CM053622.1:817839658-817868668 GCA_028646595.1 Phalanger gymnotis
AGCAAAATATAGTTAGTCTTTCACAACATGAGTATTGTGGAAAGGTTATACATAATGTTACGCATGTGGCCCATGTTGAATTGCTTGACTTCTTAGGGAGGGTGGATGGGAAGGGAAGAGGGGAGAGAATTTGGAACTCAAGGTTTTAAAAAAATAGATGTTCAAAAGTAAAAAAGTTTTTTTTTTCATGCAACTAGAAAATAAGATGCACAGGCAATGGGGTATAGAGATTTATCTTGCCCTACAAGAAAGGAAGGGAAAGGGGCATGGGAGGGGAATGGGGTGACAGAGGGGAGGGTAGACTTGGGAACAGGGCAATCAGAGTGTATGCCATCTTGGAGTGGGGGGGGGAGGAAATGGGGAGAAAATTTGTAATTCAAACGCCTGTCAAAACCAAACATATTAAAAATAAATTAAAAAAAAATAAAAAAAAATTGAGCAAGGCATCAATGGAATCCCTAGGAAAAAATCTCCAGGGCCCGATGGGTTTACATGTGACTTCTATCAAACATTTAAAGAACAATTAATTCCCATACTTTATAGACTATTTGGGAAAATATACAAACATGGTAGTAATACCTAAACCAGGAAGAGTCAAAACAGAGAAAGAAAATTATAAAGCAATTTCCCTAATGAATATTGATGCAAAAATTTTAAATAAAATATTAGCAAAAAGATTGCATCACCAGAATAATACACCATGACCAGGTAGGATTTATTCCAGGAATGCAAGGCTGGTTCAATATTAGGAAAACGATCAGCATAATTGGCCATATCAACAGCAAAACTAGCAGAAACCATATGATCATCTCAATAGATGCAGAAAAGGCCTTTGACAAAATACAAGACCCATTCCTATTAAAAACACTAGAAAGCATAGGAATGAATGGAGCCTTACATAAAATTATAAATAGCATCTACCTAAAACCATCAACAAGCATTATTTGCAATGAGGATAAGCTAGATGCATTCCCAATAAGATCAGGAAATGAGGACGTCCATTATCACCCCTACAATTCAATTTGGTACTAGAAATGTTAGCTGTAACCCATTCTTAATGTCCATTTAAGCAACATCTGAGTCCCAGATGTCTTGTGTAGTTATCTGATGCCTAGATATTCTGTCTTGGACAATAGGCTTTATTCTCAGGACAGCTCTAAATGGGGTTCTGCTTCCCTGGTTTCAAGTCTAGAAGTTCCTTGATAATTCTTAGTATAATTTAGTAAAATCACTTTGAATTTTGTTCTCCAATTTTGAAACTTCAGAGAATTTCAGTTTATATATCATCTGCTGTTTCTGTCCTTATCTAAATCCTGTACCAGTATAAGAACCTTTTGAAATTTGAGAGTCTGACCATAAAATGAGTTCCTCTGCCTTTTAAAATTATCAGACAGATACTTTAATAATGGGAAAATAACTCCAATTTCTTTACCATTAGCCATACAATTTTGTGTAAAAATCTAATTTTGAGAACTCATTACCAAAATATGCTTAAAGCCTGAATTTCCATGATTGACACATTTTGGAAACCAATCATACAAATCTGTATATAATTCTTAGAGAAAACAAATCCTGTTGCTTTTCTCAAAATTTATTATCCCATTTAATTAGAAATCTATCTCTTTATATCTTTGTCTCATTACTTTGTCCGATCATTTCTTCCTTAGAAATATATCATCCCTATATTTTTATTTGGCCACAAATAGAGGTTAAGATGGTAAGATGTTGATACTTGGATCCTATTATAGTAACTCAGAGCTGTTCCAGTATAAATCTATTATTTAACAAATTTAGTATCATAGTTTCAGAACCTCTTGAATATAAAAATTTGTTATAAAAGGAAAAAGAGGGACATAGTTATAACAATGTTATATATCATAGTGGAAGGGAAAAACTTCTTTAACTCTGTTTGATTCCAGGCATAAGTCATATCTGGCAGCCCATCGTGTATTCACAAGATGTAAGAGCAGTGCTCAGGATTATATAGTTTAGAAATATAACCACACCCAAACAATATTATGTATTTTAAAATTTGAAACAAACTCATTATCAATTTAGGTGAACACATTTCCAAATTACCTTGCAAAAAAAATAATTCATCTCATCATCAACATGTTAAAGTTACATCTTTAAATCACCCTATGTATTTTCATAATAGCTGGGTTTTTCAAATTAAAATGTGCTATCGTAGTAAATGTCACTATTACTATTGTTACTTGGTTATGCCTGAACATACCTCATTAAATACTTGACAGTTACAAATTATCAAAATTTGTCACATCCTTGTTAAAGCCCAATTCCTATGCAACAAAATCCAGATTAAAAATTGCTTTGTCTAACCCCATTTCTTCCTCACAAAGGTCTCTCAAATTTTAAATATGAGTGAATTTTAGAAATACAACATAGTTATAAATACAATAATAAAATGAACAAAAACTTCAGATGATATCATTTGCGTACCCAAATTATTGCATATAGAAATTATTGAACTTATTATCTTTGGCATTTTTAAAACCCTTTAAAGTTATCAGGCAGAGAACAATCACATTACATTAGAGAGAAAATAATAATGCAATGTCTAGTATTTGCCAGTCATGGCCTTGAGCTGGAGTTCAGACCTTATGAGACATCAGGAAAGTGATACTGGAGAAATTCTTTCTGTAATAAAGTAAGGAAGGTCAGAAGCCTTGAGTCAGAACTCTAAGTTTGTTATTCATCAGAAAATTGTCAGTAGAGAGGGGTCTGATGCCCCGTCCAGCAGGGCCAGTTAACGTGGAGTCCGAGGAGGACCCAGCCTGAAAGGGAATGGGTGAAAAAGGAGGAGCAGGAGGCTGCAAAGTGTGGCTGGCAAAAGGACTTTATTCAGCTCTCGGCAGTGGTTATGTAGAGCTAGCAAGGAGAAAGGGCGGATGTAGGCGTGAGGAGCTTTCTGCTGGGCGGAGCTTGACTCCGGGGATTTCCGCTGGGCGGAGCGTACTGTTGCAAGCCTGTCCGTTGGAAACAGGTGTTCGGGGTGTGCTTATCTGAGGGGCCTGGGGCTCAGCATAAAATGCTGGCTTCCAACAGTCTGATGGATATAATAAACAGGAAAACCAGGGTTCATTTTCAGAGGAGGATATTGGAGCAAAGAAACGTTCTATGGGGGTAGACCTGAGTATGATAGGACTTTTGAAAATAAAACCATTTAGGAACAGCTAAAAAGAGATTATTTTACACAAATGAAGTGCGAGAGGAAGAATCAATACAGAGGAATTAGATAGAGGAGGAGGGCTGGTAGTTCTGGTTTTAAGAGGAAAAAATACATATATATCTAGAAGAGTATAAAAGTCTTTCAAATTTAGAAGAAATAACATGGTAAGGGGTTAGGGAGGGAGGAGAGGACAAGAGAGGGATCTCTAGGGGGAAAGTTGAGTGAATAAGCTAAAGGGGGCGTAGAAAGGTGCTTAGAACAATCCCGGAAGGATAAGAGAGGTATCTTTAGAGGAGAAGGTGAAGGAATGGGTTGTAGGGGCCTATAGAAAGGTGTTTAGATTTATGGGAAAGCAAGGATGGGGTGGCAGGATTCTTGTAGGGAGGTAGGCTAAGTAGTAAGAGGGCAAAGTAGTGGGTAGAAGTAAAGCAGAGGAGTCAGGAGGTAAAGGAAACAAGACACATGCACAAATATAAAAACAAAGATCAAGAGTAGAATCTCTTAGGAAAAGTACATGCTAATATATGTATGTATGTGTTGTAGACCTGAAAGTTTGGTTAAAGGAGGCAAACAGGCTAGGAGATTATAAATTCACGTTGTTTATTCCCTTGAAGCTAGCAGATACGTGCTGCACAGAGCCAAAACATAAGTTCTGACTGTCTCACAAAAGAATGAACAAGGTTTAAGTATGCTTTAGAACAATTCCAACTCCAGTTTATTAGTTGAATGAGTCATAAACACAGTAAGAGAAGACAATTGACAAAGTAGTGTCAGTTAGAAATTATGATCCCAGGATGGCTGTGCTTCTCCAGTATATGCATATGTCCCTAGAATGTCAAGATAAGAGAAATCTCACTGTTCTGGTTGCAGACATCCTGTCACCAACAGGAAAAAATATTCCTTGTCAACGTTATCTGGTCTTTGAAGTTGCTGACACAGGAAAGGGTATTTTTAGAGCAAAGTAAAGCAGTTTGGTTGATTAGTTCAGGCTTTGGATCTTACTGGGGTTCAAATAATCTGAAAGGATTGTCAGTATATGTGCAAATATATATCTATATTTATAGAATAAACTATCCCCACTTAATTTTAGCCTTTTTTGGAGGGAAGAATTAAAAAAAGAATAAAGGAAAAAGTGCACAGCAGACAACAAAAGAAAACTTACAGGGAAGTAAAGAAAGGAAGTACAGCTCTTTAGACAGCATGTAATATTTATCACACAGGCTTCCTTGAAAAGAAAATTTTTTGTTGCATATTTTGAATCATCTCGTATGTTCTGCTATGCACGACATGTTTTTTTATTCTTTTCTTATTTTATATTTAAGTTCCAAAATTTGAGCTCATGATAGGTTTTTTTGTTTCCTCTATTTGTTATATTTCTCTATTTCTGTTTCTCTATTTGTTCTATTTCTCTATTCTCTATTTCTGTATTTGTGTTCTGATGTTTGAGTATAAAATAAATTTTTTTTAAAGAGTGAAAAAAAAAGAGCCTGATGAATATAATGAATAGGAAACAGCCTCATTCCATCACTCATCTCTTTCTTAACAGTGATAATCATTTAAGATCATTTAAACCCCAATAAGGACCAGAGCCACAATTAATCAACCAGACATACTTTGCTTTGTTCTAAAAATGCCCTTTCCTATGCCAGCAATTATAGGACCCCATGAGGATGATCAGGAGCATTCTTCTTGTTTGTGTTCATTAAGGACAGGATGCCTGGGACCAGACACTGTCTTGAATAATGGGACTGTTCTTATCTTGGTACCTTAGGGACATACACTATGTAGGGGAAACACAGATATCCTGGGATTGAAATTTCAATAGACACTTTGTCACTTCTCTTGTCTTAATGTATTTGAGTTTTGAGTGACACGGACATCTGGAATTGTGATTGCTTTAAGAATACATAGGTCTTTCTCAATTTGCCTAAATCAGACAGAAGTAAAGGCCTGACTCTATGTGCACACATAGACACTAGCTTAAGTAAATAACAATATCAATTTATATATCACTGTAGCAGGAAGGCCGAATTTATAATCTCAAATATAATCATGTATATGTTTGAATGTTTCGAAATCGCAAGGTATGAGAGGTTCTCTAAGGAGAAAACAACAAGAAATTTATTTAGGCCCCACCACAGCAGATCCGTGAACCAGCCTCCCCATTCCAACATCTTGACAAAAAGACTCCAGGCCCAGAAAGCTCACCTCACAAGAGTAACCAGGAGGCCACAGAGAAACAAGATAGTATTTAGCCAAATCATTTTTACTGGCCTCACGTTCCTGCTCGCACTCCTGGGTCTACACATGGGTAAGCCCTGCTTCCGCAGCTTCCTGCTTCCGCAGCTTCCTCCTTCCGCAGCTTCCTGCCTCTGCAGCTTCTGGCTTCCGCAGCTTCCGGCTTCCGCAGCAGAGCTTCCACTTCCCCTGAAACTGTCTCTTGGCTCACCTTTCCTCGCAGCCAAGCCTCTGGCGTTCTCAAGCCCCGCCTCAACGACCAGAGACCATTGGTTCCCGAGTTGGCCCCTCTTAAGTCATTAATCTACATCCACACAGGTTTCACACCTGATAGGGCTTTGGGCCTGGGGCTTAGCACTTAACAGCTGAAAGTACTTCCACTCAAAAGGAACAAAAGCCATACTAAGGAGACAATTTTGCTTAACAACACAATCACCTAGCCTATTGGCCTCTTTTAACAAAACTTACAGGTCGATACAGGCAATGATCTCGGCTGCTGAATTGTATGGAAAAATTCCAGGACTGGGTTGCTTTCTGAGATATGGTCTTTTCCTTTTAGGGGTCCAGGTTCCACTACTATACTATACAGTCCTCAATGTGTGATCTCTTTTGATCCTCACAAGAGCCCTGCCAGAAAGGGGCTCTTATCCTCATTTCAGATATAAGGAAACAGAGGCTGAGAGGTACAGTGACTTTCCCTGAGTCTTAATGAGGACATGTCAAAGGAAGGATTCTCTAAGGTCTAACTGATTCCAGGCTCTCTTCACTTAGCTTTGGCTGCTAAGTCCCTGAAGTTCAGTGTTCTCCTCTGTAAAATGAAAAAAAAAATCTTGAACTAAGCCCCTTTCGGGGTTCAGATATAGGTGAATTCCTGTGATCTGAATATCATCTCAGAAAAAAAAAATCAGGATTCTTTAAAGTTGGAAGGATGTCAGAAAATGATCTTGACATTCTCTACTGTCTGTAAATCTTTGATCCAGGCCAGAATCCTGGCTGCTCCTTAATGCCCCTGTGACCCTGGGCCAGTCTTTGGAAGTTCTGAGCCTTGTTCTTTTTTTTTTTTTTCAGACTTCTTGGTAATTGATTTAATGATGGAAATTGCTGATTGTTGTCCTCTTAAAAAGTTCACAAATGTAGCCTGTGCCCCCAAAACTCAAGATCTGGATCTACATACACGATGTTCAATCTTGGAACCTTCTCAAAAATTTCTTTCTTCAACTCATGCTTTCACTAAGGATATCCCTTGGGAACCTCAGAATTTGGTTTGTTTGAGAATGTCAGAATATAATTCATGTCTAGGTGTAACAACAATGATGCTTGCAGCTACTGTAGCTGTGTAAGGCCAATAACACCAGCACACAGGAGGGCTGTTAGCACAGGTTCTTTGATCTGCTTTTCTAAGGAAAGCAACTTTAAGAGGTTAACAATCTCATTATAATCAAATATACAGATATCATTCACTTAGTTCAGGGGGAAAAATCAAAACCCTGAACTTCAGAGTAAATACAAGCAGAAATTACAAACAGAGAAAACATAAACAGAGCAAACAACACAAATCAACAGACAGGTTTCTAGCTGTCTGATCAAAGCTATACATACATAGTTATCAGAGACAGAAGCACCGACATCTGGTTTTTCAAAGTCAAGGAACTCCTTAACAGCTACTTAGAGTCTCATCTGGTCATATCACAGGACACTCTTCTAGTGAGTGAGCCCCAAACAAAATGCTAACCTCAGACTATATATACACTTCTTCAGGGTCAGAGTGATTCAAACCTCTTGAGGATTTCACACCTCTTGTGACCTAACTTGCAAAAGGGTGTTGGCCTTCCTACAAACAAAGGCAAGACTCAATCAAAGGCACTTGATTGCCCCAGTGCTGAGAAATACTCTAAAACAAAAGACAACAAAAAGTTCCACTTTGCATGCCCTTATACTAGGTCCCAACAGATGTAAGCAAAAGGGCAAGCACTCATAAGTACAATTTGTACCAGATACAGGACAGCTTTTATTCCACTCCACAGAATTAAATACACACACACACACACACACACACACACACACACACACACGATTCACAAAAACCCGTAAACATGTGAAGATGTTTCTCCTTCCCTTTGTTGAGTCATGCCTTTCTTTGGAAGGAACCGTGTGATTGCTACTCACCCACTCTGCCCACCTCTCTCCCAGAACAGAAACACAACTGAAGAGATAACCCTTTTCCTATTGGAAATGGCACCTCCAAGTAACTCAGAATAGTGTGATATCAAGGTCTAAGTTTGCTCCCTCACACCATAGCTCTGTCTATTGTTATTCCTCCAGCACTACAGAAGTTAATTTCCAGAAATTACCCCTTTTCTCCAAGAGGGGCTACCAGGGAACTCCTACTATTCTTAGAAGTCTGAGTCCAAAAATTTTTACATCTCCCTTTATTGTTTCAGAAGGTGAGATGTTACCTGAGATGTGAAGGAAGCCAGGAGGTGAGGAGGGAGGACATTCCAAGCATAAGAGACAGACATTGGAAAGATACAGTCAGGGGATGGAGGGTCTTGGTCAAGGATTACCCAAGAGGCCAGTGTCCCTGGGTCAGAGAGAAGAAGAGGACCAAGATGTAAGAAGACTGGAAAGGTTTTGCAAGGTGGTCACATGGTGTCTGCTATGTGCCAGGAACCATAAAAATATTATCTCCTTTGATCCTGTTCTTAGAATTGTCACGGTCCTTGCTAGGGACAGCAAGAATAGGGGAGCACAGGTTACAGACAGACAGTAACCTGGTTTATTTATCCACTCAAGAGTGTGACATACTCCAGGAGTGGGTTATGGACATGTATGTCTTATACTTCCATGGAGGACATAGAGACGTGCTCTCCTTTTGAACTCCATCACCCATTCTTTGGGTAGGATCTGCGAGGTCTTCTAGGCAGGCTTACAAAGAAGTTTTAGGCAAACTCAGGTTAGGGTAGAGAGATTTGAAAAGGTATGTTGTTAGCAAAAGAAACAAAATGTAAATTTATCATTAGAAAAGTCTGGTACAAAGGTCTTTAGCAGAGCTACTTACACCAACCCAAAGAAAACAGTATCTGCTTGATTAGACAGGTAGTTAATCAACATTTGCCAAGCCCTTTGTGCCTTCTTAGACAGAATGAGAGCACAGTGAGTCTATGAGTTTTCTTAAAGTGATTGGGGGAAAGGAGGTACTGAAGGGAACTCTGAGGACATTGACCTAAGAACAGCCAGCATAGCAGCAACGGAGTCAGTTATGTTTTCTCAAAAGTTCACTCTTAAAAACCATTGCCCACTTGCTATATGAAAGCCCAAGAGCTCCGAGATGGGGGATATGAGCGCCAAAGATGTGAGTGGTTCCCAGAGTTAAAGGAAGCAATAACTTGGGAAGGGATAACCAGAGAGCAGCAGAAGGGGCACAAGTGTTGGGCTGGTTGAGAGGTCTCCTCAATCTGGATAGTCAGGTGTTTGGGTGAGCTCTAGAGAACTGAGTGAAGCAGGAATCATGGCCTGAAGGTGGCATCAAAAACCACTTGTTCTTTGAAGGCTAAATTACAGGTAGACTACAGGTTGGTTAGACTTCAGGTAGACTACAGGTTAGTTAGACTACAGGTAGACCATGTGACCCATCAGAACTCCTGACTCAGACTGGCTTGGAGACTCAGTACTTGGGACTTTCTTTTGGGCAAAGTCATCAAAAATTATCAGCCTTGTAAAGAACTTGGCTAAAGAATGTAATGAAGTTGTTTAGGAAAATTATAAAATTCCACCTGGAATATCATGTATGGCCTTTACACATTTGAGCCAAGTCATTTTTTCTCAACAGATCCCAGCCTTGACTCAAAATGGGAACTCTCCCTTGAATAACATTGATACTGCCAGATCTTGGAATGCAGAAAATAAGAAAATGAGTCCAATCTCTATGATCTGGAGCATCGCTTTTATGAATTTCACAACCATCTATTATGTGCCAGGCACTCTGCTAAGTGCTGGGGTTACAAAGCAAGGTAAGCAGCCCCACCCCTCAAGGAGCTCACTTTCTAACAGCTTTAGTCAAGTCAGCAAGTCGATGAGGTTTTATTAAGCATCTGGTATGATCTAAGCATCTTACAGGATCTTGGGATTCCAGGGATGGAAAAAGAAAGCAGGAGACAACTTGTTAATAACTATTAACATGCCTACATACATACGTATACACATATGTACTTCCATAATCAGAAGCTAGAAGGTACAGTGTATAGCATTCTGGGCCTGGATTCAAGAAAACCTGAGTTCAAATCTGGCTTCAGATATTTCCTAGTGAATTGATCTCAGTTCTCTACTGTAAAATCGTGGCAGTAGGACCTACATAACAGTGAGTGTGAGAAGCAGACGAGATAATGTTTGTAAAGTGCCTGGCACACAGTAGGCACATTGTATAAGGTAAATTTCAGGAAATCAAAGAGAGAAAGTGGACCAAGAAGGGCTTCTTGTAAAAGATGGGTGGTCAAGAATATTGAATGAAGCAGAGGTCAGTTAGCAAGAGGACTGAGAAAAGACCACCATATTTGGTGATTAAAAATCAATGCTAACTTGGGAGGGAGCACTTTCAGGAAAGGAAAGATGAAAGCCAAGTTGTAAAGGGTGAAAGAGTAAGGGGTGACAGCAAGGTAGCCCAGTGGCAGAGCACTAGGCTTGGAATCAGGAAGACTCATCTTCATGTGTTCAGATATGGCCTCAGACACTTACTGGCTGTGTGATCCTGAGTCACTTAAGTCACTTAACTCTGTTTGCCTCAGTTCATCATCTCTAAAATGATCAGGAAATGGCAAACCACTCCAGTATCTTTGCCCAGAAAACCCTAAATGAGGTTTAGAAGAGTCAGACAAAACTGAATCAACTGAATAACAACTCAGGAGTTAGTGAGAGGAGAAAGTATAAAGCTCAGCTGGATGTTTCAAGGAGTTTGGCTGAGAAAAGAAGGTGATATAGAATGATTGCCCAAGAGTGGTGAGGGTTTAGGAAATGTTTACTTAAAGATGAGGGAGATGGGAATGTTTGAAGTCACTGGGAAAGGGGCCAGCTGATGGAGAAACATCACAAATATGAGAGGACCTGCATGTGAGGAATGATTGAGTATGTTAACTGGTGGCGAGGATAGGTTGGTTGGGATCAAATGGCCGTGGAGGTGGTTGGCCAAAAGAAGGCTCCCACTTTCTTAGCAAATGTAGGAAAGAAGGCACTGTAAGATCCCAAGGAGAGGTTCTGAGAAGGAAAGAATGCAAGCAGTTATTCACTCTACACTTATTAAGTGCCTACTATGGGCCAGCCACTATGCCTAGTAGAGCCCATCCAGTACTATCTGCCCTTGAAGACCTCACAGTATAGTGGGGAAGACAATAAGCATACAATTGTGTACAAACAAGCTATAGACAGGTCACTGGGATGTAAATTAAGAGAATGAAGGCAGCAGAATGAAGGGGAGCTGGGGAAAATAGGTTGGATTTTGGTTGAGACTTGAAGAAGCCCGGGAGGCCTAAATGAGAAGGCAGAGAATTCCAGCCACTCTGGAGAGCTAGAGAAAATGTCCAGAGCGTAGAGACGGAGTGTCTTCTTCCTGGTATATAAAGGAGGCCAGTGACACTGGATCAGAGGTGGAAGGAAATAAGGTGGAAGAAACTGCAAAAGTAAGCGCTATCTAGGCCATGATGAGCTTTTAAAGCAAAATATAAAAAGCAAGATATTCAGATGAGAGTGTTTAGACAGTCAGTAGTCAATAAGCATTGGTTAAGGGTCATGAACTGTGTTAAGACCTGGGGATTAAAACAGAAATGAAGAAAAACTGTCCTGTTCCCATGGAGTTTACACTTTCAAAGGGAAAACAACACACTAAAGGAAGAGATTTGGGGGTAAACACTGTGGACACTGGGATATGGTGGCAAAGTCAGTGAGAGGTTCCAAAGTATGGCAGCCAGGTGCAAAATATGGAGATGTATGAGCTGCCCCTCTCCTGAAATGAATGTCAATCTCACACCATGGATGGGAAAGAGAATATGTGACAATAGGGAAGGAAAGAGATGTGCAAGAGCTTCTAGTAAGAAAAAGTTAGGGACTCAATACATGAATTATGAATCAATAAAAGCCTGACTTTCCTATAGTGATTGTTTATATTATAAATAAGTACAATGCAATGAAAGATCATGACTCAGAACACCCAATTAAAAGGAAAATTTGTAAATTCTTAAAAATCTAAAAACTCTGGAAAAGTCTAAAAAATTCTTTAATTGCTCAAAAGTTCAATGAGTAATAAAGGAAGCTAAAAGTAAAAATTTCAAATAAAAGATAAATAAGATGTTTTAAATAAAATCAAAATAAAAAATGAAATGATATTTTTAGGTACATTAAAGAGAATAGCTGTAAAATAATAGAACTTGCGAAAAAGTGAATCATATCATTCTGATAAAAATGGAAAAAATTGAAATGGAAGAGCATCAAATGCCAAGTGCATTGGCCAAACAACATAATGTGCATGTAGTAGGTTGGAAAAATAGATGACCAAGTATCAAAGAATTTGCAGATGTGGCCACTCTGTTGTATGATATCCATCAGTCTGCCTCTTAACTCCTGATCGCCAATGTTCTTGAGTTCTAGTGGCGTAATGAAATAATTTATTATTTGTAAATAGGTCAATATCTCTCTTAGGTGTTAGCTCAACCTCCAACCCCAGCTCATAAAATCTTACATTTTTACTCAATTAAGGAACCCTCCTTCCTCACATAGTTACTTTTATTTCTCTATAAATAATAAAATGAATAAATATATTCCATGAACAAGTTAAAAAAAGTCATAAAGCAAATGCCGCAGATGCTTTTGACCACAAAACATACCCTGGATCTCAGCCCTTCTGTACATGAAGAGAGAACGCTTCTTCCCTTGACTGGAAACAGTGTCAGATGAGGCCAGCTTGTGAGTAATGTCTCTTCAGAACCCTTTCCATACTTCCATCTAGTTGAGACTTTATTTCCAGCTTTAATGAAATTTACTAGATCATTCTTTTTTCTTTGTTCTTTCCTCAGTAATCACTATTCAATCCCAACCCCACCCCCAAGAATACACAATACTTACCAGCATCTCATAAAGTCTTAATCAAATATTCTTGGACACTTCTGGTGGGGAGTAATTTCACATTATTTTATCTTTTTCTCTTCCAGAGATTCCATAAAATCTATACCTTCTCCCTAATTCCATTGGGAGAATTATTTTAGAGTAAGACATTTTTCCAGCTTTTATTATTCCATCATGATTCTCATTTCAAAAAATTGAGAAAAATGCTTTTCTCAATATTCCATTGGGTTCTTAATGACTGGTTTCAAGTGTTGGGTCTGACACTCATAGAGGTTATATGAGTTTTAAGTAAATCTCTTTTCTGTGTTTCAGTTTCTTCTTCTAAGTTGATGAAGGTTGGACTAGATGAATTCTAACATTTCTTTCAGCTCTAAATCAAATGACTTTTGATGGTTTAGGAGTTGGTGACATTCAAGGATGCGGTTCTGGATTTCACTGAGGAGGAGTGGTGCTTCTTGGACCATTCCCAGAAGGAACTGTACAAGGAGGTCGTGCTGGAAAATATCCAGAATCTACTGTCCCTGGGTGTTCTTGGTGTTAATGTAAGACCAAAATTATCACAAGTGGCAGAGAATGGATCCATGCTCTGTTGCATCTCAGCCTCAGAAGCTACATTGAGTTCACAGTCATCTGTGTGCACCAATTGTCCATCCACTTTGGTCTGGGCTTTCAGTCTTTTCAAGTTAAATAATTTACCATCAGTCAGGTAGCTGGGGATAAAGACCTGGGTTCCTTCTCAGAGGAAGAAAGGGAAGTTAAAAAAAAAAACACTCCCACTTCAAAGAGAAATTTCAAATGGTCACAGGCCCAAAGTGTCATTGGAAGAATTTCAAAAGGACTTCAAAAATCAAATGAGCAACTGAGTTAAAATTAGAGAAAAAAGAATAAGAGCAGTCCAGAAAATCAAGAGAATTATGCAAAGAAAGTCAATTAATTAGAAAAGAGACCCAAAAACTTAAGAAGGAAAATAAGTTCTTAAAAACTGGAATTGGGCAAGAGGTAGATAATGACATTATAAGACACTAAGAAATACTAAAAACCAAAAGAATGAAAAAGTAGAAGAGAATGTGAAACATCTCATTAGAAAAACAACAGATAAGGAGAATAGATCAAGGAGACACAAAATAAGAGTTGTTACACTGTCTAAAAGGTATGATCCTCCCCCCAAAAAGAGTCTAGATACAATATTTCCAGATATTATTAAGAAAAATTGCCCCAAATTTCTAGAATAAGAGTTAAAGTAGAAATAGGGAAAAATTCACCATTCACCCTCTGAAAGAGATGCTGAGTTTCAAAGTGCCCAAATAAAAGAGAAAATACTAGAAGCAACAAGGAAAACAGAATGTAAATGCTGTGGAGCTAGAGTCAAGGTAACACAAGATCTAGTAGCCTCTACCTTAAAAGACCATAGGGCTTGACACATTATATTTCCTAGAGCAAAGGAGTTGGGGTTGTGACCAAAAATGACTCACTCAACAAAACTGAGTATAATCCTGAATGAAAAAAAAATGGATATTTAATGAACTAAAAGACATTCAGGTATTTATGAGAAAAAAAAGCAGAACTCAATGGCAAATTGGACATAGATGATCCAGGAGAAACATAAGGCAAACATTAAAATCCAGTCATAAGGAACTCAGTATGGTCAAATAGTTTACTTTTCATATGTGAAAATTTTATCAGTACCCTTAAGAATTCCATCATCACTTCGGTAGTTTGAAAAAAAAGCTTAAGCTGAGTTAAGCATGATGGGTTGATTTTAAAAAATAGAATTGGGTAGGGAGAGTTAAAATGGAGCAGTTATTACAAACAAGTCCTGAAAGGAAGAAGTGAGACAGAGGAAGCAGATGGGAGTGGAAGGGTGGTAGTGCTGAAACGTTATTCTAATGAGATTAACAGAAGAGGAAATAGAATATCTAAATAATCTTTTTTAGAAAAATAAATTGAATTGACCTTGAACGAGCTTTGTAAGAATAAAGCATCAGGACCAGATGGATTTCCAAGGAAATTTTGCCAAACATTTAAACGTCTTCTAATTCCTGTATTAAATAAATGATTTGGAAAAACAGGCAAAGAATGGGTTCTACTAAACTTCTTTTATGAAACAAATATGGTATTGATATTCAAACCAAGAAGAAGAAAAATAGGAAAGAAAATTATAGAGCAATTTCTTTAGTGTATATGGATGCAAAAATCCTAAATAAAATACTAACTAAGAGATTACAACAATATTTTGCAAAGATTCTACATTGTGACCAATTGGGATTTATACCAGTAATGCAGGGATGGTTTAACTTAAGAAAAGTTATTCGCATGATTTACTATATCAATAATAAAAATAATAAAAATTGTTACCAATAGGTTTTGATAAAAATCAACACTCATTTCTATTATTAACACTGGAAAGTATAAGCCAAAATGGATTTTTATCTTAAATTGATAAGAATCATTTACCTAAAATCATTGGCAAGCATTACTTGTAATGGGGATAAGCTAGAAGACTTCACAGTAAGAGCCAATGTTCACGGATGATCATTGCCACTAATATTATTCAATATTGTATTGGAAATCTGAGAATATCTATAAGGGAAGAAAAGGAAATAGGAGGAAGAAGACTAGGGAATGAGACAATAAAAATATCTCTTTCTGTAGGTGATATGATGATATCCATGGAAAATCCCAAAGACTCAGCTAAAAAGTTAGTTGGAACAATCAATAATTTTAGCAAATTAGCAGGATACAAAATAAACCAACATTAGTCCTCTGCATTCCTATGCATCACCAACAAAATCCTGCAAGAAGAGGTCATAAGAGATAGCCCATTTAAAATAACTCTAGACCATATAAAATTCCTGTGGGTACAACAGCTAGAATAAACCCAGGAACTACATGAACATTTCATATGTATATATGTATATATGTTTACGCACACACATACACACACATTTTATCCAAATAAAATCAGATTTAAATAATTAGAGAGATATTAGTTCTTGATGGAGAGGCAGGGCCAATACAATAACAATGACAATTTTACCTGAAGTATTGTATATGTTCAATGCCATCCCAATGAAATGAATAAAACCATATTTTACTGAGTTAGAAAAAAATAATAACAAAATTCATTTGGAAGAACAAAGGTCAAGAACATCAAAGGAATTAATGAAAAATAATATAAAGGAAAGAGGTTTAGAAGAGCCTGATCTTAAAATGTATTATAAAGTGGTAATTATCAAAGCTGTTTGGTACAGGCTAAGAAACAGAAATTTAGATT
This sequence comes from Phalanger gymnotis, assembly GCA_028646595.1. Lineage (NCBI taxonomy): Eukaryota > Metazoa > Chordata > Mammalia > Diprotodontia > Phalangeridae > Phalanger > Phalanger gymnotis. The sequence continues at coordinate 817,855,468 of CM053622.1, forward strand.
GATGGAACTAACTAGGCATACAATTTATGGCACCAAATAAATAGAGTAACCTTGTATTTGACAAATGTAAACACATAAGATTTTTGGATAAGAATTCATTATTCAGTTAAAAATTGTTTGGAAAGATGTAAAAGAGTATGGCAGAAATTATGCGTAGACCAGTATTTTACACAACTTCCTAAGATAAGGTCAAAATGTATATATGACATATCTGAAGAGAGATAATTACAAGAAAATTTGAAGATCATGGAACATGTTACTTATTAGACTTATGAACAGCAGAACAATTTATGAATAAACAAGAGATAAGGAAGAGAGTGAGGTGTGAAGGGGATAATTTTGATTACATTAAATTTTAAAAAGTTTTGTATAAATAAAGGCAATGTGACTAAGATCAGAAGGAAAGCAGGAAATTGAGGGGGGGAATTTTATATACAGTTTCTCAGATAAAGTTCTCACATCTCAAATATATGAAAGAGACAAAGTTCTTTTTAACATCTTTAAGAATATGAGTCATTCCCCAACTGATAAATGATCAAAGGATATAAACAGAAGTTTTCCAATAGAGAAATCTAAACAATTTATAGTCATGTGGAAAAATGCTCTAAATGATTATTGTGCAGATAAATGCAATTTAAATAATCTTGAGATATCATTTCACGCTTATCAGACTGGCTAAAATGATTGAAAGGGAAAATGACAAATGTTGGAGGGGATGTGGAAAAATTGGGACACTAATTCATTGTTTGTGGAATTGTGAATTGATCCAACCATTTTGGAGAGCAATCTGGATTTATGCCCAAAGAGTTCTTAAAACTGCGTATATACCCTTTGACCCAGCAATAGCACTACTTAGGTGTATTTCCAAGGATGATTATGTGAAAAGGAAAAGAACTTCTCTGTTCTAACATGTTTATAGCAGCTTATTTTGTGGTGGCAAAGAACTGGATGCCCTTCAATTGGGGAATGACTGAACCCGATGTGGTAGATGACTGTGATGAAGTGCTGTTGTACTATAAGAAATGATGGTGATAATCTCGATCTTAGAAAAATATGGATAGACTTGGCCAAAAGAATGAAGAGGGCAAGGAGCAGAACCAAGAGAACATTGAATACAGTAACAACAACATATATTTTCAGAACAACTTTGAGCAAATAAACCATTTTGACAATTATAAACCCCACACAAATTACAAAGGACATATGAAGGAAGGATGCTATCTGCCTCTAGAGAAAGAACTGACAAGAAGTATGTTTAAAATGATTTTACACATACATACATGTTCATATTTGATGGTAGCCATTTCTAGGCAAAGGGAAGAGGAAACAAACAAAAAGAAACTTACATGGTGACTTTCTTATGTGTTTAAAAGAAATAACAAGATGTACATAATTTCCTGTTTCATGTGCTATCGTCTTTTTTGTTGTTGCTATACCATGTTGTGGAATTGTTTTTTATTCCATGAATTAAAAATAAAATAGGTAAAAATTAAAAAAAAAACCCTAATGACAGCACTAAAACAACTAACTAGTACTGGGTAAGAGAGAGGAATGTAGATCAATGGACCAAAGCAAGCATACATGACATAGTGGCAAATGCTTATAGTAACCTTGTTTTTTAAAAATGTAAAAAACAAGTTTTTGTAATATGAATTCCTGATTTGGTGAAAATTTGGGTGGAAAGATGGGATGTAGTCTATCAGAAATTGGACAGAGACCAGTATCTTACACCATTTTCCAAGATAAGGTCAGAATGGAAACATGACCTAGATATAAAGGGAGACATCGTAAGAAATTAAAAGAACATGATAGAACATATTACCAGTCAGGCTTATGGAGAAGTAATTTGTGGATTAATAAAGAGATAGCAAAATGAATGATTTTTGACTAAATTACATTTAAAAGATTTTGTACAAATTAAAAAATGTAGCCAAGATCAGAAGGAAAGAATAAAATTCTGGGGAAAAATTTATAGACAGCTTCTCAGCTAAAGGTCTCATATCTCAAATATATAAAGAACTTGGTCAAATCTAAAAGAATATGAGTCACTCCCAACTCTAAATGGTCAAAGGATAGGAACAGGCAGCTTCTGCTGAAGAAATAGAAATTATATACAGTCATATGAGAAAATGCTCAAAATCATTATTTATTATAGAAATTTGAATTAAAACAACCTTAAGATATCATCTTATACCTGTCAGGCTACGATGATGGAAGGAGAAAGGGACAAATGTTCAAGGGGATATGGAAAATCTGGGACCCTAATTCACTGTTGGTGGAACTGTTGCAGAACAATCTATAATTAATGCCCAAAGACTGTTTCTACTCTTTGATCTAGTAATACTGCTCTTATGTCTGTTTCCAAGATGATTAAGGAAAACCAAAAAAAAATTACGTGTTTTAAAATATGTGTAGCAGCTCTCTTTTTAGTTGCAATAACTGCAAATGGGGGAGATGCCCATCAATTGTGGAATGGCTTGAAAAGAATGAAGTACACACAACCCGAGGTAAATGGTCAGCTGCTTCAGCAGTGGTTGAGGATAGCCTCTTGAGAATGCTATGGAACCGTTGAGCCCAATTCTCCAGGATCACATCCTTATCACTGATCGCTGTGGCTCCATCAGCACTGAGTAGTTGAGATGTACCATAGGTCTTTGGCCCATACATAGCCTTCAGGCACCATAAAAGTGCTTTGGATTATTTCTATCAGCATAAAACTGAATTTCATCTGCCTTCTTACTCAGCCAAGAATCCTGAATCTCTCTAAGCTTTGCTCACATTTAACACTTGGTTCAATTAAACCAGGCCTTCTAGAGATGGATGAAGTAATCTACTGGTAGGCTTGTAGAGTTCTCATTTTTTGTTTAGCACCTTCTGAATTTCCCCATCATTTTCATCAAACAAGTTTGGATGTTTCTGAGTATTCTGTTCCAGATGAGTTAATGTGGTGTTGTACAACAGATCTCTGAAAGCTGGCCACTCCTTTCCTGCTCCAAAGTTGAAAACCCTGTTTCTGCTCAGGTTTCCCTCCAAGCTAGAAATGAACTGTTCTCTTGTGGAGAAGAGTCACTCTAATCTGTTGACATTAAATCTTCTGGTAGTGACCTTGCCTTGGGGCCGCTGCTTTTGTTTTATGTGAATGTTTCCTCTCTGATGGGTCCAGCATTCTGTGGCACACATCTCCTGTGTCACTTTCACATCCTGTCTGTCTCTTCTCATAGTAACATAGTCTTTTTAAAGCCAATGTTTCCTGCAAGACTACATCCATGAAGTTTTATTACCTTTAGGTTGGCGATGATGTCATAATGTTAGAAGTGTTTTTTAATTAAATTACATTATTTATGTTTAGTTTTCAACATTCACTTCTACAAGATTTTGACTTCTAAATTTTCTCCCCTTCTCTTCCCTACCCCCATCAAGATGGTATGCAATCTGATATAGGCTCTACATGTACATTCATATTAAACATATTTTCATGTTAGTCATGTTGTAAAGAATAATTTGAACCAATGGGAAAAACCAAGATAAAGAAGAAACAAAAAAAGGAGAGAAAATATTATGCTTCATTCTGTATTCAGATTTCAAACTTCTTTTTCTGGATGTGGATAGCATTTTCCATCATGAGTCTTTTGGAATTGTCTTAGATCCTTGCATTACTGAGAAGAGGTAACTCTGTCAAAGTCATTCATCCAATGTTGCTGTTACTGTGTACAATGTTCTCCTGTTTCTGCTCACTTCACTCAGCATCAGTTCATGTAAGTCTTTCCAGGATTTTCTGAAGTCTACCTGCTCATCATTTCTTATAGCACAATAGCATTCCATTACATTCATATACCACAACTTGTTCAGCCATTCCCCAATTGATGGGCATCCCCTCAGTTGGTGGAGTAAGCAGTAAGTTGCTCTCACCCTCCTTTACTGACCTTGAAAAACCCAGAGAACATTGCTCCAGGAAAAATCCGGGAATAGTGGAGCCAGCAGAAAAGCAAGGTACAAAAGTCTTTTAGCTTGGGATACTGGGGGATTAACAGGAATGGTCCCTCTTGCTGTGGCTGAAGGGGACCAGTACAGGACAGGAGGTGTCCTAGAAGGCCAGTGGCAAGCCCTACCTCAGCAAACCAGGGGGAGATCTGGAAATCCAAAGTGGAAGAGTAGGCAAGCACCAACACCAGGCACACAGCAGCCACCACCACCAGGTAAACCTCAGCACCAGGTAAACTATCAGATCACTACAGCCTGTAGCTGTCAGTGCCAGAGGACCCAGCACACAAAAGCAGTAATCAGGACCCTAGCCCCCAGTGCAAGAAGCCTGGGATAGTGCCTCCTATGACCCAATAGCAGAGATCAACTTTCAAAGCCAGAGAAAAGGCAAACAACATGAGAAAAAGCAACAAAGAAAAACAGTGAACATACAAAAATATCTTACACAGGGAAGATCAAAACACAAACTGAGGAGAGGACAACATTGACAATATACCCATATCTGAAACCTCAAAGGTGAGTATGAACTGGTCTCAAGCCCAAAACATCTTCTTGGAGGAGCTCAAGAAGGATTTTAAAAGTCAAGTAAGAGAGGTAGAAGAAATATTGAACAATTCTTTTAAAAATACAACTGGCAAAATGCAAAAAAAAAAAAGTACAATGAAGAAAACAACTCCTTAAAAAGGAAAATATACTACATGGAAAAGGAGGTACTTAAAAGCTAACTGGAGAAACCAATTCATCAAAAATTAGAATTGGGCAAGTGGAAGCTAATGATTATATGAGACATCCAGAATCAGTCAAACAAAATCAAAAGAATGAAAAAATAGAAGAAAATGTAAAAAACCTCATTGGAAAAAGACTAACCTGGAAAATAGATCCAGGGGAGATAATTTAAGAATTATTGGTCTACCTAAAAGCCATGAGTAACAAAAGAGCTTGGACAGCATCTTTCAAGAAATCATTAAGGAAAATTGCCCTGTAATCCTAGAACCAGAGGGTAAAATAGTCATCTAAAGAATCCACCAATCACTTCCTGAGAGAGATCCCAAGTTGAAAATGCAGAGAGTATTGGAGCCAAATTTCAGAGTTAACAGGTCAAGGAAAAAATACTACAAGCAGCCAGAAAGAAACAACTCAAATATCATGGAACCACAGTCAGGATTACAGAGGACCTTGCAGCTTCTACATTAAAAGATTGGAGGGCTTGGAATATGATATTCTGTAAGGCAAAGGAGTTTGGATTACAACCAAGAATCAACTACATACTGAAAGTGAACCTAATCTTTCAGGGGAGGGGATGGACATTCAATGAAATAGGGGACTTCCAGGTTTTCCTTATGAAAAGACAAAAGCTCAATGGAAAATACGGTACTCAAATATAATATGAAGAGAAGCATAAAAAGGAAAAAGAGAAGGAAAAAAAAACATATTCTTCATTAAAGGCAAACCGTTTACATCCCTCCCTGGGAAGATGATACTTATAACTTGAGAACTGTATCTTTATTAAGACATTTAGAAAGGATATACATAGATAGAGGTGGGTGGGTTTAAGTTGACTTTGATGTGATGATAAAATAACCTCATTAAGTGGTGAAAAGGAATTGTAATGGGAGAAGAGGAAAGGAGGAGGCAGAAAAGGGTAAATTATATCAAATGAAGAGGCAGGAATACTTGTTACAGTAGAGGGAAAGAAAGGAGGGAGATGAGTATTGTTTTAACCTTACTCTCATCAGATTTGGCTCAAAGAGGGAATAACATACTAAGTTGGATATAGAAACATAGCAAAACTTAAGGGATACAGAGAAAGAGGCTCTTAGGAGAAGTTTTCTATCTCTAAATGCTTATGTGAATTAAATAGAGAAAGAGGAAGTCAATGAATTGAACATGCAACTAAAAAAGCTAGAAAAGGAACACATTAAAAATTCCCGCTAAATACTAAATTAGCAATACTGAAAACTAAAGGAGAGATTAATAAAATTAAAATTAAGAAAAGTATTGAACTAATAAATGAAACTAAGAGCTGGTTTTATGAAAAAAAATAACAATAAAATAGATAAGCCGTTGGTTAGTTTGATTAAAAAAAAAAGAAGAAAACCAACTTACCGGTATCAAAAATGAAAAGGATGAATTTACCACCAATGAAAAGGAAATTAAAACAATAATTAGGAACTATTTTGCCCAGCTGTATGCCAATAAATTGGACAACCCTTAGTAAAATGGATGAGTGTTTATAAAAATGTAAATTGCCCAGATTAAGGGAAGAGGAAGTAAAATACTTAAATAACCCTATCTCAAAAAAAAAGAAAAAGAAAAGAAAAGAAATTGAACAATCCATCAATGAACTCCCTAAGAAAAAATCTCCAGGGCCAGATGGATTTATAAGTGAATTCTATCAAACATTTAAAGGACAATTAATTCCAATACTATGTACACTATTTGGGAAACTAGGCAAAGAAGTATTCCTAACCAAATTCTTTTTATGATACAAATATGGTACTGATACCTAAACCAGGAAGAGTCAAAACAAAGAAAAAAATTATAGACCAATTTCCCTAATGAATATAGATGCAAAAATTTTAAGCAAAATATTAGGAAAAAGATTGCATCAGCTCATCGCAACAATAATACATTATGACTCAGTAGGATTTATGCCAGGAATGCAGGGCTGGTTCAATATTAGGAAAACTATCAGCATAATTGACCATACCAAGAACAAAACAAACAGAAACCATATGATTATTTCAATAGATACAGAAAAATGGAGTCTTTCTGAAAATAAGTAGCATCTATCTAAAATCATCAGCAAGTACACTATGTAATGGGGACAAGGTGGAAGCATTTCCAATAAGATCAGGGGTAAACCATGGATGTCCATTGTCACCACTGTTATTCAATATGGCATAAAAATGTTAACTTTAGCAATAAGAGAAGAAAAAGAAATTGAAGGAATTAGAATAGGCAAAGAAACAAAGCTGTCACTCTTTGCAGATGATATAATGATATACTTAGAGAATCAAGTAAAAAACTACTTGAAATAATAAACAACTTTAGCAAAATTGCAGGATATAAAATAAACCCACATAAATCATCAGCATTTCTATACATTACTAACAAAGTCCAACAGCAAGAGATAAAAAGAGAAGTTGCATCTGAAGTTCCTGTAGACATTATAAAATATTTGAGAGTCTACCTGCCAAAACAAAGCCAGGAACTATATAAATACAATTACAAAACACTTTTCACACAAATAAAGTCAGATCTTTATAATAGGAAAAGTATTAGTTGCTCATGGGTAGGCTGAGCTAATATAATAAAGATGACAACTCTACATAAATTAATTTATTTATTCAGTGCCATACCACTCAAACTACCAAAAGTTATCTTATAGGGCTGGAAAAAATAGTAACAAAATTCTTCTGGGAGAACAAAATGACCAGAATATCAAGAGAATTAATGAAAAGAAATGCTAGGGAAGGTCACCTAGCCATACCAGATATTAAAGTGTATTGTAAAGCAGCAATCATCAAAACTACTTGGTACTGCCTAAGAAATAGAGTGGTAGATCAGTGGAATAGATTAGGTACACAAGACAAAGTAGTCAATGACTGTACTAATCTATTGTTTGATAAAACCAAAGACTGCAGACTGAGGGAGAAGAACTCACTATTTGATAAAAACTGCTGGGAAAACTGGAAAATAGTATGGAAGGAACTGGGCATAGACCAACATCTTATAGCGTATACCAAAATAAAATCCAAATGGATACATGATTTAGATATAAAGGCTTATACTATAAGCAAATTAGGAGAGCAAGGAATAATTTGCCTGTCAGATTTAGGGAGAATGGAATAATTTATGACCAAACAAGAGATAGAGAGCATTATGAAATACAAAATACAAATTTTGATTACATTAAATTGAAAAGTTTTTGCACAAACAAAGCCAATGCAACCAAGTTTAGGAGGGAAACAGAAAACTGGGAAACAATTTTTACAACCAGTGTCTCTGATAAAGGCTTCATTTCTCAAATACATTGAGAACCAAGTGAAATTTATAAGAATACAAGTCATTCCCCAATGGATAAATGGTCAAAGGATATGAACAGGCCATTTTCAAAGGAGGAAATGAAAGCTATCTATAGGCATATGAAAAAATACCTTAAATCACTATTGATTATAGAAATGCACCTCAAAACAACACTTAGGTAACCATATCACACCTATCAGATGGGCTAACATGACCGAACAAGAAAATCATAAATCCTGGATGAGATGTGGGAAAATTGGAACCTTACTGCATTGTCGGTGGAGTTATGGGCTGATCCAACCATTGTGGAGAGGAATTTGAAACTATACCCAAAGGGCTATAAAATGTATATGCCCTTTGACCCAACAATACCACTTCTAAGGCTTTATCCCAAAGATATCAGACAAAAGGGAAAAGGACTCACATGTACAATAATATTCATAGGAGCCCTTTTTGTGGTGGCAAAGAACTGGAAATTGAGGGGATGCCCATGAATTGGGGAATGGCTGAAAAGTTATGGTATATGAATGGAATATTAATGTGCTATGAGAAATGATGAGCAGGGAGACTTCGAAAAAACCTGGAAAGACTTATATGAACTGATGCTGAGTGAAGTGAGCATAACTAGGAGAACACTGGACATAGTAATAGCAATAGTGTTTGTTGACTAACTGATAGACTTAGCTCATCTCACCAATGCAGAGAACTGAGACAATTCCAAAAGGCTCATGAAGAAAAGTGCTATCCACATCCAGAGAAAGATCGGTGGAGTCTAAATGCAGATTGAAGCACACTATTTGCTCTTTTTTTCTTTTGTTGTTTTGTTTGGTTTTTTCTTTCTCCTAGTTCCTCTTATTGGTTCTAATAATTCCTTACAACATTGGCAATCAGGAGTCAAGAGGCATACTGATGGATGTGATACAAGAGAATAGTGACATCTGTAAAGGCTTTGATACTTGTGAGGGCTCATCTATTTGTCCAGCATGCTACATATAGAAGACATCTTCTGCTAATGCATTTGGCGTCCAATGCTCTTCCATTTAATTTTCTTCCATTTCCAGCAGAATGATGAGTCACTTTTTCAGTTTTTCTATTATTTTAGAGCAATTTTCTTTAATTTGGGTAAAAATGTTTTCGCTTTTGTCATTTTGATTTTATCGAAAACATCTTATTTATCTTGTATTTATAATCTATACTTTGCTTTAAGCTTTCCTTTATTTCTATTTTTGAGCAATTAAAGAACTTATTAGACTGTTCCTGATTTTTTTAGATTCCCAAGAATTTATAAAATTTTCCTTTTCATTTGGTATTGTGAGTCATGATTCTATATTGCATTATATTTATTCATAATATGACCAATCACTTTAGGAAGACCATACTTTTGTTCATTGATAATTCATTTGTTGATTCCCTAACTTGCTCTTAACAGAAGCACTTCCATATCCCCTTCCCTCTCCATCCTCCCACATTCTCTCTTCCCCACCATGGGATGAGCTCATGTACTCAAACATTCCACATAAGGAGAGGGTCAGCTCACACATCTCCATATTTTGTACCTGGCTGCACTACTTTGGAACTTCTCACTGACTTTGCCAACCTGTCCCAGGGTCTGGAGTCTTTAGCCCCAAGTCTCTTCTTTTTTTCTTTTCTTTTTTTGTTTGTTTTTTTGTTTTGTTTTGGAGGGTGGAAGGGAGGGCAATTGGGGTTAAGTGACTTGCCCAGAACCACACAGCTAGTAAGTGTGTCAAGTCAGATTTGAACTCAGGTCCTCCCAACTCTAGGGCCGGTGTTCTACTCACTTTGCCACCTTGCTGCCCCCAAATCTCTTCTTTTTCTATGTTGTCTTCCCCTTGAAAGTGTAAACTCTGTGGGGACAGGACAGTCTTTCTTCTTTTCTATTTTAACCCCCATGCCTTAGCATAAAGAAGGTCTTTAATGAACACTTATTAATAACTGACTACCCAAACACTTTTATTTGAGTATCTTGCTTTTTATTTTGCTTTAAAGGCCCATCATGACCTAGACATCACTTACTTATGCAGTCTTCTTCCATCTTATTTCCTGCTATCTCCCCTGATCAAATGATACTGACTTCCTTTACATACCAGGAAGAACACACTCTATCTCTAGGCTCTTGACATTTTCTCTGTCTCTGCACAGTGGCTGGAATTCTCTGTCTCTTCATTTATGCCTCCTGAGGCCCTTCAAGTCCCAACAAAAATCCCAACTTCTCTTTTCCAGGTTCCCTTCACTCTATTGCCTTCATTCTACAAACTATATCCAATTGACTAACTATATCCAATTGTGAGCTCCATGGGGGCAGACACTGCTGTTAGCCTTTTTGCCTGGTATCTACTAAGCACAATGCCTGGCACATAATAGGCACTTAATAAGTGTAAAGTGAATAACTGCTTGCATTCTCTCCTTCTCCAAACCTCTTCATGTGATCTTACAGCGTCTTCTTTCCTCCATTCTCTAAGAAAGTGGGAGCCTTCTTTTTGCAATTGCCAGCCATGTATATGAAAATTTAATCAGTTAGCACACTCAATCATTCCCCACACCCAGTTCTCTCATATTTTTAACCTTTCTCTATCAGCTGGTCCCTTTCCTACTGACTTCAAACATGCCCATCTCTCCATCTTTAAGGAAACCTTCCCTAAACCCTCACCACCTTTTGAACAATCATTCTATCTCACCTCATTTTCTCAGTCAACCTCCTCGGAACATGTGGTTGGACTTTCTACTTTCCTCTCTCACTCATTCCTTAGTTATTATTCAGTTCTTTCAGTTGTGTCAGACTCTTCTAGATCCCATTTCAGGTTTTCTGAGCAAAGATCCAGGATTGGTTTCCCATTTCCTGCTTATGGTCATTTTAGACAGGATGAACTGAGGTAAACAGAGTTTACGTGACTTCAGTGTCTCAGGATCACACAGCTAATAAGTGTCTGAAGCCAGATTTGAACTCAGAATGATGAGTCTTCGTGACTTCAGGGACAGCGCTGTGTCCACTGTGTCCCCTAGTGGCCTTCAAGGATACCACCAGCCTTCTCATTAACCAAGTTCACAATATTGCACCACCAGGTCCTTGCTTAGTGCCTGGTCAAGAAGTCAACTAGTATTTGCTACATCCTTGTTGTTTTCTTGCTTGAATTACAGCTGCTGGACCTTCCTTTTTAGAACTCATGGGAAAGACTGAAACCAGTTTGAGTCCATGTAGTGGAAACATTTTGCCATGTGGACCTTTGTTTCTCCAACTCCAACTTGGCACTTGAGGCCCATCTTGCCACTCACTTGTGATAGTTTTAATTTGTTGTGGCATTTTGCCAGCTGACTTGCTGCAGTCTCCTGTGTCTTGGACTCCCCTGACAATGCATTTGGATAAAGTATCCTGCTTTACTCTGGGCATAAGGATGTCACTGTCAAGATGGTCTAAGGTTAGAACATTGGGCAAGTACTTCACCTATCCTGAATCTAAAGATAAGACCTAGCTCAGCTCTGATGTTTGGAGGGAATGCCCTGCCCCCTTTGGAGACAGGAGGGAATCTCCCATCTTCTCTTCAGGGTTGAGCAAGAATGCCTTCTCTGTCCACATCATTAGGGTTTCACTCAATGACTTATGTGTCTATATCATGAGGGCATCGTTCCAGAAAAACTATAAACACACCCTCAAATTTTGGGTAGGTGATTATTGGACGGTCTGCCCCTCTCATCTGATGCCCAGAGGGCCTCTCCTTTGTCCTACAGGGCTCATCTAACTGCCATAACCCTGTGCCCCAACTCTTTCCTTTTCTCCATTTAGGTTTTGCTCTGCTGTGCCCCACCTCTCTGCAGACCAAAGCAGCCTACCCACCAAGTGGAAGTGCTATGCCATGCATTAATCAAGCTGCCTGTAATGACTCCTGGACCTGGCCCTTCCTGACAGGATCTGACTGTAGCACCCAAATTGAAGCCCACCATTAATCTCCTTTGAGCCCACCATTAATCCCCTTTATATTCTTGTCTTTGTCTCTGCCCTACACCCTAAAATGGCTTGAAACAGCGCATAGTTCTGGGGAAATTGCCCAAGGCTAGTCCCCTGACCCCCCCCTTTCTCCTGATTCAGCATTCTGTATATTCTCTGTATATCAGCATTATGTGCAAGGATCAGTTGCAGGGTAGGGTATAAGTTTATCTTAAGGAGAAACCCCCCTGTTACCAAATAGCCCCACATCTTGCATTATGGTGCAACTGTTCTGCTGACCAAGCTAGGTCCCTCCACTCAGACCATAGCTGATCAAGTAGGGGTTACTTTCTGGGAAATTCCACCCTGTACCCCCACTCAGTTATGGGAAACTGATCATGACTTAAGAGGGACCCCCTTGTCACAAGATGGTCACACCCTTGTATCCTTGTACCATATTCCCAAATTAGCTCTGAGCTGATGGATCCAACCAATGGCTGATCTCTGCTTCTGTACTTCATTGCTTCTGCTAGTGACCCTCCCTAATTTTTAATTGTGGTTTTTGCCTTTATAAGCATTGTAGTCCCTCAGTTCGGGGCTGCCTGATTTGAGTGTATACTCCAGGTAGTCGCGCGCTCAAGCAATAAATCCACACTTAAATTTACCTTGAATCCAGGTGTCATCTCGCTGTTATTTTCTACACAACAGACTGAACCAGCTGGATTAGTAACAAGCCAAGGTAGACCCCAGGTACTTCCCTTTGGTTCCTGAGGCACTGACCTAAGCTGAGCCATCTGGGCTGGGTCACTATTTCAGTGAGAGGGAACCCTTACTCGTCTCCCTCTTGGATGTCTGTGGTCAAAACCAGGCAGGTGCCCTGATCATCCTCAGAAGATTAGCACTGATTCAAGACTTGAACTCACGGATGGAGGATCTCAGGCCATGCCTCAGAGGTAGGGAACTCTATTTAGATCCATTAGTACTGACAGGGCCTGTGACTAGGTCTTCTGGTGAAACGGACGGACCGAAAAAACACAGACCAAGCCAAATTAAAAATCTTTTGAGCATCATTTATTAGCTGGCCAGTGACTGTCCCGTAGACTGAAAGTCTAGAGAGCAGCCCTGAGCACAAAGATTTGAAGCCTTTTATACCTGAGCCTAGAGCAGGTGCAAGCAAGCCATTACAAAAGCAGGAGACTGCAGTTAAATGAAGCGCATCGGGGATCAAACAGATCTAATGATTTATGCTAG
>CM053622.1:817869168-817908947 GCA_028646595.1 Phalanger gymnotis
TCTTCTCTTCTCTTCTCTTCTCTTCTCTTCTCTTCTCTTCTCTTCTCTTCTCTTCTCTTCTCTTCTCTTCTCTTCTCTTCTCTTCTCTTCTCTTCTCTTCTCTTCTCTTCTCTTCTCTTCTCTTCTCTTCTCTCTGAAATGTATCTTTTCCCCAGTCTCCTAAGTCACTTACCTGTGAAATCTTATCTAGCATCTTTGAAAGAGGGTACCCTACCTCCCAAATTAACAGTCAGAATTAGGTCTTTATAATCAGGAGGAACTGTCTTAACTATTAAATTTCCATGAGAGACTCCCAACAGAGTTTCATAGTATGCATCTGCATTTCTCATCATAATAGCAGTCTTCATTACTTCCTCCTTCAACTTTCTCATACATTCCTAAGTGAGTACCTGGGCCTATCCACACCAGGCCACATAGAATCAGTGGGATATTCTCGGTTACATCCTTCAGCTGCTAAAGCTAACAGCCTAATCATCCTGTTATCCCATGCAAATGATAATCCCTAAAAACTTGCTGTACAAAAGAATTCTGACTAATACTTATAAATTTCATACAAAACACATTGTCCACAGGTACTCCTGTGGCCCCTTCATCACTGATTCTCACAATACAAAATATTAACGATTCTCCCATTCCTTGGGCAAACCTTCTAAAGATAGCTGTGATTTCCTCCAAAACATCTCTGAATACTGTATTATTTTCTTGTTTTTCTTGTCTCCTTCGCTGTGTGAGGTGTCTGAGGACCCTGGTCTGATAGCATTCTCTGGCTCAGGACCATCATGCCACAAAGTGTCATTTCGTGCCTTAGCTCCTAATGTATCATTCTCTCCTGACTCTCTTCCCATCACCATGGCAACCAGACTGGCAGCTAGATTTGACCTGGGCTGAACTCAAATGCACTTTTGATCTTGGCTTCCTCTTTTAGCCACATTAACAGCAAAATCAATTGATTCCTGAATAATAATCAGTTCTTCTGCCACCTGAGATTCCTTATCTTGCTGCAGTAAATAAATATTCTCGTTCTAGGTAACATCTGTGTTCTCTGTCTTAACAATCTGTCCATTCTTTCACATATAATGCAGTACTCTGTGAGTAAAATCCAGCCTGTCCTAGAGAGTGCTGTTGGCAGTTCTCTCTCTGGCTTAACTTTAATTTCTTGCAAACATCTTTCTAAATCTCTAGGTTCTCCCCTCTGTAGCTTCTGTTCCCAGTTTTCACTCAGACCTGTTCCTTTAGCCCATTCCCTTGCTAGGGAGGAATAAGGTACCTTGTCCCATCCTGGGACAGCCATTTCTTTCTCTAAAGCCCGTCTACCTCCAAATAGAGATTTTATGCCTTGCAATCCCATCCTCCTAGTTGCATTAGCAAAGCAGTAATCACAGTTTAGACAATAATTGAAATTATACCTGTGTGCTTTTGTATTGTAAAATATAAGAGACTCTCCATATAGAAGGTAGAAATAAACCATTTATTCAGACACCAGAGAACCAGGTCCCAAAACCAATATGTCTGATCCATACAAACAGCATGCTAACTCCAGAACCAGTAAGTCCACTTTATTATAAAACAAGCAGTCTAAAACAGGACAGCATAGCAGGGAACCAAGCCATCCTATAACCTTGCTCTCCCTACTGGGACCTTGCCATCAACAATCACTCACAGCACTGTTAGGACATGTCATCTGTCCCCCAGCTCTAATAGCTCTCTCTGCATTTCCTGTAACACACTTTCCTTTTTCTCTCAGCAAGCTCCTCCCACCACATGTGACTTAGACTTCCTGTGATGTAAGCAGGTCACATGGGCCTGTTAATGGGTGGAAAGCTCTTCAAACCTAAACTGTCATTACAGCGCATTAGAAAGAACACCACACCATCTTGTGTAAAAGAAACAAACACCCTTGACAAAAAGATTCACAAAGCATTAAAGTGAAAGGATGACATTCTGTAATACCTTTCAGAACCATGTCTCCAGCTCACTCTACTATATGTCCTTTGACCCAATAATAACCACTGGACCAAGGCTGGGGAGGCTTCTGCCTCATGGCCCTTTTGGTCTTCAAGTGACAAATTGACAAACATTCTGTCAAGGGGCCACACTTGCAGACCCCATAAGAAGTGATGAAAGGCATAGTGTCAGAGAAACCTGTAATGAGTTATCTCAACCTATGTAGAGAGAAATGAGCAGAACAAGAAGAGTTTATGCTGTAGCAACACAAATCAATGTAATGAACAGCCATGACTCCAGAGCACTAGCTACCAAAACCTTTTATTTTTACAATGTTTCAAGAACAAAAATAGTTTGTTGTGAAGCTCCCTTCCCTGACCCCAGTCATTTATATTCTATACATTATAATATTTTTAATTTCTATATGAAGAGCTTACTATAATAACTTGGATGACTTTTACCCCACAGAGATCCAAATAATTACTTTCACTTCCCTGTGTTATTATAAAATACAACATTTTATTCCACTTTAAATTATGAAAATTTACTGTGGGGCTTTCTGTAACAATTTTTTTGAAATTCAGCAAGACCTCATGCTTACTGTTAACTACAAGACTTCCCTTCAAATTTATCTTCCAATGTTGAATAAGAAGAGCATTTTTAATCAAATATGTTACAACTTTGCAAATGTTGAGATAACCTAATACATGAAATTAATTTCATAGTTTGACTTTTTTTCTGTGAATAAAAGTTTGCAGCATTTGGTTTAATAACTGACATACCCAGTCTTCGGTTTGGTTTCTGTATCAGGTTGCTTTAGTAATAATGACTACAGCTCTAACTAGCATTTCTGTTTGCTTGCTGTGTGCCTGTTACTGGGCTAAGTGCTTTACAGCAATGGTCTCATTTGATTTTCACAACAGTGCTGGCAGGTAGATACTGCTATTATCTCCATTTTTACAGTGAGGAAACAGGCAGTCAGGAGTTGCAACAATTCGGCTAGCAGTTGCTGAGGGGGTGAAAGACCAACACAAGCCCAACAAGAACACTGCCAGCACAGGTTCTTTTGATCTCCTTTACTAAGGAAATTAGCGTTAAGGAGTTAACAATCTTATTTCAATCCAATATACAGATATCATTCACTTAGTTCAGGGGAAAAAGCCAGCACCCTGAACTTCAGAGCAAATACAAACAAATTACAAACATACATTGTAAACAGACCAAATACAAGTCATAGTTACCAAGAAACCATAAACATCTGGGTGAGCTGGGAGGCTTTCAGTGGCTGCCCAGAGTCCCATGCCACTCCTCCAAGAGTGAGAGCCTCAGCAAATAGCTCTGCTCTCTCTTTTTATACTCTCTTTAGCCATCATCAGACTGTCATCTGAGAGACCAGAACTTAGGCTCCTACCATTGGCTCTGGTCTTAACAACTCCCCTTAGGACTCTGAGGTTTTCACACCCACATAGACTTAGTACCTAGTAGATAGGGGTTTGGGCCTGGGGCTTTGCACCTAGTAAGGCTCAATCAAAGACATTTAATTAATTTATCATTTTAAAGCAGTAAAAAAAAAAAAAAACGGTCCCAACTTGATATCACATCAGGTTAAGTGAATTCCCAGGGACATAGTGTTGTTAAATTTCTGAGATAGGATTTTAACTTGGCTCTTGAAGGCCGCTAGGCCCCTCACTCTATCTGATGTGTGAACAGATGTACAAGCAGTTCTTACTTAACATAAGTTGCATTATGTAAATTTAACTCCCTAGAGACAGCAAGACTGAAGGGCAGTTGCACTAGGTGTCCTCTGCCCTAGGCAATGAAGTTGCTGTGGCTGTGAAAGGAGGCACTGAAAGCAACTCTAGCCAAGAGACCACAAAGCTGTGGAGGTGGCAGGTTGCGAGGGGATGGTCTGTGGAATAGTCTACTTATTACCCAAACTGCAATGAAAATGTTTCCTCACACATGGTTGATAAAGAAAATGGTTGGGGAATTTTACAAGCTCTCTTGTTGAGAGATGGAAATTAATTTTTTTTAGCCTTTAGATCAGTCTAGAAAATGAATAGTTAGGTATTATATACAAGATTGATTTTTCTATTGGCTAGCGACAAGTAATGTGTTAAATGGTAAATGTACTCGAAGTTGGGTTGCAGGTATTGCTTTTTGATAAGCCATTTTTCTGTATCAAACAACCTTTGTAAAGAAAGAAGTGTTCAGACCTTACTTTCTTCCTTCTACCACTGGCACACTGGCCACACTCTCACAGGAACTCTGTGGAAAGACTGACCTGGGTTGCCAACCAGTTCCTTGAAAATTCGATAGATAGAAGTACAGCACCATGAGCAGAAGATAAGTTCAAATCGTAAAGTAGCCTTCACACTGAGATGAGAGGCAATGGAAGGAATGTTTCTGTAAAATACGTGTGATGGTCCACAGTGATTCAGGATGGCTTGTAATGTATATGACTGCTGATCATATTTTTCAAAAACCTTGCCATCTGTATTGGAAGACTGCAAACATTTGTAACTTCTTGATGATTACAACACTGATTAGATAACATTACAAGGTAACCTTGGACTGAGATAGCTATGCTGATGTGGTGTAAAGAAAGCAATTGAGGATATGTGCATACCTGTGATCATCCACTGGGAATTAATTTGCACTTGTATATGCCAATGAGAACACCATTTGAGTGCAGGGCAAGAAACCAAAACAGTATGTTGCATTTACAGTGATTAGAGTCTAATGGAATCAGTACGTGAACACCATTTTCTGTTTCCTCATGATGATTTAGAATCACTGCACAAAGAAAACTATTATGTGTCAAACATGCACTTACTTCCTGTCGCAGGGGGGAAATATATTGGTAATAAAACTGAGCAATTCTTTACTAAATAAAGTACCATGAAAGAATTTTTACCTGAAACCCTTTGGAAATCATCATTAGTTTCCAGAGGTTGTATGAATCACTAAATGGGCCATGGTACCAGACAACCAATAGTGAATCATGTTATTTACTTCCTGACAGAAAAATGGGTTCACAATACTGTATAAAACATTTTATATGATAATAACTTTATATTAATGTTTAGTATATGTGCAGCAAATGGCATCTCGATCTGAATATAAAGAAAAGTTGGATATAACACTGAAAATTACTATGTAATAGTCAAGAAGAGTAAACCTCTTTCTCAACTTAGTATATGAAATTCACCAAGAATGACCATGTGATAGTGCATCCAAACTGGTCAATACAGAATAGCAGGGAGATTACCTGAGACTGACAAAACTATAAGTATAAGCAACAGCAGTCACTGGAAGAAAAGATAGAAAGTGAAATGGAGAAAGGCCATCAAGGACTGGAAAGAGCACAGGTTTGAATTTTACTCTCAGCTATGAGGATAGTGGCCAGGTAACTCAGTCATTGTGACCTCTTAGCCTGAATTACAAAGGGGAATGAGAATGCTAGGCCTGCCTATGTCACAGGTTTGTTGTGAGGATCCAGTATTATTCTATGTGAAGCTCTTTCCAAAATAAACCATCTGGGGATGTGATTAAAAGGCATTTCCAAAGATTGAGTCTGCCTGTTTCAGTTTGAAAACTCTTCTTTTGGACTGGGGAAATAGCATAGAGATCAGTTTGTTTTCTGCCACCAGAGGAAAGAACATAAATTTATGTATGTCTTTCATTATATGTGATTGTTTCTTTCTGCTATAGAGACCAAGTTTGAAGTGAATGAGAGAAATACAAAACTGAGAATTTTTATGGAAGAATCTGGCCAGCAAAGATTCATGAATTATGGTCCATGTGACTTCAATTTGAGAGAAATCCACAACTCTAATATGAAAGTAGATAAAAATCCTAAGAGTCACTGTGAAGTTGATGAGATTGGAAAGAAAGTGAGACAGTCTTCAGTCCTAAATAACTGTAAGAAGATGACCTCAGTGAATGACTATCTTCAGGATAGTGAATATAGCAAATGCTTTCCTGAACAAGTAGAGCCTTTTCAGCCCCACAAGAAGTCTCCTGAAATGCAAATGTATCAAAGTAATCAACAGGAAATGGCCATTAGCTGGAGTTCTGATGTCATGAGGTGTCAGAAAAATAGTGGAGAAATGCTTTATGTAAGTAATAAAGGTGGAAAGGTCTTCAAGCAAAACTCTAACCTTGTGATTCATCAGAAACTTCACATTATAAAGGAGTCTGGTAAATATAATGAATGTGAAACAACCTTATCTCATCACTCATCTCTTCCTTACCATCCTAGATTTCATACTGGAATGAGAACATATGTATGTAATCAGTGTGGGAGGGCCTTTGATTGGAACTCAGATCTTATTAAACATCAGAATATTCATACTGGAGAGATTTATAAATGTAATGAATGTGGAAAGGGTTTCTGCTACAAATCACTCCTTATTGGCCATCAGAGAATCCACACTGGAGAGAAACCTTTTGAATGTAATCAGTGTAAAAAGGCTTTCAGAAAAAGCTCCAGTCTTACCGCACATCAGAGAATCCACACTGGAGAGAAACCTTTTGAATGTAATCAATGTGGAAAGGCTTTTACTCAGAGGTCCCATTTTGCTACACATCAGAGAATCCACACTGGAGAGAGACCTTTTGAATGTAATCAATGTGGAAAGACTTTTAGATATAGCTCGAATATTCGTAGACATCAGAGAATCCACACTGAAGAGAAACTTTATGAATGTGATCAGTGTGGAAAGGTTTTCACAAAGAGTTCCATTCTTGCCAGACACCAAAGAATCCATACTGGAGAGAAACTTTATGAATGTGATCAGTGTGGAAAGGTTTTCACAAAGAGCTCTAGTCTTGCCAGACACAAAAGAATCCATACTGAAGAAAAATATTTTGAATGTAATCAATTTGGAAAGGCTTTCAGAGTGAGGGGCAGTCTTGCTTCACATCATAATATCCACACTGAGGAGAAACCTTATGAATGTAATCAACGTGGAAAGGCTTTCTCAGGGAACTCCCATCTTGCTGTACATCAGAGTGTCCACACTGGGGAGAAACCTTATGAATGTAACCAGTGTGGAAAGACTTTCCAAAAGAACTGCCAACTTGCTGCCCATCAGAGAGTCCATACTGTAGAGAAATCTTATGAATGTGAACAATGTGGAAAGGCTTTCACAAAGAGCTATCTTGCTGTACATCAGCGAATCCACACCGGAGAGAAACCTTTTGAATGTAACCAGTGTGGAAAAGCTTTTACACAGAGAGCCAATTTTGTCACACATCAGAGAATCCACACCAGAGAGAAACCTTTTCAATGTAATCAATGTGGAAAAGCTTTCTCATTGAAGGGCAATCTTGCTGCACATCAAAGAATCCACAGTTCAGAGAAACCTTTTGAATGTAATCAGTGTGGAAAGACTTTCCAAAAGAATTTCCAGCTTGCCGCCCATCAGAGAATCCATACTGTAGAGAAATCTCATGAATGTGAACAGTGTGGAAAGGCTTTCACAAAGAGCTATCTTGCTGTACATCAGCGAATCCACACTGGAGAGAAACCTTTTGAATGTAATCAATGTGGGAAAGCTTTTTTGTTGAAGGGCAATCTTGTTGCACATCAGAGAATCCACACCAGAGAGAAACCTTTTGGATGTAATCAGTGTGGAAAGACTTTCACACAGAGCTCTAGTCTTGCTGCACATCAGAGAATCCACACTGGAGAGAAGCCTTATGAATGTAATCAGTGTGGAAAAGCTTTCTCATTGAAGGGCAATCTTTCTGCACATCAGAGAACACATACTGCAGAGAAACATTTTGAATGTAATCAATGTGGAAAGACTTTCCAAAAGAACTGCCAACTTGCTGCCCATCAGAGAGTCCATACTGTAGAGAAATCTTATGAATGTGAACAGTGTGGAAAGGCTTTCACAAAGAGCTATCTTGCTGTACATCAGAGAATCCACACTGGAGAGAAACCTTTTATATGCAATCAATGTGGAAAGGCTTTTACACAGAGGGCCAATTTTGTCACACATCAGAGAATCCACACCAGAGAGAAACCTTTTGAATGTAATCAGTGTGGAAAAGCTTTCTCATTGAAGGGCAATCTTGCTGCTCATCAGAGAATCCACAGTTCAGAGAAACCTTTTGAATGTAATCAATGTGGAAAGACTTTCAGAAAGAGCTATCTTGCTGTACATCAGCAAATCCATATTAGAGAGAAACCTTTCAAATGTAATCAATGTGGAAAGGCTTTCAGAGTGAGGGGCAATCTTGCTAAACATCAGAGAATCCACACTGGAGAAAAATCTTATGAATGTGAACAATGTGGAAAGGCTTTCACAAAGAGCTATCTTGCTGTACATCAGCGAATCCACACTGGAGAGAAACCTTTTGAATGTAATCAATGTGGAAAGGCTTTTACACAAAGGGCCAATTTTGTCACACATCAGAGAATCCACACTGGAGAAAAACCTTTTGAATGTAATCAATGTGGAAAGACTTTCACACAGAGCTCCAATCTTGCTGCACATCAGAGGATCCACACTGGAGAGAAACCTAATGAGTGCCATATACTTGAGAGAGCTTTTAGTTACCACTCTTAGTTTATTTAACTTAGGAGAATCTTAGAGAGAGAAATCTTAGGAAAATAATCAGTGTGCTGAAGCTTTCACTTCTTATTTCTCATCAGAAAATTCATATCATATAGAAACATTATCACTTACTAATAAAGAAAGGTGTTAAATGGAGTTCAGAGCTTGTTCAGTATTAGAAAATTAATTCTTATGAGCAGGTCCGTAACGATTCAGTTCAGGCAGAGTGCCTCTTTTACGTCAGAGGATTCCATGGAGAGCAGCCTTAACAGTGTGCAGAGGAGGGATGTATTTTCCTCTGGAGGAGTGTTATCAGTAGGCAACAATATTCATGCTGTAATGATGGCATATAAAACCAATACTTGTGGGAAGGGCTTAACTAGAGCCCAATACTTGACCATTGGATAAATTATTCTGGAGATACAACATGGATCTTTTTAACAAGGGAAGGTCTCTAGGTATAGCACAGACTTCATTAGACTTCTCAACAAAAGAGACGTCATTAAATATCCCAGATTTCACACTGCCTAAAACACTATAATGAATTTTTCTCTGAAATCCTAATGTTTGTCATTACTCCTCAAAATTCATGGCATTTACATGCTATAATTTCTTCAGCCATTCCCCATTTAATTGGTACTTTTGTTCCTGGCCACAAAAAGTCCTCATAAAAGTATTTTGGTAACTGTTGGACATCTGTTCCTGTAATGTGATAAGTAGCTAGGTGGTTCAGTGGATGAAATCCTGTGGTTGGAGCCACGAGACCTGAAAATAATACAGTTTCAGTCTCTGGCACTAACTGGATGGATGTTCCTAGGCAAGTCATGTAAACCTGTTCCTGCCTGAGTCTGTCTGTAGAGTGGGGCCAATAAGAGCACCTACCTCCCAGGTTTGAAATGACAATTAAATGAAAATATTTGTTAAATACTTTGCAAGTATTAAATCACTATGGAAATACAATTTTTTTTTTGTGATGATCATTCTTTGGATCCTAAGGCTTATAGTGAAGTAAGGAAGCTAAAACATGGACAGTTTACTCATTTTTCTTTAAATTCAAATTGATATTCAGAACAAAGTAGAGGAAGGCACTAACTGTGATGGATAGGGCACCAGGTTTAGAATCAGGGAAAATAAATTCAAATGCTGACTTGGATCCTCCCTAGCTGTATAACTCTGGGCAAGGAATAACCTTTCTGTGCCTCACTTTACTCATCTCAAAAATGATGTTGGATTCTGTGGCTTCTGTGGTCCCATTCCAACTTTAAATACATATTCTCATCAAAAGTACTTTCACATATCTCTCTCATAGCCTCTTTCAATGTTCCAGAGAAGCAGGGTGTAGCAGGACCAAATCTGAAAATATACTAAAGATTGGTACTCATCTAAACTTTTATTTTACTAAAAAATAGGGATCTTGAGAAACTGATCAGATGTGTAATATACAGAAGAAAATGGGTACAGTAACCTTTGTCTTTAACCAATCCAAAGACCTCAACTATAGTGCCAGTACTTAGTATCACAAAATGCTGGAAACACTGGAAATTAGTCTGGCAAAAAATAGGTATGGACCAGTCACTCATACTGTCAACCAGAATTAGGTCCCGGTGAATACATGAAGAGATATTGTTCTGGATAGTGGAAGAGTTCATTTCCATGGAATAGTGAGGAACATAGAAAATAAAATGGAAATTTTCTTCACATTAAAAACATCTAAAATTTAAAGATAAGCTATTAACAGGGAAACATTCACAGCAGGTTTCCCTCACAAAGGCTTCTTGTATAAGATGCTGGTTATATACAAGAGTATAAAGAAAGGATGCAGTAGACATGGACGAAAAATTGTACAGGCAGTTTTGAAAGGGAGAATTGCAAATTATCACTTTCTGTGAAAAAAAAATTCTATCTAATGCAGTTCACAATTAGATTTTCAGATTGATAAAACGTGAATCATAAATACAGGGAATTTGCTTTTCTTGATTGTATATTTGTGATAAGAGTTATGTATTTTTTTTTCACCTGAGAGAGGGCAGATTATTGGAGGAGAAAATGAATATAATTGAAACAAACTTCAGCAAGAATTCTCCAAATCGATAATTAGGTAAATGCAATTAAATGAATTCTCAGGCTCCACCTCACCCCCAGGCATTTGACAAAGAAAAAAATTTGAAGAGTTGAAAGAGCTGTGAGAAAATAATCACATTATTATGCTGCTAATAAAGCTGTGAAGTTCTCCCCCCCCCACACACACACATACACAGAATCACAATATTGAGTATATTCTTTGACTCAGTGATACCACCAGAGGGTACATTTCCTTAAAGGAAAAGGAACCAAGTATACAAAATTACTGATACCAGCTCCTTTTGTTATGTCAAAGAACTGGAAAGTAAGATATGATATTCCATAATAGGACAACAGCTGAAGAAATAATGTTATGGAGTACTATGCCACAAAACAGGCAATTTCACTGAAAACCAGGAAGATTAGCGTGGACTAATGCAGACTACAGGAAGTAATTGATAACAGTAACTACATGAAGGCCAACAACTTGGCATTGTCACACCTCTTATTGAAATAACCAACCACTATGCCAGAAAATTATTAGGATCTCTGCAGCTTGCCTCAACCAAGAGGTGATGGATACAAGATATACAATAAAAGGTATATTTTGTGAAATGGAGAGTGTGGCAATTTCTCTTCCTCGACTATGTGCTTTCACTACAAATATTTTGTTGCTTTTTTTTTTCCAGTTTTGGGGAGGAGAAGATAGTGGGAGGTGGACTAGGAATAGCATTTCCCTCCTGTCACCCTCCTAATCCCAAAATAATAATGAAGGAAATTGAGGGAGTCTAATAATACATGAAATAAACAGAAGCAATTGTCTTTGCTGAGGAATCAAATGACCTGATTTGTTGGTAATTGCTACTTTGCAAATGAATCATTGAGCTCAGAACTTTGAGCCTTAGACATTCTATTTCAGATAATAAATGAGTAGATGTGTAGTGGTTTTCTTCACCACTGTAACACAAATCAAGTCTAACTCCATGATCTTACCCAGATAATCCTGGATACATGTCAATTTCTCATGGCATCATTCCATCTGTTCAGGAATTTTCTTTATTTAAATGTATTGTTGATGTCTTTGTTATTTACATCACTATAGTTTTCCTCACTATCTTTCCTCCTCCCAGAGAGCCATCCTATGTAACATAGTCTCTTAAGGACAAAAATGTGAGTGGTTAAAAAAAAGAAAAGACATAAATACATTGAAAAAATCAGAAAATATCTTTATTGGGCAAGAAGTGTGGACCTCTCACCTCTGCAAAAGGGTAGAGTGGGAGAGTCTTCTCATATCTTTTAGTCCATGTATGTCATATGCAACATTCACCTTTTAAAGATTAATTTTATTTTATTTCCATTTTGGAATTCTCTTCTTTTTATGTACCCCTCCCAAACTGATTGAAAGCAAGGGGGAAAAATGGAAAAAACAAAACAACACCTTTGTTGTAACAGTTTTGCTAGCAGCTGCTGTGGGGGTGTAAGATCCGCCAACAACCATCACTCAGAAAGCTGCCAACATGGATTCTTTGATCTACTTTACCAAGGAAAGTAACTTTAAGGTGTTAACAATCTCAGTTTAATCAAACATACAAATATCATTCACAGTTCAGGGGGAAAAGATCAGCCCACTGAACTTCAAGGCAAATACAAACAGATATTACAAACATCAACAGACAGACCTTGTCTGATTCAAATCACAAAGCATAGTGTGAACATTTTATATCATTTTTGTAATTTCAATAAGACTCGGAGCCTGAACTGATTAACCAGAAGAAAAGCCTGATCCCAACAGTCTCTTTGTTCTCTGAGTAAACTCAGAATATCTTTTCTCTGTCAACAAGGCCAGATCTGGCTCACCTAAGAACATTCTTTCCCCTGTTAGTCATTAAAGGATGAGATCATAACCCCAAGAGAGACTACCTCGCTTAATATTAACTGACCTTCATCAATATTCTTTACAATCCTATTCCATTAAGGAAAATCCTCTTTTTGTATCATGGTTAAACATACATGGGGGTCATAAAAATGAGGTAACACAGGCTTGCTGGGTCTGCTAAAAAAAATGTATATAAGTTTTCTCATTCCTTTGTTCAGGCAGCCAGAGCTTATGCTCTGACTCCTTGTACGTACAAGTAAGCTAGCTTAGCTATGCTTTAAGGGAAAACAAAAAACATGGATTTTTCTATCACCTAGCTTGTTTGCCTCCTTCAACCAAACTTTCGGGTTTAACAATAGTTACCAGTACTGACATCTAGGTTGCAAAGGTGGGGGGGGGCAGTTTGCAGCTTGCCTAAAGTCTCAACACTCCTTCCATGAGTGTGCCCCAAAAATCAAATGCCAAGCTCTCCTCAATCATATCTAGTTTGAAGCCCTGAGGGCTCTGACCTCATCCAGGCTGGGTCTGGGAAATGAGGACCTTAATCAAAGGACAGATTGTGGCCTGTGACTGGATCTTATTCCATTTCTGAATCTAACTTGAATATGCCTGAATTGCAAGATGCCAAGGTGCTGACTGGAAGCCATGGAAATCACCATGTAAATAGATTGTGTATAAAGGAGGGGAGATTATGTTCTCTTTAAATGTGTTTCAATGCAAGACAAGTATAAAGATCATTTTGCATTTTTGAAGCCATTATTACCTTAGAAGAGGAAGAATGTCAGATAAAGACAATATTTTGAAAGCCTAATTAATAGTGTTTAGTGACTGATGGTTCTAAAGGTACCAAAAAAAAAAAAAAAAAGAAGCCCAAGTTCTCAAACTGATGCATATTCAAAAAGGAAATGTATTTTTGTCTTCCAATCTACATTCATAACTTAGGTCAAGTAAACTCACGACCTGTGAGTAGCCTCCCCTCCCCTCCCCTCCCCTCTCCTCTCTTCTCCTCCATGGCCAAAGGCTCCTTAACTTTGGGTTTACTAGCTAGATTCCTTTCTCAAAAACCGAGCCTTAAACTCAACTCACTCTGGAGCTCATAGATCGGACAACATATCCCTGCCCTCCCAGCACAGTGTGAATGTAAATAACCAAATAGTAACTGCTTCTCTTTTGGACAGAAATCCTGACGATCTTCCCCTCCCAGTTTGATGTTTTTTTTTAGTTTTTGATTAAAGGGGCCATCCCTTGCTTAACTTCTTAGAGGCCTATTCACTCCCTCAAAGTAAAAACCTGAAAAGACCTTAGCCTAAAAGGGCCAAGTCTCCCAATGCACCCTGGGCCATCACCAATGGTTGTGCTGAATATCAGGCCTCTGGACCCTGGTGGCTCTGGAGGAGAAAGTGAGGCTGATGACCTTGCACAGCCCTCCCTCACTCAAATCAAAGTCAACTACAAGTCATGTCATCATTTCCCTGGTGTCATCATCCCCTTCAAGAATGAAGGACAAACACAACCAGGTAAATAAACCTGGTTTATTTCTTTAAAAATTTATGCAGCCTATAATGTACTGTGGTTTCAATGTGCAATAATTTGTACAATGGTTTATCTCCAAATGTGCCTTAAATAGAACAATTTTTTTCTATAGTTCTTTACCAAATAAACATGTAATATAAATTTAAGCAAACTTCTATTTTATATATTTGTTACTACAAAGCAAAATGAATCTTTTTGTTGGAGTTTGTATTTACACACACAAGTTGGAGATTTACATTTTAAATAGACCTATAATATTTTAAATAAAGAAAGAAGATCCAACAAATGGCAGGTATAGTAGGTTTCTTTGTAGGGCAGGTGACATTAATATGGAGAACTGGATCCCAAAGCCACAGGGGGAAGGGAAAGTCCAAGGGTACATATAGAGAGAAGAAAGCATTGGTCACCTTTTCAGAGAGGAAAGTGCGCAGGGGTGGGAGCTCTGACCAAAACGAGAAGGAAAGGGCAAGAGAGCTTTGGGATGGAAAACCTATTTACTGAGGTTCTTCCACTGCTGCCCACCCCCTACCAACACCATCGTATTTGGAAGGTATAGGTAGGCTTCTGTTGCAACATTGAGCTGGGCCGGGTTGGCTCTAAAGCCCTGAATAACTCAGTTCTGGTATGATTCTGAACATGGTTCCAGTGACAGGAATGATGGGTAAAAACCCTCATTTTGAAAGCTACTGATAGAACTAAGATGACTAAGGCAGAGAACAAGTATCCAAGATATTGAGAGAATTTACATCCATGTGTACCTGGAACCATTGCTAATAGATGAGTGATGAAAGGATAGGAAGTTTTCCAAAGTCCTGACAACAATAAGTGCCACATGAAAACGAGATCTGAAAATAAAAGAAAGTAGTATGAAAATAATTTTGGCATTTCTTGTCATGCCTTCACAATTTGGTGAAAATGACAAAAAGAAAGCCATCAGCATTTGATTTTTTTTAAATTTTGAAATTCACAAGTGTGAAATAAAATGAACATTTTATATACACCATAAAACAGAAAAAGATTATACATGAAACAAGTTCTAATATGCATAGCTTGACTTTTTTTTTAGTAATAAAAATTCAACATGGCACTTTCAAATTTCTTTTCATTCCTCCTGGCCTTCTTTCTGTTCTATTGCATATTACTATTATTATTACTATATTGTATATTATTACAATCCATCAATTAACTTCTTTATTATTTTGGGATTTGAAGGGAGAAGGGAAGTAAATACTATTCATAGTCCACTCCCCACTGTTGTCCTCTCCTATCCAAAGTTGAAAAAAATCAACATACAAAATATTTGTAGTGAAAACATATAGTCAAGGAAAAGAAATTGCCACACTGTCCATTTCCCAAAATGTACTTTTTATTCCATATATTGTATCTATCACCTCTCAGTTAGAAGGCAGCTTGCAGAGATCCTGATAATAAGAGGTGTAACATCTTGCCAAGCTGTTGGCCTTCACAATGTTGTTATTGTTATCCGTTACTCCCTGTAGTCTGCATTAGTCCTATTATACTATTCCTATATACATACTAGTCCTATATACATATTAGTCCTATATACATACTAAGCTCCCGGGTTTTCACTGAAATTGCCTGTTTTGTGGAGTATTATTGCTCTGTAACATTCATAAACCAAAATTTGTTCACCTGTTGCCTTGTTGCAGGACATCACATCTTAACTTTCCAGTTCTTTGACATAACAAAAGGAGATGGTATCAATATTTTTGTACACTTGGTTCCTTTTCCTTTCTTTAAGGGAATATGCCCTCTAGTGGTATCACTGGGTCAAAGAATATACCTAATTTCTGATTTGGTGGGGATCTCACAGGTTCAGCAACAGTAAATTAATTAATGTCTATTTTTCCATTGCCCTTCCTACACATTTTTTTCTTATCTTTGTCAAATGCTTGGGGGTGAGGTAGAGCCTGAGAGTTGATTTAATTTACATTTGCCTAATTGATGATTTGAAGCATTTTTACTTAAACTTTTTTTGATGACATTTTTCTCCCCTGCTGATCTGCCCTCTCCCAGATGAAAAAGAAAAAAAAAAAACTCTTGACAAATACACAATTGAAGAAAACAAATTCTCTACAAATATTTGTGATGCCGTTTTCTTATCACCTATACCAATCTGAAAATCTTTCTAATTATTAGTGATTTGGATTAGCAATTACAGATGTAAAGTATATTTCTCCATCATAAAAGTGCTTTGGATTATTACTGTCAGCATAAAATTGAATTTCATCTGCCTTCTTACTGAGCCCAGAATCATGCATCTTTCCAGGCTTTGCTTGTACTTTACTTTTGATGGAATTAAATGCTGCCTTTTTAGAGATGGATGAGGTATTTTGCTGGTAAACCCTGTGGAGTTCCCATTTTTCATTTAGCAGCTTCTGAATTTCCCCATCTTTTCATCAAACCAGTCTTGGTGTTTGTGAGTGTTCTGACCCAGATGAACAAATGCAGTGCTATACACCAAATCTCTGAAAACTGCCCACTCCTTTTCTGCTCCACTGTTTCGACTGTGTGTTGGTTCAATTTTCCCTCCAAGTTGTATTGGTAATTAAGGTGGGACTGTTTTTGGGGTTTTTTTTTTGTTTGTTTGTTTTTACTGTTTTAGAATGCTAAATTAAGTGTCTTTGATTAAGTCTTACTAGGTGCAAAGCTCCAGGCACACACCCTTTTGCTAACTAAGTGTAAAGCCCCAGGCTCACACTCTTTTGCTGATTAGGTGTAAATCCTTTGAGCCCTGAACAGAGTATAAAAGCTCAGAGGTTAGCATTTTGTCTGGGGTTCTTACTCATTGGAGGATTGTTGATGTGGAGACTCTGGGCAGCCATTGTTAAAAGCCCCCTGGCTTTGAAGAAACCCAGGTGTTTTGTTTGGGGCCTTCTCAGTTACTGGAAGAGGGGCGTGGGACTCTGGGCAAGCCATCGTAACTGCCCCCTGGCTTTGCTAACCCAGACCCATTGGCTCTCTGGTAACTACAAATTGTGATTTGGCCTATTTATATTGTTTCTGTTTGTAATTTGTTTATATTTGCTCTGAAGTTCAGGTTGCTGGCTTTTCCTCCTGAACTGAGTTATATTTGTGTGTTTGATTAAAGTAAGATTGTTAACCCCTTAGCATTGCTTTCCTTAGTAAAGCAGATCAAAAGAACCTGTGCTGGCAGCATTCTTGTTCTTTGGCTTGTGTTGGTCTTTCACCCCCGCAACAGCTGCTAGCCAAATTGTTGCTACACAAGTTAGCAACAAACTGTACCTGCTCAGAGAAGACCTTTAATTTGTTGATATTAATTCTTCTGGTAGTAGTTGTGCCTTGGGATGCTGCTTTTGCTCAGTGTGTATATTTAGCTTAGAAAGGATGCCTATGATTAGTCCAGAACTCTGCACCACACATTGCCTTCATCACTCTCACATCCTGTCTGTCTCTTCTTACAATCACATAGTCCATTAAATGCCAATGTTTGCTGAGAGGGTGCATCCATGACATTTTGTTGCATTTAGGTAAATGGAAGACAGTGTTGGTGATGAGGTCATGAGATGCACAAGTCTTCAGTAGTAAGTGACCATTGATGTTGATGTTTCCAACTCCATTCCTCTCTAGGACTCTCTGCCAAGTCTGGTAGTCTGAGCCTACTCTAGCATTAAAGTCACTCAGAATTATAAGCTTGTCCTTTTTTGGCACATTGATGATAAGGGTCTCCAGAGATCCATAAAATTTTTCTTTGACCTCATCAGGGTTCATCATGGTGGAAGCATAGGCACTGATGATGGTTGCATGACGTTTTCCTGCAAGTGGCAATTGCAATGGCATGAGCCTGTCATTCACTCCTTTTCACAGGCATACAAGTTTGTTGACTAGATTAGTTTTGACTGCAAAACCTATGCCAGCTTCATGGCACTCCCCTTCACTGCAACCATTCCAGAAAAACATGTATCCAGCTCTGACTTCAGAAGGCTGGCCTTCATTTGTCAGCCTTATTTTACTCAGGGCTGCTATTTGGATGCAATACCTGCTGAGTTCTCTTGCAACAAGAATTGTTCGTCTTTCAAGTCTACTGGATTTTGTGTTGTCTATAAGTACATGCACATTCCACATGCCAGTGGTGAGTGGAATCATCTTTGCAGACATTTTTGTACATTTCTTTGTGTTTCAAACACAGAGCAGGATTCCCTGCCTCCCATGGTAATCAGGCCAAAGACCTATGGTGCATCTCAACTACTCAGTGCTGATGGAGCCACATTGATTAGTGATAAGGACATGATCCTGGAAAGATGGGCTGAACACTTCCATAGCGTTTTCAACATCAATCAATGCTGAAGCCATTGACTGTTTACTTCAGGTTGAAGTCAATCCCTCCCTAGCTGAAGCTCCAACTGAAGAATAGGTTTTGAATGCCATTAGGCTCCTTTCATGTGGCAAAGCACTGGGTGCTGATTCTATTCCAGCTGAGATTTATAAGGTAGGGGGTCCATTGCTCATACAAAAGCTGACTAAAATTTTCCAGGTTATATGGCAAGAGGAGGTTATCCCCCAGGAGTTCAAGGATACCTACATTGTCCATCTCTATAAAGGTAAAGGAAATAGATTGTCCTGTGACAATCACAGGGGGTTGATCTCTCTGTTAGTTATTGCTGGCAAGATTCTTGCCAGAGTCCTCCTTAATAGGCTGATCCTTCACCTGAAATATGGTCATCTACCTGAGAGCCAGTGTGTCTTCAGAAAGGGCCTAGGAACAGTTGATATGGTGTTTACTGCTCGACAGCTCCAGAAGAAATGTCAGGAGCAGAACAAAGGTCTGTATAGGTTTGTAGATCTGACCAAGGCCTTTGATACTGTTAGTCATGACGGCTTATGGAAAATTATGTCAAAATTTGGTTGTCAGGAGAAGTTCATCAGCATTGTATGTCAATTTCATGATGGTATGCTTGCCTGGGTTCTAGATTATGGACAATACTCCCATCCTTTTTAGCATGATGTTTTCAGCCATGTTATCAAATGCTTTCAATGAGGATGAACACTGCATCAAGGTCCACCACCACATTGATGGTAAATTCTTTAATTTGAAAAGGCTACAAGCCAAAACCAAAATGGAGGGAGTGTTGGTGCATGATTTTCTGTTTGCAGATGATTATGCACTCAATGCAGCCTCTGAAGCTGAGATGCAACAAAGTATGGATCAATTCTCTGCTACTTCTGCTAATTTTGGCCTAACAATTAACACCAACAAAACACGGGTGCTACATCAGCCATCACCATACCATCCATATGTGGAACCATCAATTACAGCAAATGGAGAAGTTCTGAATGCTGTGGATAAGTTCACTTACATTGGTAGTGTACTTTCTAGGGATGTACACATTGATAATGAGGTTGACACATGCATTGCCAGAGCTGGCTCAGTGTTTGGGAGGCTCCAAAGGAAAGTATGGGAGAGAAGAGGTATTAGACTGACTACCAAACTGAAGGTCTACAGAGCTGTTATGCTGACCTCATTGTTGCATGTCTGTGAAACCTGGACAGTCTACCAAGGCCGTGCCAGGAAACTGAATCACTTCCATTTGAATTGTTTTAGGAAGATTCTGAAGGCAGAATCCTGGCAGGCTATGGTACCAGACACTGAGGTCCTTACTCAAACTAAACTGCCAAGCATTCAAACTCTGCTTCAGAGAGTACAGCTCTGATGGGCTGGCCACGTTGTTTGAATGTAAAATGTATGCTTGCCTAAAAGATTATTTTATGGAGAACTCACACAGGGCAAGCGTTCATATGGTGGTCAGAAGAAGCAATACAAGAACATTCTCAAGGTGTCCCTCAAGAACTTTGGAATTAATTGTATGACATGGGAAACATTGGCACAGAACTGTTCAGCATGGTTTTCCCACATCAGAGAAGGTGCTGTGCTCTATGAGCAAAGTAGAATCAAAACAGCCCAAAGGAAACGCAGCATGTGGAAGTTTGGAGTATCCACCCCAAATGTTCACATGGACTATTTGTGCCCGACCTGTGGTAGAGCATTCTGAGCTCGTATAGGCCTGATTAACCACAGTCAGATGCACTGAATCTTGACTGAAGCATAGTGATGTTATTTTGGTCCTCTTCAAGAATGAAGGACAACAACCAACCAACCGTATTTCTCCATATAGTGGTAGATAATTTGCATTTCTTTCCTTTAAAATTGCTTGTTCATAGTTTTTGACCATGTCTGTTGTGCCCATTCTTTACGTATTCACTGCATTTTCTTTTTTTTTTTTTTTTGGTAAAGCCAGCCAGATTTAGTCAGATCTTAAACCCCAGGATTGACAGCCTTCCAGAAAAACTCCCCTTCCACCAAGGGTTTTTTCATGGAAGGCTAGCCTCCTGTTCTCAATTCCTATTTCTTCTGAGCCACAGTAAGGTTTAGTTTGGGTTTGGTTGCCCCAGAGATTGGGGTGATTTAGTTTGAGATTAAATTTGCCCCAGACATTGGGTGGTTTAGGATTATTTCCTTTTTTTCTCTCAGACATTATGAAGGAATATTGGTTCCAGTAGTGGTAAGATACCCCTGGGTTTCTCCTTGAATAGGCTTTTGGTAGTGTGGGGCCAGGGGTTGCTCTTGAAAATTAAGAGAATGTTTAAACAGCACTCTATTGGGTTATGTGACATCTGACATAAATCTGCAAGAGATTCAACCAGTAATTTGTTTTGGCTAATTTGGCTCTTATTATTGCAAATTGGAAAAAAAAATAAGGCTAGCAAGTATGTGTTTCTTTTTTCTATGTTTTTGTTCCTTGTAAAATGTCAGAAAATCTTTGTCTTGTGCTATGTTTAGTGTTGTTTGTAGATTCTGTTACCTTGAAAGATTTCTAAAGGTAAAATACAGCCAGCCAGAAAAAAAACTGCTGAAAAGCTGCTTCCAAAGAGTTTAGTATGCTGAGAAAGATTAATGAAGTTTCATACTTGAAGCAGTTGTCCCAGCAAGCAGGCCTCAGTCTCACTTCAGGCTTTTAAATAGGAGATTAAGTTAAAAAAAAAAAAAGAGCTAAGAAACACCTTAATAGATTTTGGAGGTTTGGAGATTAATTATTTAAGATGGCAAAAGAACTTCTGGGACTTTGGGTAATTCGAAGAACTCATTCCCTTCTAAAATATCTTAGTGAGTTTTGGGGTACCACTCTATGGAATTTAAGGAAAAATAAGAATGATATTCTGTGAAAGTTTCGGAGTTTAAGTTAAAACACAACATAGATAACATTTTCCTCCTGAAGATTGATAGCCCTATTTTCTTAGTGTAGTGAAGGAAGGCTGCTAGTTTGAAAGTAGTACCAGAGTGAAAAAGAAAAAAGTTTGTGGTTTGCATTTTATAGCTGTCTCATGGTAACCTTTTTTTAACCATGAAAAAAGAAAAAAAAATGTTTAGAGATACCCCTTCTGACCTCTATCCCTGATCGGTAACCTCCTGAGCCCCTCATCCTAACTCACAGATTCCTCTCTGACTCTCACCTCAGCTCAGAGACCCTCTCATCTCAGGTCAGGTTCCCCAAAAAGGGAGGTGGAAAAAATGCTGGAAAAACACAGGGGAACTTGAGTTACATTCTGGTTTCAAAAATTCAATAACTTTGTGATCTTTAGCAAGTTATCTTATGTGTTTGCCTCCGTTCTCTGATTTGTAAAGAGAAAAATACTAATAGTACCCACCTCCCATGATTGGTGTAAAAATCAAATAATGTGATTGTGAACTTTTTCACACAGTGACTGGCACATGGTAAGCATTATATAAATGATTACTATTGTTATTTCTTTAATTGGATGTAATTGTTTCAACATTTTGTTTTAAAATAATAAGTTTAGTATAATACAGAATGAATAACTGTTAAGGAAACAGGAAGAAATTAATAGTATTCAAGCCCTAAGTGGTAATTAGTGAAATTTTGCTACTTAAGGTAAAAACTCTTGGGATTATAATTTACTGTTGTTTTGAGGTTTGATTACAGGGATGGTTGTCTGGATTGTCATGAAACCAAAAGTAGAAAATGGCATATGCTGCAGTCTGATAACATGGTGGATGTCTATCCCTGAAAAAAGTTGAGAGGATGACCTTAGCATGGCCTATAGAAGGATCCTCTTGACTCAGTTTCCACATTGTGCTATTTCCTTTCTGAATAGAAGTTTCCCGCCTGGTTAATCCTAAGCCTGGCTTTTGATACTCATAACTACATGACTGGCAATCAGATAATTCATGCCTAGAATCAAACAGCTAAGGAAGTTTTCCCCCTGTTGCGATATGCATTAGGTTAGTCTGTGCCCTTGAGTCTTGACGTTATTATAAACATGTCACTCCTTTACCATTCATAGCAAATTTCTACAATCACGACAGATGAGCAACAGAGGTTTTCCAAGTATGCAAGTATGAAAAATTTTACGATTTTAACCTAAATTTGTGGTCAAGTTATAATATAGGAGTGATATCCTCCCAAAGGAGAGAATTAAACAAAGTAATAAGAAATGCAATGTAAACATTTTCTAATTAAATGGTATAGTATATTTTGGAGGATTATATTGTTTTCTCTAAAAATTATATACATATATATGTATAGGATTTACTTCAACATGCATCTAGCATTTAAATTTAGGTTTTAAGTATATTTTAGTAATAAGTTATCAAAATTAAGGATTTTACATATATAATTGTATTGATATTTGTAAAGAAAGTGAAATTGTTTCCCCATTTTGAAGTATCTGTCATATAATTTTAAGACAAAAGAATTCATTTTATAGTTGGACCCTCATGAATGTTTTTTCAGAATCCTTTATCAGGTACAGGATTTAGGTAAAGGTAGAAACAGTAATTAGTATATTAAAAAAAAACCTGAAATTCTCTGAAGTTTAAAGATTGGGGAACCAAATTTAAATTAAATTGTATTGAATCTTAATATGGGCAGATTTTAGCAGAATTATCTAGGGATCTCTACGAGTGATTTGGAATCAGTAAAGCAGAGCTCACTTCAGCTGCCCAAAGAGTCCTGAGAATGTGCAAAAGAAGAAATCCAGGGAACAGATGACTCCATGAACTATCTGGGACTCAAAATCTGCTGATTAAATGGACATTGGGAGTAGGTTACTAAGATATAAAAAGACTTTGTTAGTTAATATTGATGATAATTGGGGCAGCTAGGTGATGCAGTGAGTAGAGCACTGGCCCTGGAGTCAGGAGGACCAGAGTTTGAATCTGACCTCAGACACTTGACATACTTACTAGCTGTGCGACCTTGGGCAAGTCACTTAGCCTCAATTGCTCTGCCTTCCCCCCTCCAAAAAAATATTGATGATAATTATTGTATTGCTTTGGTCTTTTATTTCATAGTGCTTAAGTTGTCTGGTTACCTTGGTGATATGTGAATCTCCTCAGATATGTTAACTGTGAGCCCTATAAGCAGTTTGATTTGTAACTTACATACTTCTGATTATCAACATATGAAAAACCGTATAGAGTTGGCTCACAAATAAGTGATTCATAAATTAAATTTTAAGACGGAACTGAGGAAATTGAGGAGATCGGGAGAGCAAGTGGTGGTGAGAGCTGAGTGAAACATACCGCTCTATCTTGTGACTCCATTCTGGAGCTAGCTCAGTTCCCCTTCTGTTCAACTGAAGGTTTAGTTCAACTTCTGTCCTATGAGAGAACTGTATTGTGTTGTTTGAACCTAGCCTCGCATGGCTGGAAAGCTGGAACACCTTCACCTACTGATGAGAAGCCCTTAACTAAAGACCCAGATCCTGCTGACTAGAAACCTGGCCAGATACAAAGACTGATGCAAGGAGTCTTCTCACAGTCACACATCTCAAGCCATTCACGCGTCTCATCCGAAAATTGGCCTCGTACTTATCAAACATTTATTGTTTCCATGTTCCTTTAACTGTTCACAGACAATTGAGGGTAGAGGGAATGGAACACTTCCTTTTCTGATTTCAGGGAACTGCACCTGTTCATTTTCCCCCTCCCAACTCGGAAAGTCCCTAATCTCTCATCCAATTAGCAATCAGACCACCTAACACTGTTTTGTTTCCTTTTAATTAATTGGCTGTATCAGATTGTTTTTAATGTATAAAAGTCTATTTACCACAGTATTTGGGGGTCCAGGGCTATAGTGAAGAGATCTGGTCCCGATTTGTCAGGCAATTGGCATGCATTGTTTAGTAAGTCAAAATGCTCAGAAGTTCAAACCTTCGCTTCCTCAGTAATTACATCTTTTCCACACCACACTACCCTGTTTCCATTCAAAAGGTTTCTCTCCAGCACGTATTGTTTGATGTCTAGCAAGACTGGAGCTCTTTGTTAAGCCCTTCCCACATTGATCATATTAATACAGTTTCTCCCAAGTGTGGATTCTCTGATGTTTAGCAAAACCAGATCTAATTCTGAAAGTCTTCCCATACTAATTACATTCAAAAGGTTTCTTTCCAGTGTGAATTCTCTGACGGGCATGAAGATTGCCTTTCCATGTGACAACGTTTCCACACTTATTGCATTCATACATTTTCTCTTCATTGTGGATACTCCCATGTACATCAAGATAGCAGATGATTCTGAAAGCCTTTCCGCACTGATTACATTCGTAAGATTTCATGCTATTGTGGACACTCTTCTGTTAAATAAGCTAAGAGTAGTAACTACAAGTTCTGCCACATTCATGACACTCATGAAGTTTCTCTCCAGTGTGGATTCTCTGATGTGCAGCAAGCCTAGAGCTGTTTTTGAAAGCCTTTCCACATTAATTACATTCATGAGGTTTTTCTCCAGTGTGAATCCTTTGATGTTTAGCAAGACTAGAGCGGATTCTGAAAGTCTTTCCACATTGCATACATTCAAAAGGTTTCTCTCCAGTATGAATTTTCTGATGTGCAGCAAGATTGCCC
This sequence comes from Phalanger gymnotis, assembly GCA_028646595.1. Taxonomy (NCBI): domain Eukaryota; kingdom Metazoa; phylum Chordata; class Mammalia; order Diprotodontia; family Phalangeridae; genus Phalanger; species Phalanger gymnotis. The sequence continues at coordinate 817,894,057 of CM053622.1, forward strand.
CGTCGTGTAAAAGCTTTTCCACACTGGTTACACTGATAAGGTTTCTCTCCAGTGTGGATTGTCTGATGTACAGCAAGACTGGAGCTCTGTGTAAAAGCCTTTCCACACTGATTACATTCAAAAAGTTTCTCCTCACTGTGAATTCTCTGATGTGCAGCAAGACGGGATTTCCGTGTGAAAGCCTTTCCACATTGATTACATTCAAAAGGTTTTTTCCCAGTGTGCATTCTCTGATGTACAGTAAGACTAGAGCTCTTTGTGAAAGCCTTTCCACACTGATTACATTCATAGGGTTTTGCTCCAGTGTGGATTCTCTGATGGGCACTAAGATGAGAGCTCTCTGTGAAAGCCTTTCCACACTGATTACATTCATAAGGTTTCTCTCCAGTATGGATTCTCTGATGGGCACCAAGATGGGAGCTCTCTCTGAAAGCCTTTCCACACTGATTACATTCAAAAGGTTTCTCTCCAGTGTGTATTCTCCGGTGGACTGTAAGACTGGAGCTCTGTGTAAAAGCCTTTCCACATTGATTACATTCAAAAAGTTTCTCCCCAGTGTGGATTCTCTGATGTAAAACAAGACGGGAGTTCCGTGTGAAAGCCTTTCCACACTGATTGCATTCATAAGGTTTCTCTCCAGTGTGGATTTTCTCATGCTCAGTAAGACTGGAACTATATCTGAAAGCTTTCCCACACTGATTACATTCATATGGTTTCTCTCCAGTGTGCATTCTCTGATGTACACCAAGATTTGAACTTTTTGTGAAAGCTTTTCCACATTGATTACATTCATAAGGTTTCTCTCCAGTGTGGATTCTCTGATGTAACACAAGATTAGCTCTCTGTGTGAAAGCCTTTCCACACTGATTACATTCATAGGTTTTCTCCCCAGTGTGGATTCTCTGATTTAAAACTTTATCTGAAGCTGCATCTGAAGCCTTTCCACATTGATTACATTCAAAAGGTTTCTTTCCAGTGTGGATTCTCTGATGGGCAGAAGGATGGGAGTTCTTTTGGAAAGTCTTTCCACACTGATCACATTCATCAGGTTTCTTTCCATTGTGGAATCTCTGATGTTTGGCAAGACTGGAGCTGTATCTGAAAGCCTTTCCACACTGATCACATTCATAAGATTTCTCCCTTGTGTGGATTCTCTGATGTAAAGCTCTATCTGAAGCCTTTTCACACACTTTACATTCATAAGGTTTCTCTCCGGCGTGGATACTCTGATGGCAAATGAGGAGTGATCTATAGCAGAAAGCCTTCCCACATTCATTACATTTATAAAACTTCTGTTCAATTTCTCTCCAATTGAAATCACAGGGATCATCACTCATGAATCTTTGTTGACCACGTTCTTCCACAAAAATGCTCAGTTGTGTAGACATTGCATCCACTTCAAACCTGGTCTCTGCACCTGAAGAAAACAACCACATATACACAAAAAGACACACACATACACACATAAATATGTTCTTTCTTCTGATGGCAGGAAGTAAATTGATTTATGTTTTACTTCCTCAGTCAAAAAAGAAAAGTTTTCAAACTTAAACAGGCAGAATCAATCTTTGGAAACAGCACATGGTCACATCAACTAGATGGTTTGTTTTAGAAAGAGCTTTAATACAACATTGGATCCTCACAACAAATCTGATTCATATGCAGGCCCAGTATTCTCATTACCCTCCAAAACTCAGGCTGTAAGCTCATAATGGCTGAGTGATGGGACCAACTACCTTGCAGATGAGACTAGAACTCAAACCCTGTGACTGAGTGTGCTGTTGACAGTGTTAGCCTTTCTCCACTTTCATCTGCACTTTCTATCTTTTCTTCTTGATTGTACTTGATTATACTTATAATTTTGTCAGTCTCAGGTCATCTTCCTACTATTCTGTACTGATTAGTGTGGATGCCCTATCATGTGGTCATTCTTGGTAAATTGCATATTCTAACCCGAGAAGGATTGTTCTTCTTAACTGTTATGTAATAATTTTCAGTGTTACATCAACCTTTTCTTCTTTTCAGATCCAAAGAGATTAAGCTTGTTGCTGCCTATATACTAAATATTCATATTTCATTATCTGTCATATCTTGAAGCATAATATAATGTCCTTGGTCATCCTTTTCAATCTTATTTTCTCTGTTGTCATGTCTGAGACCATTTATGACTGCCGACCCTGATTTATTTATTCCCTTGAGGCATAATAGATTCTGTTCTGGCTCATCACTTTTTTGGGATGCCATTATCCATTTATTCAAAAAATGTATTGTTTCACACTGTATCTTGAGTCCATCATCATGCCAGCAAGAGTCACTATTGGTCCTCTAACACCATGTCCCACTTAGTGGTTCCTGAAACCTTTGGAGGTTCATGATGATGTCTAGAGGATTTTAGCTAAAAACTCTTTAATGGCAACGTACGCAGTAAAGAATTGCCCCGTTTTGTGATCAATATATTCTTCCCCTGGGACAACAAGCACATGCATGTTTCAGGCTTAGAAGGTGTCTCTAACTAAGTGCCACATATTGTTTTGGTTTCTCAACCTGTCCTCAAATTGTTCCCACATTGTCAGAAAAGTAATCCAAGCACAGATGTACGGTCACAGCTGTGCACACGCCCTCATTCGCTTTCTGCATACTGTACCAGAGTAGCTGCCTTGTAATCTCATTTCATCAACACTGCAACCACTACATCAAGAGATCACAAACATTTGTGTTCTTCCAGCGCAGAAGGCAGGCCCTTGGAAAAACACGATCACTAGGCATACATATGACGTGCCATTTTGAACCATCGTGACCCTCCCACACTTTCTACAGAAACATTCCTCCATTGCCTCTCATCGAAATGTGAAGGCTACTTTGTGGTTTGAACTTATCTTCTGCTCACGGTGCTGCTCTTCTACCTAGCAAATGTTCAAAGGAACTAGTTGGCAACCAGGTCAGTCTTTCCATACAGTTTCTGTGACAGTGTGGCCAGTGTGCCGGCGGTAAAAAGAAGAAAGTTAGGTCTGAAGAATTCTTTTCTTACAAAGGTTATTTCATGTATATATATGTATATACATGTGCATATATGTGTATATACATATATACTTATATATGTATATACACATACACATATATATGTATATATGTGTGTACATATATATGTCTATATATATATGTGAATGAATGAAATGGTTTAAAAGCAAACAAAAAACCTCCCAAACAATATATACAATTCAACTTCAACTACATTTATACTTAATACACTACCTGTCATCAGCCAATAGAAAAATAAAATTTTTATATAACTAGCCACTCATTTTGTTGACTGGTTTAGGGGCTTAAAAATGAATATCCATCTCTCAACATGAGAGCTTGTAAAATTCTCCAAGCATTTTCCACGTCATCCACGTGTGAGGGAATATTTTCACTATATTTTGGTTATCAATCCAATTCTGCCAGTTCTTGTGTAATGGAAGTGGACTGGTCCACAGACTTTCCCCTCACCATCTGCCCCCTCCATGACTCTGTGATTCCTTCAAACAGAGAGGTGTGGGACCCAACAGCCAGAGCAACTCCAGTTCCTGCAGCACAGGACCCCTAGGGCTGTCCCCAGGGAGTCAAATTGACATAATGTGAACTGATGGAAGGGAAGGCCTTTCTGCACACCTGGAAACACAGTGGATGCAGAGGTGGGCCTGGCGATCTGGAAGAGCCAGGTTCAAATCAGTTCACCTCCAACTGCTTCTTTTTCCTCAACTGTAAAATGGAGGTAACAACAGTATCCACCTTCCAGCATTGTTGTGAGGATCAAAAGAAGTGATCTCTGTGAATCATTTGGCACAGTAATTGGCACACAGCAAGTACTACGGACATGCTAGCTAGTTATAATTGTCCTTTTTGTTATTATTATTACATCAATGATGCAGAATCAAATTGAAGACTGGCTTTGTCAGGTGTTTTACCAAATAGTGCAAACTTTTGTTCAGAGAAAAAAGTCCAACTTTGGAATTAGTTTCATATACTATGTTATGTTCAACATTTTCCAAGTTATAAGTTATTTGATTTAAAATGCTATTTCTATTTTAGAAATCCATAAAATAAATTGAAATTGAAATCTTGCAGATAATAGTAAGCATGAGGTCTTATGGGATTTAATAATAATTCTTATAGAAAGCCCCACAGTAAGTATCCATAATTTAAAACAGAATAAAATTTTATATTTTATAATTACACAGGGGACTGAAAGCATTAACTTGGATCTTTGTGGGGTAGAACTCATCCAAGTCATTATAATAAATACTCAATGTATAAATTTAAAATATTATGACTAGAATAAATGACTGCAGTGGTGGGGGCAGGCAGCTTCATAACACACTTTCTGTTCTTGAAACAAGTTCTAAGCACAAAAGATTTGGGGAACTAGTGCTCTGGAGTCATGGCTATTCACTACACTGACCCATGTCACTTTAGTCTAAATGTTTCTCCTGATTCTGCTCACTTCTCCCTACATCAGTTCAGACAACTCTTCCCAGACTTCTTTGACACTGTCTTTCATTTCTTATGGCTCGATAATCTTCCATTATATCCCTAGACCATCATTTGCTCAGTCATTTACCAATATGCAGGCACCATATGTTTTCAGATCTTTGCAACAACAAAACGCAGCAGCTCTTACTTTGTACTGTGTAAATGAGTCTTTTTTCTCTTGCTGTGATCTCTTTAATTTATAGGTCTGGTGGTTATCAAAGGGCAGACAGGGGAGTGAGTGTAGGGCCATAGTTCCAAAAGGAATACAGAATGCTATCCTTTCATTTCAGTGCTTTGTGAAGCCTTGTATCAAGGTTCTTTCTTATACACAAAATTTTGTCTCGTTCTACTTTCTAATGCATTCTCCTGTCCTCTGTTTTTATGGCTGGATTCATCCCAAGCACATTTTGTTATGACAATTAATTATGTTTTCTACCTGATATCCTCTAATTATCTTTCTTCTTTACTTCTATCTCAGTCCTTTAAAAAAAAGTAAGTAGGGGAAAGGAAAGGGTTCAACACTAGTCATCGATCATTGAAATGGCCTGATCCCCACTCCTCCCCCCACCTTGTCCTCACCCATTCCCATCCCAGATGGCTAGCTGGAACACTATCTCAGAAGTATGTTATCTTTTTATCTCCCCATTTGAAGCTTCCTCTGTGGTGCAGCTATTTTCTACCATGAAGCAGCCAGGTGGCACAAGGTACTGAGCACCATACCTGAAGTTTGCATTCAAATCTAGACACAGACACTTTCTACCTGGGTGGCACTGGGCAAGTCATAGCACCACTTTTTGTCTTAGTTTCCTTATGTGTAAAAGAGAGATAATAACAGCACCTACCTCCCAGGGTTATTGTGAAGATCAAATAACACTTGTAAATTGCTTGACGCTTATGTGACAATCGTTTTGATACCCCCTACTCAAATTAATCAGTATTTATTCAGTTTATTGTGATTTGATGAGTAGCCGTGATTGTATTAGTGAATTAAGCAGAACAGGATTAAGTTTCAGTTTGTTCTGTATGGTAATGCTGTTAGGATAAGAGATATAAATGATTAACCTGCCATGATAATTATATTTCTTATATTTATCAGCTAGAGTCATATTGTTAATTAAAAGTGCAGTAATACTGGAATTGCTGTACAAGTTCCCTATCCTTCACTCCAACTCTGTAACATGCTCTAATAAGGTTCATTTGTTGGTGCAGTACCCCCTTACTGCTCTGAATCAATGCCTTCCACTCCCTAGTAACCTTTGCTTCAAAACCACAATTTCCTTGGATCCTAGGATACTGTTGGTCAAACACTAGGGTCTTAGAACTCATGGAAGGCCCTGAGATGTGGAAAGGTTCTTATGACCTCTGGAAAGCCCCTGCTGAGATGACATGGAGTTGATGACCTCTGGAAGGTCTTATGACCTGTGAAAGGCCTGTTGACAAAGTGGTTATGACAGATGAACATGCTCTTCAACCAATCAGAGTTCTCCCTGCTTCTTGGGTTAACCAATCTTTCTGTTCTTAGTGTGCTCTCAATTTGTATAAATACTGGTCACCCTCAAGTAATAAGAGTCCCTGATCGTGAGGAAGATCTTGGATCAATTAATTAGGGACTCTGAGATTTCCCAATGCATGGATTAATCTTGCTTGGAATTCTAAGTGACTTCTTTCTCACACTGGAATTTTCTGGCCCACACTCACCAAGCCCTATGTGTTAGTTCTTATTATCATGATTATTGTGATTTTGACTCTTTCCTCTCCTTCTTAAACTGCTATTCTTCTCTCTCCTTTTATTCACTTATTTCCCCCTTGAACTTGATGTATTTCCATAACAAAACACTCTCTTTCGCCTGGCTCTGCTTGGTGAGGCTCATGATCTGTAGCTTCTTCTCAAACCAGTTCCAGAGGCGTATACTAGACGGTGAGCTCCTGGACAGCAGGGACTATCTTTTACCTTCCTTTGTATCCCCAGGCTCATACAGTGCCTAGACCATAGCAGGCATTACACGTTGTATCTATATCGATTGACTGACTAGGCCCAGGGTTGACACGAGGCCACCAGGCCTCATTCCCCGGATTCTAGTCTCACTCCTCATCTTCAAATGTGGGTTTTGACCTCAACTCCATTTATGTCTCTTTCTTATCGTTTATCACCAACGAGTCACCTTTGTCTGGCTCTAAACCTGATGAGTCCTGACCAGACCAAATAAAAATTACAAAGGCTTCTAAAGTCCCAGAGGGTCTGGTTCTGTGGGATGCCTGAGCGTTTCTACTTCTCAACTCCTTAACCTTAGAGTGGTCACCTCCTTATCTTGCTACTTATTTTCTGAGAATAGAGACAAAGAGAAGCCATAGAGATCAGGAAAGGAAAGGAATCTTGGGTCGATGAATTGTGCAAGCCTCAGCTTTTTATTACTGCTTCTAGTAAGGCAGTGGTTTCCATTGCTGCCCACAAGGTGCTGCATAGAGACAGAGAAAATCGGAAACTGGCTGTCCACATCCACTCCAAATTCAGGTTCCATGACCTCAGCTGGGCCCTCGCTGTGCCAAGGCAGTGCTTTAACATCTCCCTGTTTCCCTTTCCTACTATCAGCAGTAGCTTTTCCGAATCTTTCTCTTCTCCAATTCTCTCATTTGGTTTACTTCCCCCAATACTCTCAGCTGAACACTTGGCTTCATATTTTACTAAAAAAAAATTGGACACTTACCAAGACCTTTCTTATCTCCTCCTCATTTCAAATAAATAAGATGTTTTCTCCTTCCTCCACTGCCCTGGTCTCCCATGGAGAGGTGGCCATTATGGTTGCCAAGGTAAACCCCAATACAATCATAAATGATCCCAGCCAGTATATTCCCTCCTGTACCATCCCAATTTTGTTACAAATGTTCAATCTCTCCTTCTACTGGTTCTTCCTTGGCCTCCTGGCAGAAAAAAAAATGATGTGTCCCCAACCCTGAAAAAAGACTAACATGGTGCATTTATCCCCATAAAATATTGGCCTTTCTTCCTTTCATGGCTAAATACCTAGAGAGGGCCATATACAGTTACTGTTCCACACTCCTTTCATCTTCCTCTCTTCAAAACTCTCGGCACTCCAGGTTTCAACGTCAGCTTAACTGAAACTGCTCTCGGAAAAGTTACCAATAATCTCCTAATTGCTAAATCCAATGAGTTTTTCCCAATCCCCATCCTTCTTGACCTCTCTGTAGCCTTTGAAATATTCAATCATGGATGTTCCTTGATACTCATTTCTCTTTAGGTTTTGGTGGCAATACTTAGTCCTGCTTCCCCTCCTACAAGGTTCAAAACTAAACTCATTATCTTTCCCCAAATCATCTGTCTTCTTACTTTCTTATGGCTATCCAAGACACCACCCTCCAATCATCAAGGCTTATAACCTAGGTGTCACCCACTCATCATTATCTCTCACATTCACATCCATGCATATTCAACATGATGGAAAGTCATGTTGATTCTGCCTTTGTAACACCTCACCCACATAGCCCCGTCTCCCAACATTGCCACTTTTTTGGTTTGGTCACCAATCACCTCATACCTGCGGTATTACTGCAAGTCTTTTGGTTGGCTTCACTGCAACAATTCTCTCCTTCCTCCACCCAGCTGTTAAATTCATCTTCCCAAAATGCTCTTTTCTTCATGTCACTTCCTACTCAACCACCTCCCTTGGCTCCCTATTCCCAGGATCAGATACAGAATCCTCTGCCTGGCTGTTAAAGTCCTTCATCACCTGCCCCTCTCCCACCTCCCCAGTCTTCCTTCACCTTACTCCCCTTCCACATGCGCAATACTCAGTGCTTCAGGCCTCCTCTTTGCTCCTTGGCCAGGACACTCCATCTCCTCACTCCGTGTTTCCTCTGGCTGCCCCTCCTGCTTGTTCTGGCTTCCCTGATGTCCCACCCCAAGCCCCTTTTCTAGTCCTTCTTAGCCTTAGTGCCTTCCCTCTCTTGATTAGCTCCAGTTTATTCTCAATGTAGTGGGTGTGTACATAGCTGTTTGCTTGTCTTCCACACTAGACTGTGAAGTCCTTGAGAGCAGGGCTTGTTTCCTGCCTTCATTTGTATCCCTGGTACTCAGCACAGGGCCTGGAACCCAGTAGGTGCTTGATAAATCCTTATTGACTTGAATAAAGCCTAGGAAAGAGTTCAGCCTCAGCCCCTCTTACGTGCTTTCAGGAAAGTACCATGCCCCAAAGCTCCAAACAATGACCTCTTAGAAGATCACACACTTATCACTGGAAGGAACTGAAAGGCCGAGGAGTCTGACCCCCTCTCCTTTACTGTAAAGGAGGAAACTGGGGCTCGTAGGTTTCATTACTTGCCCAGGATCCCACTGCTGAAATGTGTCTAAAAACAAAGTCTAAGTCAGGTCTGCCTGCTCCCAAGCCTAGCACTTCCTTCGTTACTACGCAATGATGCGTCTTGTGATGCCAGCTCTCATACACCTGCTTTCATCTCACTCACCTGGCCAGGACGTCCTTGGGCCTTTTTGCTCTGGCATCCCTGGTGCTTCCCCTTGGTGTAAAGGGGAGATCAGATCTGCTTTTGGAACTGGAAGCCCTGAGGATACAGAATAAAAAAGAGATTAGAGAGAAATATACAATTTAGTCCTCTTGATAGAAAGGGGATGTACAAGCAGGGATTCCCCCACAGGATGGCTCCCCGGATGCCTCAAGGATGTTTTCCCTGGTATTGATCACTGGGATCCTGGGAGGGGGCACAGATCACGCAGCTTATTTGGAATCAGAAAATTCCACCTCTATTCACCTATTTCATAGAAGGATGGGCACATTCTATAGCTTCTATTATCTAGAAATTAGAGGCCGCTCTTACTGCAGTGGTAAGAGGTCTTAGAGATGCTTGGGCAGGGACCTACTGTTGTCCAATCCGTGAGATACAGAGTGAATTGGGTGAAAGGCTTGGTCTAGACAGGCTTCAGCCACCAAAAATGTACCTTCCTCTGAGCACAACACCCTCAAGTAAGGGGATGACAGCCCGTTTTGGGAGAGGAGAAGAAAGGAGAGGAGAGGACAGGATGAGCCAAGCTGCCTAACTAGAACTGGCCAGCTGGGTCCCCCATTCAGACAGCTTGGAGTACTGACGGGTTGTGGTTTGTCCTCCATTCTTTTTTTTGGGGAAGGGGGTTTGGAGGGAAGTAGGCGGGACAATTGGGGTTAAGTGACTTTCTCAAAGTCACACAGCTAGTAAGTATGTCAAGTGTCTGAGGCCGGATTTGAACTCAGGTCCTCCTGACTCCAGGTACTGTGCTCTATTCACTGCACCACCTAGCTACCCCTTTGTCCTTCATTCTTGAAGAGGACCATAACATCAAGGAGATGATGACGTGACTTGCATTGAACTGGATTTGAGTGAGGGAAGGCTGTGCAAAGTCACAAGCCTCACTTTCTCCTCCACAGCCACCTGGGTCCAGTGGCCAGATCTCTATCAAGATGACTGGAGATGGCCTAGGATGCAGTGGGAGACCCTGGCCTTTTCAAGCTAAGGTCTTTCCAGAATTCTAACTTTGGCAACATCCATTCAGTTCATTAAAAAAAAGAAAAAGAAAAGAAAAATCAGTCTGGGAAGGGAAGACCCTTAGGCTTGCTAGCCAAAGAGAAACAATTTACTATTTACGTTCACTCTTTTTTTTTTTTAATTAAATGGGCCATCCCTTAACTCACTTCTTCGACAGTTCTAATCATTGAATGGGCATTGCCTCACTCAAAGTAAGAACTCAGAAAACTTACAAGGCTTACAAGGGCCAAGGTCTCCCACTGCATCCTGGGCCATCTCCAATCATCTTGATCTCTATCTGGCCACTGGACCCAGATGACTCCGGAGGAGAAAGTGAGGCTGGTGACTCTGCAAGCCTTCCTTCACTCAAATCCAGTTCAAAACAAGTTATGTCATCATCTCCCTGATGTCATGGTCCTCTTTGTGAATGAAGGACAAACCACAACCACAAGAGGTCTGAACCTGCAGTCAAAAAGAAGAGTCCAAGCCAGCCTCAGCCACATGGCAGCTGTCTGACCTAGAAGGTTATGTAACCTCTGTTTGCTTCAGTTCTATCAACTAAGAAATGGGCTAATAATAGGACCAAACTCACAAAGTTGTTGTGAGGATCAAATGACAATAATTACAAAGCACTTTGCCCAGTTTGGGACACAGAGGAGGTGTGTATAAATGCTGATTCCCTTCCCTTCCTTTCTCCCGATCTGGCCTGGAATTTGAGGGAACAATGAAGGAAGAATAAGGAGACGCTTGCTGTACCAGGCGGGATTGGGAGCAAGAAACTAGACTGATGCCTGTTCACAAGAAAACTGTTCTGAAGTCTAGGCAGAGGGTTCCCTTCACTGCCCATCATTAAGGAAAACCTGAGTGAGAGGTTTTCTGAGATTCTGTGGACAAAAATCATGTCCAGTAGAGGACAGACTAGATATAACCTCTGAGATTAGCTCCAAGTCTGAGATTCTGTGACACTGGTTTGAGTTTTGACCTGAAGCTACGTAAAATAAGAAAGAGACAATTTCAGGAATGACAAAGTAAAGTCCCAGCTCCCTATCGTGTAAATCAAAGATGTCAGGATCCCCTCCCAAGGCCACCCCTTTCACTCCTCTCTTTTTACTATTAGGAGACACCTCATTTTCCAGAGCTAAGGCCCAGCAAGCAAGCTGTGCCCTGAGCTTAGCATAACAACAATCCTTTGCGTTCACCCTCTAGATGAACTCTGCAAGCACCAGCAGGCCCAGACAAGAAGCCCTGCTATGAATGGACTTTGTGTCACTGGACAGCCTTGCCTCACCTTTGCTGCTGGGCTTCACTATTTGATTCTTTGTCTAGCCACAACTACACAGATATCAGGGTCTAGCCTTCCTGCCTTTGTCTAGTTTCCCTCTTGTAACAGAATAAAGAAGGCTTTTTGCCTATAACCTCTGTGACTCTGGTCATTTATTTTCAGAATTCGACAGACCTTTCACAGGGAAAGCAAGAAGTAGGAGGACCTAGTGGACAGATTGGCACTTTTGCCTCTTGAATAATCGATAAATGCTCCAACCCCTCACACTAGGGAGGAAATGAAGACATTCCTTCGATGGCAGACTCAGAGTTACCAGAGGACACGGTGCTTACCCAGGGACAGCAGGTTCTGGGCATTCTCCAGCATGACCTCCTTGTACAGCTCTTTCTGGGAATGGTCCAACAGGCCCCACTCCTCCAGGGTGAAGTTCACAACCACATCTTGGAATGTCACCGACTCCTAAATCATCAAAAGTCACATGATTTAGAGCTGAAAGAAACTGCAGAATTCATCTAGTCCAACCCTCTTCAACTTGGAGGAGGAAAGTGAAGCACAGAAGAAATCTGTTTGAAACTCCTATCACCTTTAAGAGTGTCAGAGCCAACCCTTCGATCCATAATCATTTAGAGCCCAATGGCATGTTGAGAAAAACATTGTATATTTGAAGTCTTAATCATGCTGGAATAAGAAAAGCTGGAGAAATGTCTTACTATGAAATTCTCCCTATAGAATCAGGGAGAAGGTGTGTGCTCTCTCAGTGTAGTATGAGAGTCTGTGGAGAAAGAGAAAGGTGAAGTGAAATTTCTCCTCATCAGAAGTGTCGGAAGTGATATGTTATGAAAATTCTGTGAAGGATTTGTGAGAAGCTGGCAAGTATTATGTATTCTAGGAGGTGAGAGAAATCATTCATCACTGAGGCAAGGACAGAAAAAAAGAAATCATCTAGCCAGATTCCTAGAAGGCTGAAATAGTCTTATCTAGATGAAAGCATGAAGAGGATTCTTGACAAATGATAATCACAGTCTGGACTGAATTGAGTGGCTACATTGGCTGATGCTGGTCAGGCCTGTGGATGGACTGCACTCACCTGGGGTGGAGGTCTCCGGATCCCAGGGGCCATTGTCTCTGTCTCCAGGCTCCCTGCTTGGGCCAAGCCTTGATCCTTTGTGGGCTGAGTTGGGAAGGAAGAAGGATCACTGAGGAATAGAAGTCTTTCCCTTCTCTTCCTATTCAGGAGACTGCCATAGGGATTTAGAGAGGATGAGATCCAAAAGGAGTTGCTAAGCCCTTGGCACTGCCCTCAAGGAACAGACTACAACCAAAAGAGGTCAGCAGGTAACGTCAGGCTAGGAAAAGAAGGTTTGAAGATGCGGACTATTTTCCTTCCTCACTAATTCCTTCCCTTCTGTTAGCCCTCTCTTCCCCCATCCTTCTAGAGATACCCAAAAGGCAGAAGGGACTTGGGATCCCAGATGGGATGAGACCAGTCAGAGCCTCAATGACTCCTGAATCACACCTTTCCTTCCACCTGATGCTCTGGGTGAAGGTCCGGCAACTGTGACCCAGTGGTAAAGTTGAAGATGGCATCCTTTGGACTTTGGGATGTCATAGAGAGCCTTGACAAATAGCATAGTCAGAGAGCAGCCCCAAGGACCAAATCTGATTGGGAGGCTGGCCCCTGGCATGACTGGAGGACATTCACCAAGAGGTCAAATGGGAAAGACGAGGCCCGATGGAAATGGTGGCCAGCAGCATTTGGGGGCAGTAAGGAGTCTTTGCTCAGACCTACCTGGGAATTGTATGTTCAGAACTAGCTTCCAAAAGGGAGATGGACCTTGGCTCTGAGGGAAGGCAAAGAAATCTCCGCTCCAAAGAAGAAGGTAGAACAATCTCAGCTCCAAGGGCTCGTGTTTTGAGTCAGCCTACTCCGGGTGAGTCCTTCAAGTCTTTACTAAAATCCCATCATCTGCAAAAAGGCTTTCTTGGTCCACCTTCTCTGATTTCCTGCAATTTACCTTATGTATATTTTGTATGTAAGAAACAAGGAAACAAACATGTATTAAGTGTCTACTATGTGCCAGGCACAACTGCTTTATAAATATTATTTTATCTGGTCCTAACAACAACTCGGTCACATAGGTCCTACTACCATCATTTCACATCAGAAAACAGACCAACTCTCCAGAAAGCGTTTGAGGTCAGATGTGAACTTAGCTTTTCCTGAATCCAGGCCCAGAACTCTATCCACTGTACCTCTTATCCACTGTACCTCTTAGCTTCTGCTTATGTATGTGTGTATGTATGTATGTATGTATGTATGTATGTATGTATGTATGTAGTTACTTGCAAATTGAGAACTGTTTTCTTTTTCCATTCTTGGAATCCCAAAAACCAATGAGTTGCTTGGTCCATACCAGATGCTTGCTGACTTCTTTACTTGACTAAACTGATTGGAAAGTGAGCTCCTTGAGGGCAGGGGCTGTTTCACCTTGCTTTGTGCTCCAGCACTTAGCACAGTGCATGGAACATAATCAGTACTTAATGAGTATTTGTTGAATTAGCATGAATCCCCAGATCATGGAGAGTTGAGCTTTTCTCTTTTTTTCTACATTCCAAGATCTGACAATATCAACTGTATTCGAACAATGAATCTCATTTTGAAGCATGGACGGGATCTGTTGAGAACAGGCTGGCTCAGATGTGTCACTGCAAGGCATGATATTCTAAGTGGAATTTTATCATTTTCATAAACCATTTCATTACTTTTTTCCAGTAACTTCTTTCCCCGGATGACAAGATTTTATGACCTTGCCTGAGGAAAAGGTCTAAAGGCAGCTGCTAAGTCCTTCCAAAGACCTTCCCACATAAGGAGAATTTATAAGGTTTTCTGCACTTTTCTCAAACAGACCTAACTGTATACATAACAGTGTTTAAACATTGCTACCACATTTTCTAACAACTTAATTCATAATTTCAAAACATTTAGGTCAAAAGAAGAGTAAATTTCTTAGGAAACAACTGGACCAGTCTCTAGAAATTATTTTGCAAATGAACAGCATTTCTTATACAATGGCTTCTCAAAAATCACAATGAAAGAAAAATTAGAAGCATAATAGTAATATAAACACTACAGATTTAAAACAAATCTTGATGATTTGATAAAACAGATCTGAAACAAAAACTTATTGCCAGTCAAATAACATCAATTAAGTTGATGCATTTCTTAATTATCTTACATGGAAAGTCACTTTATCCATTTATCGATCTGACATTCTAGAGTGGTTGCATTCTGATACCAGGGTAGAGTCATTTTGCTCCAATGATGCTTTTAACTCTTATCTTTATTATTTCTAAACATATTGCCTTAATGCCAAGTTTTAAGTGTATTTTGCATGAAGGTATGATCCACCTACATAGGGTCATCCATCACAATTGTCCTAAGAAGAGAATATACCTGACTTTAAATGAGACCACATTATAATTTAGTTCAGAACAAACTCAGTCTCATCAGAACTGGATTTACATTTACAAATGATATCATACAGAATCTCAATTTTCCCAAGGGCCA
>CM053622.1:817909447-818017734 GCA_028646595.1 Phalanger gymnotis
TGGCCCTTGGGAAAATTGAGATTCTGTATGATATCATTTGTAAATGTAAATCCAGTTCTGATGAGACTGAGTTTGTTCTGAACTAAATTATAATGTGGTCTCATTTAAAGTCAGGTATATTCTCTTCTTAGGACAATTGTGATGGATTCCCTATGTAGGTGGATCATACCTTCATGCAAAATACACTTAAAACTTGGCATTAAGGCAATATGTTTAGAAATGATAAAGATAAGAGTTAAAAGCATCATTGGAGCAAAATGACTGTACCCTGGTATCAGAATGCAGCCAGTCTAGAATGTCAAATAATAAATGGATAAAGTGACTTTCCATGTAAGATAATTCAGAAATGTATAAGTTTTGTTTCAGATCTGTTTTATCAAATCAAGATTTGTTTTAAAGCTGTAGTGTTGTTTATATTACTATTATGCTTCTAATTTTTCTTTCATTGTGATTTTTAAGAAGCCATTGTATAAGAAATGCTGTTCATTTGCAAAATAATTTCTAGAGGCTGGTCCAGTTGTTTCTTTTGACCTGAATACTTCAGAGTAATGAATTAAGTTGTTAGAAAATGTAGTAGCAATGTTTAAAGACTGTTATGTATACAGTTAAGTTTATTTTGCTTTAAAAAGAATAACATTTGGAAAAAGTGCAGAAAACCTTGTAAATTCTACTTATGTGGGAATGGCTTTGGAAGGACTTAGCAGCTGCCTTTAGACCTTTCTGGGCAAGGTCATAAAATCTTGTCGTCTGGGGAAAGAAGTTGCTGACAAAAAGCAGTGAAATGGTTTATGAAAATTATAAAACTCCACGTAGAATATCATGCACTTGAGTTATTTGTTTGAGCCAACTCAGTCTCAGCACACTCTGCCTTGATTTAAAATGGGACCCCTTTCTTGAATATGGTTGATAGTGTCAGATCTTGGAATGCAGAAAATAAGAGAATGGCTCCAGGCCCCAAGATCAGAAGACTCACTCATGGTAAGTCAACAAGCATTGATTGTGTGCCAGGCACTGTGCTAAGTGCTGGGGATACAAAGCAAGATGAAACAGCCCTTGCTCTTAAGGAACTCAACGTTCCTATTTGTTTAGTCAAGTGAAAAAGTCAACATGCTTTTATTCTGGTATGGACCAAGCACCTTATTGGCTCTTGGGATACCAAGAATGGAAAAAGATAACAGTAGACAATTTGCAAATAACTATATACATAGCTACATACGTAATCAGAAGCTAGGAGGTCCAGTGGTTAGAGTCTTGGGCCTGGATTCAGGAAAAGCTGAGTTCAGATCTGGCCTCAGACACTTCCTGGAGAGCTGCTCACAGTTTTCTGTACTAAAATGTATTAAAATAGTGGTAGCAGGACCTACATGACAGTTATTGTTAGGACCGGATGAAATTGTATTTGCAAAGTGCTTCTGCATGGTACATAGGCCCTTAACAAATGTTTGTTTCTTTGTTTCCTACATACAAAATATACATATGGTAAATCCCTGGAAGGTAGACCAAGAAAGGCTTCTTGTAGAAGATGGAATTTTAGTCCAGACTTGAATGAAACTAGTTAAACCAGCAGGCAGAGATGGGGGAGGGGGAGAAGTAGCATTCAGGGCATGGGATGAGTGGGAGGAGCCAGAGTCAGGAGGTGGAAAGTCACCTATGAACGACAGCAAGGAGGCTAGTATCCCTGGATCCTGAGATCGTGGAGGGGAATGAGAGCGGAGAGAGGGAGGTAGTGGAGGAATGGGGGAGGGGGAGCTCTCAGGGGTGACTGGACTTGGGTAGCCCAGGTGTAATTCAAGTCTTGAGGTACAATTTGGAAGCTTGAGACCAGTCTAGGACAGAAGAGGGTTCGTTGCTGTGGCAATGGCATTCCAGGTGATGGCAGGCAGGCTTCGGGGAGAGAGGCAGTAAAGGTCTTGAGGTCTGCCCCGCCCCCACAATTGTTGGAAAGGGGGGCTTAGAGGCAGGGAAGGGTGTGGCTTTTAGCAGTAGGAGGACCCATCCAGAGCAGGCTGGTTCAAAACCAGAGCCCTTGGACCTGAGAGGCCTTAGCTTTCTTTGCTTGGAGTGGGCATTACTCTGCCTTCCCTTGGACATGAGATCTCTCTCTGCCTTCTTCTTTTGGAGCTGAGATCTCTTTCCTTGTGGCCGAGATCTCTCTGCCTTCTGGAAGCCATCTCTGTATGTGCAGGTCCCAGGTAAATCTTAGCCAGGAGCCCTTCCTGCCCCTAGCCCCTGCTGACTGTGCTTTGCATTGGGACTCAATTTCTTTGTTAGACCTCTTGGTGAGTGCTCTCTGGGTATTGTAGGAGCAGGCCTCCCTCCCAGCTCCCTGGTCACATCCCAAAGGTCTTGGGCTCCTATCCCCACCTTTACCTTTGGGTGCCCATTAAGTGCCTTTTGTATCAAACCCTTAACTTCAGATGGAGGGAGAGCTCTGATTTAGAAGTCACTGAGGCTCTGACTGGTCTCATCCCTTCTGGGATCCCCAGCCCTTTCTGCCTCTTGGGTTTCTGTAAGAGGATGGGGGAAGGGAGTGGGACATAAGAGAAAGAGTTAGAGAGGGTGACAAGTGGTTGGTTGTTGTCCGTTGTTCTTGAAGAAGACCAAAATGACATCGCTATGCTAGTCAAGTTTCAGTGTGTTTGGTCGTGGCTGATCAGAGCAATACAAGCTCGGAATGCTCTGCCACAGGTCAGGCACAAATAGTCTGTGTGAACATTTGGGGTGGATACTCTAAATTTGAGCATCCTGCATTTCCTTGGAGCTGTTTCAGTTCTGCTTTGGCCATAGAGCACAGCACCTTGTCTGATGTAGGCATGCCATGGTGAGTGGTTGTATGCCAGTGTCTCCCCTGTCACACAATGAGTTCCAAAGTTGTTAAGAGACACCTTATTTTGAGATCTTCTCCTAGCCCAGACCTGCCCAACTTGGCAGTAGGTAGGGACCACAATTAAAATGGGCTAAACTCCTTCAGCCTGCAGATAGGTTAGACTAGAGACAGACTGCCAATGGTTGGTTGCCTCAGGTCCTATGACAAAGAGGAGTGTGCAGTGGCAACCCTACATTTTTTAAGGGCAGCCCGAAATCCTTTGGCAGGCTGTAGGTGGTTCGTGGACTGTGTATCGTACTGGCCTGTACTAGCCTAACCCTACCTGCTGCCTCCTTTTTTTTCTGTTGGTATCTATCTTCTGAAGACAAGGCCAGGGGCTTGGTAATTCCTCTCAGACCTCACTCTTTGTAAATCCTTGTAGGCCAGCCTCGGACAAGAAAAAAAAAGACATCTCCCCCTCCGTGATCTTTGTCCTGCCTCAGCCCAGCCTGCAAAGGATCAAGGCCTGGCCCAAGCAGGGAGCCTGGAGGCAGAGGAAATGGCCCCTGGTACACAGAGACCCCCAGCCCAGGTGAGTGCAGCCCATTCCTAGACCTGACCAGCATCAGCCAACGTGGCCAATTCTATCAACATGGAGGAATATTTGAGGCTGGCCATCTCTGTTACCTATGGATCGTTTCTTTACAAAAATTGCTATAAAATTGAATACAGTAATAACCACATGTAGGAGGAAGGCCGAATTTATGATCTCAAAAAGGATCATATAAATATCTGAATAGTTCGAAATGGTTGGGTATACAGAACTCTCCAAGCAGAAGGCATCAAAAAAATTATTCAGGGCCCAGAGCAACAAATTAGCGAACCAACCTCCCCATTCCAGTATTGTGAACACAAGCCTCCAGGCCCAGTAGGCCCACCTCACAAGAGTAGCCAGGAGGCCACAGAAAAATAAGACGGCATAAATCGTATTCACCGCTTGAACTCCTGGGTCCACACAGGGGTTGGCTCTGCTTCGGATTTTTTCCAGCTGTAGTTTTCTCGCCTCTCCTGGCAGCCAAGCCTCTGGCGTTCTCAAGTCCTGCCTCAACGACTAGAGACCAGAGTCCAGAGACCCATTGGTTCCCGAATTGGCCCCTTTTAAGTCCTTAATCTTCACCCACACAGGTTTCACACCTGATAGGGCTTTGGGCCTGGGGCTTAGCATTTAAGAGGCAAAAGTACTTTCACGGTAAACAAAAGCCAAACTCCTCAAGGGCACCCGTTAAACTAAGCCGGTTTTGCCTTACTGGCTCTTCTCTCTTCTTCTCTGTTTTGAAGTGTATTAGTGGCATTAACCAGCCTCCTCTCCTCCCCCAATTGCTGACCTCTGTGTGGTTTTTAGGTTCTCCCTCATTACAGCTGACTGACAAGGGAGACCACTTCACTCATTAGTCTCTTTCTATAGGCACCATGTCTTTTCTCTCTTCTTGTCTGCCTAGTCCACTCCCCCTGCACACACATCCTCCCCCCTCCTCTGCATCTTGTGGCCAAGATCTCCCCTGTGGCAACTGAAGGTCAAGAAAAACCCCTTCACACTGAATCTTGTCCAGACAGGCCTGGTACCCTTGTCCTTGACTGTGTTGTCTTCAGAGCAGAAATTGTCCTCCTGGTCCTGGGCACTGACTCTGCCTCAGCACACACAAGTCTTCCTAGGAATCTCTGAATCCCCCCATTTACCATTTCTTAGGTCAAGTCAATAAGCATTAGAAAGCGGCTCCTCTGTGCCTGGCCCTGTTCCAGGTCTTGAGAATCAGCCAGTGCCACGAGTCAAGGCTTGATTTTCTAGACACAAGAAAGTGACGACCATGATGAACACAAACCTTAGGCATGTGTTGTTTTGTAGTTGTTTCTTCTCAGAAAGCTGGGTGTTCAGCCTTTACTAGCACACTGCTGCCTGGCTCCCTCCTACTTTGGAGGCACCTACTTTATGTTTGTGTGCTATAGGGATCCCAACAGACCCCCTTCCTCCCTCATGTGAGGGCATCGGGAAAGCTGTTCCTCCCTCATTGTCTGGACAAGAGGAGATAAGAGGCAAAGCATGGAAGAAGTGGAGAGAAGGGCACTGGTAGCCCACTAGTGGAAACAAAAGGGGGAAGTGGCAAATGGCAGGGATGGGGAGAGAGAATGGCCACATACAGATCTAGGCCCCAGGCCCAAGGTCAGCTTTGGAGAATAATTGAGAATGAAAAATGAGGAAAAGGTCTCATAAAATGACCCAGTCCATCATCTGGTGTGTCTGATGGGACTCCTCTGTGCCAGCAACGGACTAGTTGTGAGGAGAAAGCTACAGATAATGGAATGATCCCTGCTTACATTCTCATAGAGGGGACTACAAGAACCCCCAAAGACAGAGAGAGCACTCTCAGGAGAGTGAGCA
The DNA here is from genome assembly GCA_028646595.1 of Phalanger gymnotis. NCBI lineage: Eukaryota > Metazoa > Chordata > Mammalia > Diprotodontia > Phalangeridae > Phalanger > Phalanger gymnotis. The sequence continues at coordinate 817,914,691 of CM053622.1, forward strand.
GGAAAGCCAGTTTGTAAGGGGTTAAGGAGTGAGTGCCAGATGGCAGTAGAGAGTTCAGACAGATTTTCAAGGAGTTTGGCCAAGACAAGGAGGTGAGATAGGGTGATAGCTGGAGGGGTGGTGAGGGTTTAGGGAAGGTTTCCTTAAGAATGGGGGGATGGGTACATTTGAAATTAGTAAGAAGGGGACCAGTTGATAGAGAAAGGTCAAAAATTTGAGACAAGGGGAGGGGAAGTAGGGATGATTCAGGGTGCAGACTATTAGAGAAGACATCAAGGGGTGGAGACATCAAATGCCCTTGGAGATGGTTGGCCTTTATGATGACAAGACTCCCACTCTTACAGAGTGGAGGAAAGAAGCCAGTATAAGGTCGTATAAAGAGGTTTTGAGGAGAGAATGCCAGCTCTTATGCAATAAACACTTATTAAGTGCCTCCTGTGTGCAGGGCTATGTGCTTAGTGGTGGGTGTGCAAAAAGAGGCAAACAGCAGTGTCTACCCTCAAGGAGCTCACAGTCTGTTGGAGGAGACAACAGGCACACAAATATGTACATACAAGCTGTAGAGAGGTCAGTGGGATAGAATTAATAGAATGAGGTATCAGCAAGGCCATAATCACAGTATAGATGATAATTGTCATAATGCCTATGTGGTTCTGTATCACAAAAAATACGAGACTCCACATAGGAGGTAGAACAAGTAAACCATTTATTCAGAAACCAAATAACCATATCCCATAACCACCAAGTTCAGTCCATCACAGCAGCGAAGAATTCCATACACAATACCACAGCAGAGAATAATTCTATCCCAAAACCATCCGCCCCGTTGCTTGGGCCTTCCCAAAAACTCACAGCCACCACATGTCTGCTGTCTTTCCCTCAGCTCTGTCATAACTGCTCTCTCAGTATTTTCTGTGATGCCACTTCCTTTTCCTCTCAGCGAGCTCCTCCTCCCATGTGTGACTTAAGCAGGTCACGTGGCTTATTAATGGATGGGAAAGATCTTCAATTCTAAATTGTTATTACAGAGGAAGGCACCCGAGGAAGAGGAGCTGGGAAAGGCTTCCTGTTGAAGGAAAGATTTTAGTTGAGACTTGAAGGACCCCAGGAGGCTGAAATGAGAAGGCAGAGAATTCCAGCCATTCTGGAGAGCCAGAGAAAGTGCTCTGAGCTGGAGATGGAGTGTCTTCTTGGCATAACAAAGAGGGCTGTGTCATTGGATCTGAGAATAGGTACCGGGAAGTAAAGTGTTCAGCCAGAAGACTGAAAAAGTAGATGATGTTTAGTTCAGGGAGGGCTGTTTAAGCCCTAAAATTAGAAGCAGGATGCTCAGATGAGAGTGTTTGGGTAGTCAGTAGTCAACAAGTATTTATTATGCACCTACTGTGTGCCCAGCACCATGCTAAGACCTACTTGGAGATTAGCATTTCTTGACCCTGCAGTCTAAGTGGAGCTCCAGAGGGTAGCGGTGAGGGGGATACCGAGGCTGATGAGATGTTACATGTTTTTGAGGTTTTTCCAGTAATAAGCTTCCTTCGGCGTGGTAGAGAAGAGTGACAGAGACATCCCGAAGTAGTGCAGCTGGGTAGCAAATCAGGTGTTTAAGCTGAGCACTCTCCTTAAATGAAGATTTGGAATACGTGAACTCGCCCTGTAGTGGTGAGTGAAGTATGTGGGATGATGGAGAAGGAAAGAGGTTTAGAAGAGCTTCTCTCCTAAACAAGTTCAGGATTCAGTCATAGATGATGATCCATAAACAGTCAGCCTTCCTATAGATACTGTTCACACTGCAGTGAAGTGCAGCTACAGTGCAGTGAAGAATCATGACTCAGGAGACTAGTGAAGAGGAAAGTTCCTTCAATCCTTGGGATTCTCAAAAAGTTAGTAAATAGTAATAAATTCTTTAATTGTTCAGAAGGTCAACAATAGGAGTAAAGGAAGCCAAGAGCGAAATTTGTATTGCAAGTAGAACGTAAATCAGATGTTTTACACAAGAAATCAAAATGACGAAAATGCAAAGGATTTTATCCTCATGAAAGGGAATTACTCCAAAACAACAGAATGTCTGAAAAGAGAGTCATATTCTAGTAGAAATGGAAGAAATGAAAGAGCCTGAAATACCGAATGCGTTGGCCAAACACGAGTTCTACATGTTGGCGAAATGGACGCCCGCCCCCAGGTACCAGGGTGTTCGCACGTCTCGCCGCTCTCTTGTGCGTTACCCGTTAGTCGGCCTCTTAACTCATGCTCTTGACTTTTTTTCCCTTTAAAAATGTTTGTTTTTATTGACACCTTGTTTCCACCATTCTTTTGGTTGTTGATCCCCCGTGCCCTAGGGTTTTGGGGTATGTTTATATAGTTTATTTTTCACAAATAAAATATCAATGTCTGTCTTATGAATCAGCTAAATCTCTAACCCCAGTTAATAAAAAATTACATTTTTCATAAATGAAGGAACCCTTTTCCTATCATAGTTACTCTTACTTCTATATAAATATGAAAATTAATTAACATATTCCATTAACAAGTGAAAACAATCATAAAGCCAAGATATAACATGGTTTGGCTGTGATAGAACATGCCCAGCATCATCCCAAGCCCTCGGTATAGCAGTAGATAATTCTTCACTTTGCCAGAAACAGAGAACCATATCATTCAGTTCAGGCCAGATGTGAGTAATATCTCCCTTAAGAATTCTTTTCATGCTTTCATCTAGGTAAGACTTTATTTCAGTCTTTTAATGAATTAATCCTCACCCTCTCTTCAGTGATAGCCAGCGATATTCTTCCCCGAGAAAACACCGTATTTGTCAGCTTCTCACAAACTCTTCATAGAATTTTCTTAACATATCACTTGTGATATTTTTGATGAGGAATTTCACATCATCTTTTCTGTATCTCCACAAGTTCTCCTACATCAGTGACAGCACATACCTTCTCCCTGATTTCATAGGGAGAAGCATTTCATAATAAGACATTTCTCCAACTTTTATATTCTCAAACTTTAAATATAAAATTCTTTTCTCAACATTCTATTGGGCTGTTTTTGACTGTGGTTCACATGTTGGCTCTAACACTCTTAAAACTTCATCCCTTCTGTGCTTGAGGTTCTTCCTATAAGATGATGAGGGTTGAGCTAGATGAATTCTGAAGTCTCTTTCAGCTCTGAATCATGTGACTTTTGATGGTTTAGGAGTCGGTGACATTCCAGGATGTGGCTGTGGATTTCACTCTGGAGGAGTGGGGCCTCTTGGACCATTCTCAGAAAGAACTGTACAAGGAGGTCATGCTGGAAACCTCCCAGAACCTGCTTTCCCTGGGTAAGGAGCATTTCCTTTGGTAACTGAATCTGCCATCAAAGGAATGTCTTCATTCCTTACCTATTGTGCAGGGTATGACCTTTATTAATTATTCAGAAGACAAAAGTGCTGGTCTGTCCTGGTGCCTGGTTTTCCTATGAAAGGTCCTTGAGTTACATTATTGGAAGCTGGGACCTATGTTGCTCTTGAAAGTGACTCATTCCTATTTTAGGGAACTCGAGGTCAAAACTCATACCAGCGTTATAGAACCTCAGACTTGGAGCTAATCTCAGAGGTTTCTAGGCTGTCTTCTATTTGGGTATGGATTTTGTCTCTGAAGATCACCCATGCAGCTTTTCCTTGACCTGGGCAGTGAAGGGAAGCCTCTGCCTTTCAAGGCAACCCCTTTCTCTTTGGGATGGGTCTAGACTTTAGAACAGTCTTCTTGTTAACAGGCATCAAGCTGTAGCTCCTTGCTCTCAATCCTACCTGGTTCTTCCTTCACTGTTCCCTCAAACTCCAGCCCAGATGGTATGAAAGAAAGGGAAAGGAATCAGCATTTATATGTACATCCCAAAGTGTTTTATAATTATTATCATTTGATGCTCTGTGAGTTTGTTACTGTTATTATCACCCCATTTCATAGTTGATAGAGCCGAGGCCAACAAAGGTTACATAGCCTTCCGGGGGCACACAGCTGCCAAGTAGCCAAGATTGGTTTGGACTCTTCTTTTTGATTCCAGGTTCAGACCTCTTAACACTGCACTAAGAGGGGCCTCTAATTTCTAGATAATGGAAGCTATGGAATATGTCCATCCTTCTGTGAAAGAGGTGAATAAAAGTGGAATTTTCTGATTCCAAATAAGCTGCGTGATTTGTGCCCCCTCCCAGGATCCCAGTGATCAATACCATGGGAACCATCCTTGAGGTGTGCTGGGAACCATGTTGTGGTCCCTGCTTGCACATCTCCTTTCCCTAAAGAGGACTAAATCATATATTTCTCTCTATTCTTATCTCTTTTTTATTCTGTATCCTCAGGACTTCCAGTTCTTAGAGAAGATCTGATCTCCCCTTTGCACCAAGGGGAAGCACCAGGGATGCCAGAGCAAAAAGGCCCAAGGACATCCTGGCCAGGTGAGTGAGATGAAAGCAGGTGTATGAGAGCTGGTATCACAAGACACATCATTGTGTAGTAACGAAGGAAGTGCTAGGCTTGGGAGCAGGCAGACCTGACTTAGACTTTGTTTTTAGACACATTTCAGCAGTGGGATCCTGGGCAAGTAATGAAACCTACGAGCCCCAGTTTCCTCCTTTACAGTAAAGGAGAGGGGGTCAGACTCCTCGGCCTTTCAGTTCCTTCCAGTGATAAGTGTGTGATCTTCTAAGAGGTCATTGTTTGGAGCTTTGGGGCATGGTACTTTCCTGAAAGCACATAAGAGGGGCTGAGGCTGAACTCTTTCCTAGGCTTTATTCAAGTCAATAAGGATTTATCAAGCACCTACTGGGTTCCAGGCCCTGTGCTGAGTACCAGGGATACAAATGAAGGCAGGAAACAAGCCCTGCTCTCAAGGACTTCACAGTCTAGTGTGGAAGACAAGCAAACAGCTATGTACACACCCACTACATTGAGAATAAACTGGAGCTAATCAAGAGAGGGAAGGCACTAAGTCTAAGAAGGGTTAGGGTTAGGTGGGACATCAGGGAAGCCAGAACAAGCAGGAGGGGCAGCCAGAGGAAACACAGAGTGAGGAGATGGAGTGTCCTGGCCAAGGAGCAAAGAGGAGGCCTGAAGCACTGAGTATTGCACATGTGGAGGGGGGAGTAAGGTGAAGGACGACTGGGGAGGTGGGAGAGGGGCAGGTGACTAAGGACTTTAACAGCCAAGCAGAGGATTCTGTATCTGATCCTGGGAATAGGGAGCCAAGGGAGGTGGTTGAGTAGGAAGTGACATGAAGAAAAGAGCATTTTGGGAAGACGGATTTGACAGCTGCCTGGGGCATCGAATGAACTGGAAGATGCTTGACCATGCAGCGGGATCAAGTGGTGCTCGGGGCCTGATAGGAAAGGTGACTACGTGTGGGAGAGATGTTAAAGAAGGATCAGCATGACTCCACAATGTTGAACGAGCATGGGCGTGTGTGAGAGGTGATGATGAGTGGGTGAGGCCGACGTTAGGAGCCTGGGTGATTGGAGGGTGGTGTCTTGGATAACAAATAAGAATAAAAAGTAATACGCTTCTTACAAGCAAGAAGAATGTTAGGAAAAGATAATGGATTTAATTTTGGACCTTGTAGGAGGGGAACCAGGACTAAGTATTGCCACCAAAACCTGAAGAGAAATGTGTATCAAGCAACAGGGCACAACTATTTCAAAAGCTGCAGAGAGGTCAAGAAGTATGAAGATTGAGAAAAATCCATTGGATTTAGCAATTAGGAGATTATTGGTAACTTTTCCAAGAGTAGCTTCAGTTGAGCTGACATTGAAACCTGGAGTGCAGAGAGTTTTGAAGACAGGAAGATGAGAAGAGTGTAGAACAGTAATTGTAGATGGCCCTCTCTAGGTATTTAGCCATGAAAGGAAGAAAGGATGCAGGTCAATATTTAACGGGGATAAATGGATCATATGGGTCTTTTTTCAGGGTTGGGGACACATCATTTTATTTCTGCCAAGAGGGCAGGGAAGAACCAGTGGAAGGAGAGATTGAACATTTGTGACAAAATTGGGATAGTACAGGAGGTAATATACTGGCTGGGAGATGAGATAGACTGGAATCATTTATGCATGTAATGGGATTTGCCTTGGTAACCATAATAGCCACCTCTCCATGGGAGACAAGGGCAATGGAGGAACAAGAAGACATCTTATTTATTTGAGATGAGGATTTAAGAGAGCTTTTGGTAAGTGTACAATTTTTTTTTTAAGTAAAATATGAGATAAGCCAAAGGTTCAGCTGAGAGTATTGGGGAAAGTAAATCAAATGAGAGAATTGGGGAGGAATGAAAAGTTCTGGAAAAGCTGCTGTGGTAAGTGGGATAGGGAGTCAGTCAGGGGGATGTCAGAGGACTGCCTTGACACACTGAGGGTCCAGTAACCTAAATTTGGAGTGGATGCAGACAGCCCAGTTTCACAATTTTGTCTTGTCTTCCTGCAGTACCTTGTGGGAGGCAACGGGAGCTGCTGCCTCATTGGAAGTAGTAAGCTGAGGCTTGCACAAGTTATTAACCTACGGTCCCTCTCCTGATCTTTCTGGTCCAATCTTTGTCTCAATTTTCAGAAAATTTTTTGCCATATTCCTGTGAGTGATCACCTTAAGGTTAGGCAGTTGGGAGGTAGATACTCCCAGGCATCCCATAGAAGCAGACCCTCTGGGACCTTAGAACCCTTTGTGATCTCCAGTATTTGTTCTGGTCAGGACCCATTGGATTTAGAGCCAGAGAAAGGTAACTTCTTGTTGGTGATAAGGGACAAGAAAGAGACACAAATAGAGTTGAGGCCAAAACCTGCATTTGAAGATGAAGAGAGAGAGTGTAGAATCCAGGGAATGGGGTAGTGCCTGTGGCCTGGTATCAGCCCTGTGCCCAGTCTGTCAGTCAGTAAAAATTGATTAAGCACCTACTATGTATTAGGCACTTTATTGAGCTTTGGGCTAGAAAGGAAGGCCAAAGATAATCCCTGTTGTCCAGGAGCTCCCTTGTCTAGTCTACAGACATGGGAGGGTGGGTAAAGAAGCTACAGGTCATGAACTTCATTCTTGGCTGAGCCAGGCAGAAGAGAGTGTTTTTGAATGGAAATAAAGTAAGTTCAAGAGGGAAATAAATAAATAGGAGAGAGAAGAATAACAGTTTAAGGAGAGTAGAGGCGGAGAGAAAATAGTCAAAAGTACAGTATTGATGGTCCTGATAACAGCTGACATTTCTGGAGGGCCAGCTGAGTGCCAAGTCTCATTTCATCCTCACGATGAGCCTAGGGTGTAGATGCCTCCTTTTATAGATGAGGCAACTGAGGCAGAAAGAGGAAATGTGACTTGCTGAGTGTCACGCAGGTAGAAAGTGAGTCTGGATTTGAACTCAGGTCTTCCTGACTCTAGATGGAATTGTCTGTCCATTGTGCCAGCTAGCTGTCTAGTGGAAGGTGACTTGGCACCATAGAGGAAGTTCCAGATGGGGGAGAGAAGAGGACAAGAGACGTAAGGTGGTGTTCCAGCCAGTCATTTGGGACTGGGACGGATGGTAGACAAGGTGGAGGGAGAAGAGGGGATCAAGTCAATTACATAGTCACTTGTATTGATCCCTTTCCCTTCCCACACCTTTTTTTTTTTTTTTAAGGGATTGAGGCAGAAGTAAAGAAGAAAAATAGAGTATATCAGGGAGAAAGCATAATTAATTGTCATCACAAAATATGATTGGGATGAATCTACTTATAAAACAGAAGGGTGGCAGAATGCATTAGAAAGCAGACCAGGGAACTCTTCATGTATAAGAAAGAGCCTTATCAAAAAACTTTTTCAACAAAGCATTGCGATCAAAGGTTGGCATTCTTCACTGCCTTTTGGCGCTATGCCCCATCTGCCCTTTGACTCAGTGATAACCACTAGACGTATAAAGAGGAGGAAGACTCATTTATACAATGCAAAATTATAGCTGCTGTTTTTTGTTGTTGCAAAGATCTGGAAACAGATGTGATGCTGTTATGTTGGGAAATGACTGAGCAAATAATATAGTGGAAGATAATGGCACCATAAGAAATGATAAAAGGCACAGTGTCAGAGAAACTTGGGAAGAGTTGTCTGAACTGATGCAGGGAGGAGTGAGCAGAACAGGGAGAAGCGTTTATGCTGAAGCCACATAGGTCAGTGTAATGAACAGCCGTGACTCCAGAGCACTAGTTCCCCAAAACTTTTGGTCTTAGATCTTGTTTCAGAAACACAAAGTGTGTTGTGGTGCTTTCCTCTCCTCCCCAATTGTTTATTCTGCTCATATAATATTTTAAATTTATACTTCAGATGCTTATTATAATATCTTGGCTGTCTTTTACACCACAAAGATAGAAAGTAATACTTCCATCCTTTTTGTAGTTATAAAATATAAAATTTGATTCTACTTTAAATTACGGAAATATACTGTGAGGCTTCCTGTAAGAATTTCTTTTTAAATCCTGTGAGAGCTTGTGCCTGCTGTTACCTACAAGACTTCAATTCAAATTCATTTAACAAATTTTGTTGAATAGGAATAGCATTTTTAATCAAATGTTACAACTTGGAAGATATTGAACATAACATAATATATGACATTAATTTCAAAGTTGCCCTTTTCTCTGTGACCAGAAGTTTGCAGTATTTGGTTCAACACCTGACAAAGCCAGTCTTCAGTTGGTTCTGCATCAGGTTAGTTATTAATAATAACAAAAAGGACGATTAGAACTAACATTTACATAGTGCTGCTGGTTATTGTGCTAAGTGCTTTCCAGAGATTATCTCACTTGATCTTCGCAGCTGTGTGGGGAGGTAGTTACTGTTATTTCTGTTTTACATTTGAGGAGATGGAGGCAGTCAAGTGACTTGCCCAGGGTCACAGTGCTGGTAGGTGTCCGAGGTGGGATTTGAACTCGGCTTTTGCAGACTGCTCGGCTCAGCTCTGTATCCACCATGTTACCAGATGCACAGACGGTCCTTGCTTTATGGAAATTCACATTATGCAAATTTGACTCGGATGGGGCTGCCTGGGCCGAGGCAGTAGGGACAAGGATCCTCTGCTCTAAGCCCTGGGGCCACAGAGTAGCAAGCCCCTCAGGGGGAGGGGAAGGTCTGCTGAACAGTCAGTCCACTTATGTTAAGTGAGAACTGGCCATATTTTGACTTATAAACTAATTATAGTGAAAATGTTCCCTTGTACGTACATGAGGTAGAAAGTAGTTGGAGAATTTTATAAGCTCTTTTGTTAAGAGAGAGAAATTAATTTTGTTTTGTTTTTAGCCCCCAGTCAACAAAATGGTTGGCTAGTTACTATATAAGATAATTTTCTATTGGCTATTGACAAGCGGTAAATGTAGTTGAAACTGATTTTCATATATTGCTTTGGTTTTTGTTGTTGTTCAGTCGTTCCTGTCATGTCTGACTCTTCATGATGCCATTTAGGCTTTTCTTGGCAGAGATACTGGAGAGGTTTGCCATTTCCTTCTCCAGCTTATTTTACAGATGAGGAAACTGAGGCAAACAGGGTGAAGTGACTCGCTTAGGGTCACGCAGCTAGGAAGTGTCTGAGGCCAGATTTGAATTCTTGAAGATGAGTGTTCTGACACCAGGCCTGATACTTTATCTGCTGAGCCACCTAGCTGCCTGTTGCTTTTTGTTTTTTTCTTTCCTACTTTTTTATATACCAGGTTTTTATATCTTTCTTTCTATATATACACCCTTTGTTCGGAAAGAACTCTTCAGACACTGGCCACACTCTCACAGAAAGTCTATGGAATGAATCGTTTGCCAAACTGTTCCCTTGAAAATCTGCCAGATAGAAGAGCACCATAAGCAGGAGATAAGTTCAGATTCAGAAAGGAGCCTTAACCCCGCAATGAGAGGCAATGGAAGGAATGTTTCGGTAGAATGTGTGTGATGGTCCATGATGGTTTCAAGATGGCGTGTAATACGTAAGCTGCACCGGAAGAACGTAAACATTTGTTACCCCTCGATGTGGTGATTGCAGTGCTGATGAGATGAGATGACAAGGCAGCTTCTCAGGTACGATGTGTAGAAAGCAAACGAGGGTATGTGCGCACCTGTGACCCTCCATTGGGAGCCGATTTGTGCTGGGATGTCAGACTTTGATGTCTGTGTAGAAACAATTTGAGGACAGGTTCAGAAACCAAAACAAGATGCTGCACTTAGTCAGAAGTGGTCAGTGATCGATGGAATCAGTGCATGGACACCAGATTCATTTTATGCCCAGTCATGATGATTTGGAATCACTGCACAAAGAAACCTAATACATGTGCATATTGTCCCAGGGGAAAAATATATTAGTAACAAAAGTGGGCAGTTCTTTGCTGTGTAAGATGCCACCAGAGAGTTTTTTAGCTAAAACCCCTTGGACATCATCAGGAACCACTAAATGGGCCACGGTGGTAGAGGACCAGTAGTGAATCATGCTTTTCATTTCCTGACAGAAGGATAATGGACTCAAGATACAGTATGAGACATAACATATGATAGATAATGAACTAATATGAATTTAGTATATGTGCAGTAAATGGCATACTGTCTTTGGATCTGAATAGAAAAGAAGAAAAGTTGGACATAACACCGAAAATTATTACATGACATTTAAGAAGAGTAAACTCAACTTAGCACATGAAATTTACCAAGAATGACCCAGTGATAGGGCATCCAAACTGGTCAGTACAAAATAGCAGGAAGATGACCTGAGATTGACAAAATAATAAGCATAATCAACAATGGCTTTAGAAGAAAAGGTAGAAAGTGCATTGGAGAAAGGCCATCTACTACCGTGGACGGGGCATGCTCAGTCAGAAGGTTTGAATTCTAGTGTCAGCTGCAAGGATGTTGTTCAGGTCAGTCAATCATTATGAGCTCATGGCCTGAGTTGTGAAGGGTAATGAGAATGCTTGGCCTGCCTGTGTCACAGGTTTGTTGTAAGGATCCAGTGTTACTGTATGTGAAGATCTTTGCAGCCAAATGGCATTTCTAGCCTGTGTAAGTTTTAAAACTTTTTTTTAACTAGGGAAATAGAATATAAATTGATTTATTTTCTGCCATCAGAGAAAAGAACATATGATTATGTGTGTGTGTGTGTGTGTGTGCGCATGTGTGTGCGCGCCTTTCTGTATATGTGATTGTTTGTTTTCTTTAGATGTAGAGACCAGGTTTGAAGTAAATGAGAAGACTCCAAAGCTGAGAATTTTTGTGGAAGAATCTGGCCAGCAAAGATTCATGACTGATGGTGCCTGTGACTTCAATTTGAGAGAAATCCGTGACTCTAGTATCATGGAAGATAAAAATCCAAAGAGTGACTGTGAAGTTGATGAAATTGGAAAGAAACTCGAACAGTCTTCGGTCTTAAATCACTCTAACAAAGTGACCTCAGGGAATGACGGTTTTCAGGATAGAGAATATAGCAAATGTTTTACTGAAGAGGTAGAGCTTTTTCAATCCCATGAGAAACCTCCTGAAATGCAAATGGATCAAGGTAATCAGGAAGAAGTGGCCATTACCTGGAGTTCAGACCTCGTTAGATATCAGAAAAGTGTTACTGCAGAAATGCTTTATGTAGATAATAAAGGTGGCAAGACCTTCAAACCAAACTCTAAGCTCACTAATCATCAGAAAATTCACATTACAAAGGTGCCTTATGAAAATAATAAATGTGAAGCAACCTCATGCCATCACTCATCCCTTCCTTACCATCCTAGATTTCACCCTGGAATGCAAAGATATGCGTGTCCTCAGTGTGGGAAGGCCTTTGGTTGGAACTCAGATCTTATATGCCAGAAGATGCATCCTGGAGAAAAGTTTTATAAATGCAGTGAGTGTGGGAAGGGTTTCTGCTACAGATCACTTCTTACTGGCCATCAGAAAATTTACACTGAAGAGAAAGCTTTTGAATGTAATGAATGTGGAAAGGATCCTGATTCAGCTTTCCATCAGAAAACCCACACTGGAGAGAAATCCTATAAATGTAATCAGTGTGGAAGAGCTTTCAGATACAGCTCCAGTCTTGTTTTACATGAGATAATCCATAATGGAGAGAAACCTTTTGAATGTAATCAGCCTGGAAAGGCTATCACAGAGAGGGCCAATTTTGCTAAACATCAGAGAATCCACACTGGAGAGAAACCTTTTAAATGTAATCAGTGTGGAAATGCATTCACACATAAGGGCCATCTTACTTTACATCAGAGAATCCACATTGGAGAGAAACCTTATGAACATAATCAATTTGAAAAGATTTTCACACCGAGGGCTCATCTTGCTTTACAAACAAGAAGCCACACTGGAGAGAAACTTTATGAATGTAAACAATGTGCAAAGGCTTTCAGATGCCGCTCCCGTCTTACTGATCATGAGAAAACCCACACTGGAGAGAAACCTTATGAATGTAATCAGTGTGGAAAGGCATTTACACAGAGCTCCAATCTTGCTGTACATCAGAGAATTCACACTGGAGAAAAACCTTTTGACTGTAAACAATGTGGAAAGGCTTTCAGATACAGCTCCAGTCTTGCTAAACATCAGGGAATCCATACTGGGGAGAAACCTCATGAATGTCATCAGTGTGGAAAGGCTTTCAGAATCAGCTCCAGTCTTGCTACCCATCAGAGAATCCACACTGGAGAGAAACCTTATGAATGTAATCGTTGTGGAAAGGCTTTCAGAATTGGTTCCAGTCTTGCTAAGCATCAGAGAATCCATACTGGAGAGAGAGTTTATGAATGTAATCAGTGTGGAAAGGCTTTCACACAGAATTCACATCTTGCTGCACATCAGAGAATTCACACTGGAGAGAAACCTTATGAATGTAAACTATGTGGGAAGGCTTTCAGATCCAACTCCAGTCTTACTGATCACCAAAAAATCCATAATAGGGACAAACTTTTTGAATGTAATGAATGTGGAAAGCTTTTCACAAAGAGCTCCAGTCTTGCTGTACATCAGAGAATCCACACTGGAGAGAAACCTTATGAATGTAATCAGTGTGGAAAGGCTTTCACACAGAGGAACCATCTTTCTGTACATCAGAGAATCCACACCGGAGAGAAACCTTATGAATGTAATCAGTGTGGAAAGGCTTTCAGAATCAGCTGCAGTCTTGCTAAACATCAGAGAATCCACACTGGGGAGAAACCTTATGAATGTGGTCAGTGTGGAAAGGCTTTCACACAGAGGGCCAATTTTGCTAAACATCAGAGAATCCACACTGGAGAGAAACCTTATGAATGTAATCAGTGTGGGAAGGCTTTTACAAAGAGCTCCAGTCTTGCTATACATCAAATAATCCACACTGGAGAGAAACCCTATAAATGTGGTCTGTGTGGAAAGGCTTTCGCAAAGAACTCCAGTCTTGCTGCACATCAGAGAATCCACTCTGGACAGAAACCTTAGGAATATAATTAATGTGGTAATGTTTTCAGGCCACAATCTTCTCATTTCCCATTTGGGAGTTTATATTGGATAGAAATCTTATCAATGTCATGAATGAGGAATGGCACTCAAAGTTTGTTCAATATTAAATTCATTTTGATAAGCAGCTATGTATGGATTCCATGTGGGAAGACTTTCAGCCAGAGCATATCTCTATTTATATCATAGGATTGTGGAGAGAAGCCTTATGAATGTACTCAGGGGGATGTACATTTTTTTTTTCTGCAAGAGGGTGATCAGTAGACAAGAACATTTATAATGGAATGACAGCATATAAAAGCAGTAGTTATGAGAAGGGCTTCACCTAGTGGTTATACTTTAGTGCACTTTTGACAAATCATGCTAGATATAAAACTTCTGAATCTAATTAACAAGGGAAGGCCTCTTGCTGCAGAACAGATTTAGAATTCTCAACAGAAGAGACCTCATTAAACATAATAAATTTCATGCTGTACATGTATAGAATCCTAAAAGTGCAATGAATTTTTCGCTGAAATCTTACTGTTTGTCATCAATGTTTCCTGGCTTTATGCACTATAATTTCTTTATCCGTTGCCCAGTTAATAGGTACTCACTTTGTTTCCTATTGTTTTCTGGCATGAAAAGTCTTTGTATGAATGTTTGGTAACTGTTGGACATTTCTTTCTCTCATGCTTTCTTTAAGCAGCTAGGTGGCCCAGTGCATGAAATGCTGTGCTTTGAGCTACAACACCTGAATTCCATTTTGTTCTCTGCACTTATTAGTAGTAAGTCAAGTAACCTTTTCTTGCCTGAATTTCCCCACTTGTAGAATAGGTATAATAAGAGCATCTGCCTCCCAGGGTTGAGGTGAGGATTAAATGATGCAATATTTCTAAATGTTTTGCAAGTATTAAATCACTATGGAAATAGTATTTTTATGATTATCATTCCTGGGATCATAAGTCTCATAGTAAAGTCAGCTGAAACATATGGACAGTTTAGTTACTTTTAATTCAAATTGACATTCAGAACAGGGTAGAAGAATGCATTAATTGTAATGGATAGAGTATTTGGTTTAGAACTTGGGAAAATGACTTGAAATCCTGACTCAGATGCTCCCTGACTCTAACTCTGGGCAAGGAACAACTTCTCTGTGCCTCATTTTACTCATCTCTAAAATGAAGAGTTGGAGTCAGTAGTTTCTATGGTCCCTTCCAACTCTAAATATGTATTCTCATCAGAAGTACATTCCTATGTCTCTTTCCCACGCCCTCTTCCGATATTCCAGGAAGGAATTCTAGCAGAACCAAATCTGAAACTATACCAAAGCAATAGTCATCAAAAATATTTTGTCCTACTTAAAAATAAAGGTCTTGAGAAACTGAAGCGATCAGGTGTGTAATATATAAACAAAAATGAATATAGTTAGCTTGTGTTCAGTTAATCCATAGACCTCCACTATAGGGCTAGTACTTACTAACCACCATACAATGCTAGAAACACTGGAAAATAATCTGGCAGAAAATAGATAGGGACCAGCATCTCACACTAGACCAAGATTAGCTCCTCATGAATACCTGACTTAGATATAAAAAGTCACTTCAAACAAATTAGAGGAACCATGAAGAAGACATAGTTATGGATAGTAGCAGAGTTCATCTCCAAGGGACAGAGAGGATGACAGAAAATAAATGGGCAGTTTTAGATATAAAAAGTCACTTCAAACAAATTAGGGGAACCATGAAGAAGACATAGTTATGGATAGTAGCAGAGTTCATCTCCAAGGGACAGAGAGGATGACAGAAAATAAATGGGCAGCTTTCGTCATATTAAAAAAAAGTATCAAAAATTTAAAAGGAGGCAGTTAACTGTGAAACAGATTCATAGGAAGTTTCCCTCATAAAGGCCTCATCTTCAAGGTATGTAAAAAACAGGTAGTGATTATATATAGGCATATAAAGAATAGACATAATAAACATTGGTTAGGTTGGTTGGTGGTTGCGCTTTGTTCTTGAAGAGGACCAAACGATATCAGTGTATTAGAATTGTTACAGTGGCTGATCAGACCAATGTGAACTTGGAAAATCTACCACGGGTCAGGCACAAATAGACCACGTGAACATTGGGGGTGGATTCTCTAAATTTGCGTATGTGATGTACCTTTTGAGCTACTGCAGTTCTGCTTTGCTCATAGAATACAAAATCTTTTCTGATGAGGGCACACCATGCTGAGTGGTCCTGTGCCAGTGTCTCCCATGTCACACAATTCCAAAGTTCTTCATAATAAATATATGGTCAAAAGCCATGAGCAGACATTTTTCAAAGGAGGAAATACAAATTATCAACCACTGTGTGAAAGAAATTATTCTCTATCAGTAATCACTGATCCAGATCACTAATAAGTAGAAAGATTTCAGGGCAGCTAGGTTAACTAAGTGGGTAGAGCACTGGCCCTAGAGTCAGGAAGACCTGAGTTCAAATGTCACCTCAGATACTTACTGTATGGGCCCGGGGAGGACTGGGGAGCCTATGGGCCTCAAGGCCACATGTTATACAGAACAAATCCTTTTTATCAAGGGGATTTGTTCTGTGAAGTTTGGATTCAGACAAAGGGCCACACTTTAGCACCTAGAGGGCCACATGGGATCTTGAGGCTGCAGGTTCTCCACCCCTGCAAATCACTTAACTCCAATTGGCTCAAAAATCAATGATTTTCAGATTGTTAAAATTGATTAGAAAATGAGCATCAGAAATATTGTAGGAAATTTGGTTTCCTACAAAAGGCTTGTATTTTTTTCTTTTTCAACCGGGAGAGGGCAGATCAGTGGAGGAGAAAACAAATGTAATTTTAAAAAAAAAACAAGCTTAAGCAAAAATGCTCCAAATTAGTAATTTAATAAATGCACATTAAATCAAAGCTCAGGTTCCACCTCACCTGTATGCAGTTGACTAATATGACAAGGAGAAAAAAATTAGAAGTCTTGGAAGGGCTGTGGGAAAATAAACACATTAATTTATTGTTAATAAAGCTGTGAAGTCCCATCCCTTTACTCTCACCCCAACCCCAAATCATGAAATTGGATATGTTCTTTGACTCATTGATACCACTAGAGGGCACATTCCCTTAAAGAAAGGAAAAGAACTCCAGTGAAAATGCTGATACCAGCTCCTTTTGTTATGGCAGAGAACTGGGAAGTAAAATGTGACTTCCTGTAATAGGGCAACTGCTGAACAAATTTTGGCATGTGAATATTATGGAGCAAATGCCCTAAAACCCAGGTAATTTCTGCGACAGCTAGGAAGTTTAGCATAGATTAAGGCAGACTGTCAGGAGTAGTTGATAACAACAAATTCTGGAAGCTAACAGCTTGGCAAGATGTCACTCCTCTTATCACTGTATACTATACCAGGGGTTTATCGTGATGTGTGCAACCTGCCTCCTCACCAAGAGGGAATGGATACAAGATGTAGAATAAAAGATCTTGGGAAAAGAACAGTGTGGGAGTTTGTTTTCCTTCTCTATGCAAGTTCATTAGAAATATTTTAATTGTTGATTTTTTTTTTTGGTTTCGGTTAGAGGAGGATAGCAGTGAGAAGGGGGGACTAGGAGTAGGATCGCCCTTCCTGCACCTTCCATTCACCAAAGTAATAAAGAAGGAAACCGATGGGTTGTAATGATACGCACAATAGAACACAAGAGAGTCCAGAAGGAATGAGCTGATTTGAAGTGTCACGTTGAACTTTTTATTACTCAAAACTAAAGTCAAGCTGTGCATCGTAGATCTCGCTTCGTGCGCAGTCTTCTTTTTTTCTTTCTGTTTTATCGTTTATGTAAGTAAGGTGGTCATTTTATGCCACATTCGTGAATTTGAAAATTTTTTAAAAAATCAAATATTGATGGTTTCCTTTTTTCATTTTCACCAATTTTGAAGGCATGACATGAAATAATGAAATTCTTTTCCTGTGACTTTCTTTTTATCAGTGTTTTGGAACGTGTCGCTTATGGTTATTAAGACTTTGGAAAATGTCCAGTACTCATCTATCGCTGGTGGCTCTTGGCACACTCGAGTGTTGCTTTTCTCCGTATCTTGAAAATAAATGACTTTTCTTGTTTATTTTTTATGTAATATTTTATATATTCCCTACTGTATAATTTCTTTTCTAATTTGACCTTCATTTATTTTATTCAAACATATACATTTTATGTAGTTTAAATTATCTGTTGTTTTAAAAACATCTATATCTTGGATAGAAATTCTTCTAACCAGTTGTTAAAAGTACCTGAATGCTTTCTTCTTTTAAAATTTTTTTTTCATCAGGAAAAATTCCATGTACCTCTCTCACCCACAGCTCCCATCACAAATTTTTATAACCAAGAATGACATTTCTGCGTTTTCTTCTCCCAAAAATATATATATATTTATAAAATTTCTATGTGGTGTTGAGAAACATGTATATTCTTGAGCAATTCCCATTTAGAAGATGACCTAAGTCTTTTTGCTTTAATCATGCTGGCACATTGTTCAGGTCTAGTTTTCTTTTTGCTTATCTTTCTGTGAGACTTCTCTAAAATTGAGATAGGGACATTGAAATATTGGCATTTTGTTACTGAATCTTCTGGTAACACAGTTAACATTTCCTTTATAAGATAAAATGTTAAAAGACATTTTGGTAGTGCTATTGGTTGGCTGTCTGTGGTGACTTTCAGTATGATGTAATTTTCTTGCTTATCTCTTTCTATGTTTTTAATGATTCCGTTTGGTCTGAAAGCATGATTGCAAGTCCTGTGTTTTTGGATTCACCTAACTAGTAGTAAACTTCTTCCCCCCCCCCTTCCTCGCTGACCATCATTTTTATTCTGTGTCTTTAAAAAAAGTTTCATGTAAGCAACAGATGATGGGGTTTTGTTTTCTTATTTAATCTGTCACTGTTTTTATTTAATTTTCATTTAAAGTTTTGAGTTAGGTTTTTATTTCTCTTCCATGCCCACATGTTAAACCTTTCTCTAGATTCTGATTTTTGCTAATTCATCCTTTTTTATTGTTTATTCTTATATAGGAATTTAATTGTTCCCCTTTTGTTCTCAGTTAATTATCAAGTAGAATCTCCTCCCTTCAGATGACTGTTTTTAAAATTATTTTCATTTTCTGTGCATTTTCCTTGAAAGAATTTCCTCCTATTTCTCTTATTTATTTTTATGACTATTCTACCTTTTTGTTTTTGGATTCATGACACTTACACCAAGTTGGTCCTTCCTTATTTTCTTTATTCCTTATGGCACTAATAATTTTGAGGTATCTGTTTGGGCTTCCCTCTTCTAAAGAGATTTTGCTATTGCCTTGGAGATTTTTTCCTTTGCCCCCTATTTTTCTGTTATGTCTCACTTTGAGAAATAAGAATTATAGATGAGAAGATACTTCCCAATTGTAGGGATCTTCCTATGCCTTAATTGTTCAGTATTGACCATTTCCCTCCTTGTGGTCATCTTTCCCATTTGCCTTAACAACTCTTCCTTGCGTCCATGCCCTTCCACTCTTCTGGGGGGCAGTTGCTCCCAGAAGGTCTGATTTCCCTTCCCCTTAGACGAGATGAGTGACCTCTCTAAGCAGCAAATCCCTGAGGAGAATAGCTATTATAAGTTCTCAGTCTCCTTTTAGAAGAGATCGTTTGTCCCATAGGTGCATTTATCATTGATTCCCCCTCTAAACACTGAAACAAGATTTCCCCCTTATCTTTCTCTCATTTGCAGTCCCTCCCCTTTTCCTCTTCATTCTCCTGTAGGCTCCCTTATTCCTAGGAGACTGCAGGAGTAAATTTGTTTTCGTCTTTAGTCTTTGACTTAATTAAGGCACAGAACACATTCCTCTCTATGAATTTCTTTCCCTTCTCTCATTCTGTATTTTAATCCCACAAAAAATATCAGTTCATCTGAAGGATGGTGTGAGGTTTAGTCCTTGGTCTTTCAAGCCTGTTTTTTTCCACTATCACTTCTTTTTAATTTTTGTTTTCACCTTTGTCAGTTTTCTAATCATTTGTTGTTCAGTCACGTCTAGCTCTTGGTCCAACTCTTTGTAATCCCATTTGAGGTTTTCTTGGCAGAGACACTGGAGGGGTTTACCATTTCCTTCTCCAGCTCATTTATAGATGAGGAAACTGAGGCAGAGTTAAGTGACCTGCCCAGGGTCACACAGCTAGTAAGTGTCTACTGCTGGATTTGGACTTGAGGCCTAGCACTCTGTGTACTATGGCTCCACCTAGTTGCTCTCTAATCATTACCTTGTTGTTACTTTGTTGTTTTTGTTGTCCTTGGTTGCTTTGTGTGTTGCTACTGTTACCTCAGTGGTTTGAGAAGCAAATAATTTCTCTAAGTCTGGTTTTTTTAGAAATGTTTCCAAATGCCCCTTTCTTATTGAATGTTCATCTTTTTTCATTTGTAATTAGGCTACATGGGTCATTTTGGAATTCATCTGGAGCTCTTTTTCTCTCTTAAAAATATTTAGATTTTGTTTATTCTTTTGATTTGCCATTGAGTAAAGAAAAAAAAACCTATAGGATATTAATTACTTGTACTGAAGTACAAGTATTTTAAGGGAGCTCTGGTGTCATTGGTGTGAGTATACCGTATTCTACCAATGCATTTTCCACCCCTTTTCATCCTGTGAATTTTTTATCCAAGTGTTTGAATAAATCCTCTACAGAGAATCTACCCAGTTGGAAGATTTTAATAGTTCATGGATATCAGTGAACTGAGTTTATTCCATACTCTATACTTGGCCTGCTTCACTATCCAGTTCTACATATCCTTAATGATTCCCATATTAAAAAGTGTTAAAATGGAAATTTGTCGATAAAATTTTGTTTTGCTGCTCAAAATGAAGCTTTCTTTGTGTAGAGTAGAATACATTTACATTTCTAAGAATAAAAGAAAGGGTCTTTCAGATATCTTGAATTGCCGGCAGTCTATTCTAATTTACGTGTCTTTTGACATTGTTAAGTCTTTTTCTGTTTTAATCTGAAGTAGATTATTTCCTTTTATTTTTAGTTTTAAATTACTATGGACTCCCAGAAATTTACCATATCTTCAAAGTAATATTTTCTGTTGGTCAAAATAATACTTTTTACATTCCTGGCAAATTCCAGAAATATTAAAAAATTTTATACACATGTGCATGCATGTGTATAAAGCAGAAGACATGATAATTCTCTGTGAGGACATGACTTTTTTTTTTTCACTTAAAGGTTCAGGCAACAGGAAAGATGTGCTTGGAGCTTCTGTTGGCACAAAACCATGATTTGTTACAAACTGCTAGGAAGTGATATAATCCAGCCAATTAAAATATCAAGTGAGAAATATGGAGAAATGATGATGTTTATTCCAGATGGAGAAAATCTTGAATAATTGCTTTATTTATCTTTTATTCCTTCTTTTTTATACCCAAACTTTTGTTTACTTGAAGGCTTTTGACTAAAAGTTGGTTTTAGGTATTTAAAGAAAACTGATTTGTAACATGTTTATTAAAAGTTTTATGGATATTGCATGGATTGTGCATATTTTAAGTTTAAAACCTGAAATTTGAGACAAAGAGGTTGTACCCATTCTTTGTATTTTGTACTTTTGCTTTTTTTTTTTTTGATGATTCTTTGTTTTATTCTGTGGTTAGTTAAAATCTATGGAAACTTTTTAGTTATTTTCAGTTTTTCTCCATCAGTAGAAAATCTTTGTGATTTAGTTCCTTTGGGTTACCTTACAAAATTTGACTCGTTTTGGACTTTTTGCCATCATCCAAATCTTCACATTTGAATGCTGTGGCTGACCATGTTAACAGGCTATTTTCAACACTTTCCCCTTTGGGCTGTGTTGGCTTCTTGCTGCCTTTTCTTCTCTTCTTCTATCAACTTCATCCTTGCATCATATTCATCAGATGGGGATTTCTCCTCTCCTCTCTTGTTTGAATACTGCCCAACATTGGTGCAATTTATTTGTGAGACCAGGAGAATTCATCGTTTACAAAAGTACACACAAAATCGATGAACCAACTTGGAGCTTGGAGAGTTCATCTTTTTGACTGTCCATGATAGAAATTGATTGTTGTTGCAATACTGTTCTCCCCAGGTCTCCTTGTACCCAAATTTATTTGCAACCATGAAGGCTACTTGGCTTTGAATTTTTCAAGGCTAAGAGAGGTCATACCCTGTCACCATCTTTGCTATGATTACTTCTTTATTGGTTGGCCAATGGATATATTCTTGATGACTTCCTCTTCAGTTTCCTTTTTTTTTTCCACAAGTGTCAATGATCTTCTGAAATATGGTTCTTTTTTTTTTTTTTGAAATATAAAGCCAGGTCAGTTGCTATTATTGCTGTTTCAAATAAGCAAATAACAGTCTCCAATTGGTGCTTATTTAGCTTGTGGAAGATACTTCAGCTTTCACCATGCAGCAGTTACGGAACTCCAGGAGGAGTCTGTTTAAACTGGAAGCTAAAGGAGATGCTGATTTCATCTGATACAAATTGTTGCTGCCTTTGTGATCAATTTCATGACAGAAAGCAGCCACAGTCATAGCAAAGTCTTCCAGATCATTAAAATATTTCTTCAGGCCTCCTGTCATTAGCCAGGTAAACATTGTCTGACCTACATTGAATATATTGTGCCAGTTGTGGTAGGTAATAGATCTGTAACCTTTTCTCACTGGGTACATCCGTCTAGTAAAGGATAGATCTCAAACATTCCTAGGGTGGTGGAGGGCTGGTCAATGGGAGTCCCGTTCAGCTATAGAATGGAGAGTGGACCTTCCATTACAATGTCTGGAACCACTCCTTTTCTCTTTAGAACACATTTTATTCGCTCTTGTGGTTTCTGTTGGGTGCAAAATAAGCTTGTCTTATTTGAGTTTCTTTTCCTTTATATTTAATGGTATTTATCCTGGTCACTTGCAGAATTTGTTTCTTGGCAGTGGAATTTTTACATTAAACCAATATGTGAAGTTTTGAAGTTTACAGTCTATGCAGTTTTTTCCCTAAGAATTTTGAGATCTGCATTCTCTTACTGTCTGCCATCCTGCTCCCACCCATTGATAAAGCAAGATATGTGTTATCAGTTATCAATGTGAAATCATGCAAAACATATTTCCATATTAGCCATGTTACAAAAAACAAAGTAAGGAAAAGAAAGTAAAAAAAATTATACTTCAATCTGCACTTATGTTCTACCAGTTCTCTCTCGGGAGGTGGCTAGCGCATTTCATCATAAGTTCTAAGTAAGTTCTAAGTAAGTCTAAGGACTTACCTTGGGTCATTATATTGATGAAAATCACTCAGTCCTTCACAGTTGAACATCATTCAGTGTTGCTATTGCTGCGTACTGTGTTTTCCGGTTTTGCTTACTTCACTTCGTGTCACTTCATGTGTCTTCTGGGGTTTCTCGAAGTCCACTTGCTCCTCATTTCTTACAGCACAATAGTATTTCATCACAATCGTATTCCACAACTTGTTTAGCCATTCCCCAATTGATGGGCATCCCCTCAATTTCCAGTTCTTTGCCACTACAAAAAGAGCAGCTATAAATATTTGTACACATAGGCCCTTTTCCTTTTTCTTTGGTTTCTTTGGGATATAGGCCTAATAATTTTATTGCAGGAGGAAGGGGTGTGCAGTTTGATAGCCCTTTGGGCATGCTTTCAAATTGCTCTCCAGAGTGATTGGATCAATTCACAACTCCACCAAGAGTACATTAGTGCTCCATTTTTTTCCACATTCCCTCCAACATTTGTTGTTTTCCTTTTCTGTTAGCCAATCTAATGGGTGTGAGGTGGTACCTTGAAGTGTTTTAATTTGCATTTCCCCAGTTAATTGTGATTTTTAGAGCATTTTTCATGACTATAGATAGCTTTTCTTTCTTCATCTGAAAATTGCCTGTTCATGTCCTCTGACTATTTATCAATTGAAGGATGACTCATATTTTGATGCAGTTCCTTATGTATTTAAGAAATGAAGCTTTTACCTGAGAAACATGTAAACTTTCCCCTCAGTTTACTGCTTTTTTTTTTCTAATTTTGGCTGCGTTGGTTTTGTTTTTGCAAAATCAAAATTATCCATTTTACTTCCTGTGATCCTCTCTGTCTCTATGGTCATAGATTCTTTATTATCCATAGGGAGGTGAAAGTTTCCATGCCCTTCTAATTTACTTGGGGCATTACCATTTGGTATATGGCTTGAAATATACCAAGTTTCTGCCAAACTGTTTTCCAGTAATTTTTTTTTTCAGATAATGAGTTTTTGTCCCAAAAGCTTTTTGGATCTTTTGGCTTCTAAAACACTAGATTACTGTGGCCATTTACTACTGTGTATTGTGTACCTAATCTATCCCTCTGATCCACCCTCTATTTTATTTCTTCTTAGTCAGTACCAGATTGTTATGATGATTACTGCTTTGCAATATAGTTTGAAATCTGATGCTGCTTAGTCACCTTCCTTTACATTTTTTCATTGATTCTCTTAATATTCTTGACGTTCTGTTCTTCTAGATGAATTTTTTTATGATTTTTTTAGCTTGACAAAATAATTTTTTGGTAGTTTTGATTGGTATGGAATAACTGATTAATTATTGTGATCCACTTGCTAGTATTTTTTTAAATTTTATTTTATTCCGAACTTAAGAAATGAAACATGCATTACCATAATGTAATAGAATAGAAATAAAAGATGATTGCACATGAAGCTGCAAATCCATTATGTACAACTTGCTATTCCCCCCTTTTTTTCTTCTATATGCCTCCCCCCCCCACCCCATGGCTACCATTATACACAGATATCTATATATATATGTAAAATCTTTGTAGACATGCTGCTATTGGTCCGTTCTTTCTCTGGATGCAGATAGCATCTTTCTTCAAAACAGTATTGCTGTTAATGTATACAAAGTCCTCTTGGTTCTGCTCATTTTGCTCTTCATTATTTCACGTAAATCTATCCATGTTTTTCTAAGATCGAGCTCATCATGCCTTATAGCACAGTAGTATTCCATCACAACATATGCCAGAACTTGTTCAGCCATTCCCCAATTGATGGGCATCCCCACAATTTCCAATATTTAAAATTTTTGTATTTATATTAATTAGGGAAATTAGTCTGTAGTTTTCTTTTTCTATTTTTGCTCTTCCTGGTTTAGGTGTCAAAACCATGTTTGTACTATAAAAGGAATTTGGTAGGACCCCTTTCTCTATTTTCCCAAATAGTTTAGGTAGTATTGGAATTAATTATACTTTAAATGTTTGGTTGAATTCACTTGTGAATCCATCTGGGCCTGGAGATTTCTTTTTTTCCTTAGGGAGCTCATTTATGGCATGTTCAATTTCTTTTTCTAAGACAAGATCATTTAAGAATTCTGTTAACTCTTTTGTTAATCTAGGCAATAAATATTTTTGTAAATATTCATCCATTTTGCTTAGATTGTCAGATTTATTGCATATAATTGGGCAAAATAGCTCCTAATAAGTGCTTTAATTTTATCTTCATTGGTGGTATGTTCACCCTTTTCCTTTTTGATAGTGGTAATTTGGTTTTCTTTTTAAAAACAAAATTAATGAATGATGTACGTATTTTACTGTTTTTTTCATAAGGCCAGCTCCTAGTTTTATGTATTACTAAAGTGATTTTTTTAAACTTTTAATTTTATTCATCTCTTGATTTTCAGAATTTTTATTTTGGTGTTTAATTGGGGATTTAAAAATTATTCTTACTCTAGTTTCGTTTAGAGATACACATTTTCCCCGAAATACTGCTTTGGCTGCATCCTACGGAGTTTGGTATGTTGTCCCATTGTTGTCTTTCTCGTTAATGAAATTATTGACTGTGACGTATTTTTTTGGCAGACTTGCAATTTTTCCTTTTCTTTTTCTCAAGGACTTCCTGTCTACAAGATCAATATATTCTACTTGTATGTGGATTGGACTTTCTTTTAATGCTGTTATTTCTTACCTCTCTTGTCCAGATGGGTCTTCACATCTGTGTATTCGCATTCCCTATTAGTTATCCTTGGCTTTTTGGTGAGACTTGCCACAATGGATATTTTTTTTTCCTATTTTGCCCGTTATTTCTGCTGTGTAATCCTTAAGGTTTGCTTCATGATTCTCATTTATCTTTTAAATCATCAAGAATATCCCGCTGTTAATCTATCCTTTCTTCAGAATTCATAAGACCCTGTGACATAATCAGATTCAGTCTCCTTAGTCTCGGCAATACTTAAGAGATGCCAGAACTCTTTCCCCTTTTCTAGAGGTTATTGTCAGTTGTTATTAAACCTTTCTTGTTGCTTTATTTTCTGATGCTCCAGATCTTCAATTTAGTTCTCCTCTTCCATAGATCTTTGGTAAATGCAGTCTTTTTTTCCTGATTTTCCCCTATGGCTGCCGCCAGCAGCTGTGGCGTTGAAATGGCTGAAGATGGCCGAATGCCGCGGAGAGCTAAAAGAAAAACACAAAACACGGTCCAGGCAGGAGAGTGAAGGACAGCTCCATTTACGATGCAGAGGAACAGGGCTTATATACCCTTTCAGGCAAGCAGAATCAACAGATCCATGTGCGAGGCAGAAAGCGTTGGCCAAATCAATAACTGCGTACCAAGTCTCATCATACTTCTGGATCCTTTCTATTTCTAACAGTATCTGGAACAGCAGCATACAAGGGAGGGGTCACTTTACACTTTATTCAATTGTCTGTAATCCCCTGTCGTTCTCCACATTCCATCTGACTTTTGTACTGTGTTATTGTGTTTGAAGCTCTTTGGAAATGAAATCATCCTAGGATTTGAGTGGGCAGGCAGGTGACACAAGTAGATAGAGCGCTGGGCCTGGAGTCAGGAAGACCTGAGCTCAAATCCAGCCTTAGATTACTGGCTGGATGACCCTGGGCAAGGTCCTTCACCCTGTTTGCTTCAGTTTCCTCATCTGTAAAATGAGCTGGAGAATGAAAGGGCAAACCATTCAGTATCTTTGCAAAGAAAACCTCAAAAGGGGTCATGTAGATTTGGACACAACTGAACAACAATGAGGGATCTGAGCTTCATATGCAAAGTACCCTCTTGATGAAAGAGACTTTGATCGAACTGCTGAGACAAAATTGATTTATGGTGAAAATACGTGAACTGATGTAACAACAATGTTATTTGCAGCTGCTGTGGGGGCATAGACCAATGATGCCAGCACACAGGAGGGCTGCTCGCACAGATTCTTTGATTGGCTTTTCTAAAGGAAAGCAACTTTAAAGGGGTCAACAATCTTACTTTAATCAAACATTTATCTATCTGTTTATACACACACACACACACACACACACACACACACACACACACACACACCCCTATCTGTATCTTTTTATCTATCTATCTATATATCATTTACTTAGTTCAGGTGAAAAGTCAGGACCCTGAACTTCAGAGAAAATACAAACAGAAATTGCCAGCAGAAATTATATAAACAGAGAAATAAAGACCAACAGACAGGGCTTCTAAGTGTCTGACCATAGTAATACATACGTAGTTACCAGAGAGAAGCACCACCACCTGGGTTTTTTAAAGCCAAGGGGCTCCTTAATGGCTACCCAGAATCTCATCTGGCTACATCACATGAATACTTTTCCCGTGAATGAGCCCCAAAGCAAAATGCTAACCTCAGAGTATATGTACATTTCTTCAGGGTCAGAGGACATCACAACTCTCATGACCCAGGTTTATGCGACTTAGGCTTCCATGTGAATCAGGCTCAAAGCAGGTCACATGGGCCTCTTGGATGGGAAAGATCTTCCCATTAAGCAAAAATACATTAGCAGTACAACAGACGATCCATTGAGGGTAAGAGAATACAAGATGCTTGGCTTGTTTCAAGTTGGTGAGCATCATTGACTCTGCATCATCAATTGGGAATGGTCATCCTTTGCCAGTGGAAGCTTAGAAGTGGAGGGACCACAGTCCAGGAGCCTGTTGGTGGGATGAGAATTCCTCCCTGGAGAAACGCTCAGAGAGAGGAGTGGCAGCAAGTACAAAGATAAGAGTTAGCTGGGTTGCTAGTCATGGGACTGGCTCTTGTTCCAGGAAGCGGGGGTCTAGGAGAAAAGGTGGGCCTGGCAGGCTCTGTGAATGGAATGAGGTAGAATCTATAAATGATGGAGTTTTGGGGGACATGGTAAAAGAGGAGAGTGCCAGGAGTGTATTCCAGATATACCCCAACCTGGAGCAAAGAGCCTTCCCCTTGATGGTTTGGAAACAGTGGTTGTCTACCTTCTTCACACAGTGAAGTAGTAACACAGAGGTGCATGAGTCTGAGTTCCTCCTCCTTGACTGTGGGTTTTGGACCCCAAGTATTCGCAGAGGTACTTGTGTCACATCCATCTCCCAGTAGCATCTCTCTGAGCCAAAGGCTTGCCCAGTGAAGACCCAATGGCAAGCAGAGTCCTCAGAATGGTTGGGCTCTACCTGCCGGCTTTCGTCAGCCCTTGTACTCCTCAGATCCTCAGAAATAGGCACATAGAAACTGGCAGCTTCAGAATCCAAGCCGATGTCCACTCTGGAGAGAGGAAATGAGTTAGGTGGAGGGCCTGAAGGGAGGCAAAGTCCTCTTCTCTGCACTCCTTCCTCTGCAAAGGCCTGCCTCTCAACAGCTAGGCCACCTGTGATATCTGGCTTAAATTGCAGCCCACTGCCCTGCCCTAAGGCTGTATCTCCAGACCAGGCACCAGCTGAAGAAGGCTCCAGTTTAACTCATTTACTGATTGATACAGATTCTTCCTTCTACTAATAATGTGTCCCAGAAGGCAATCAGTAACCAAACATATTAAGCAATTAATATGTGTCAAGCACAGTGCTAAGTGCTGGGGCTTAGTAAAAAGGAGGCCAGACGGTCTTTGTTTTCAATTAGACTGTGATACTTATTCAGCAGAGAAAATTAAGAATCGAGAAGCAACAACAAAAAGGCAGAAAAGCAAGGAATCTCTGGTTGTAGGCTCAATTGAGGTAGGGAGGAGTTTCAGAGGCATCCTAGATAGGCAATGTTCTAAGCTTATTGTCAGTGTTGTTTCCTAAAGAGAGTGCAAAATCTGCCCTTCAGAGTCTGTTCTGAGAAGAAAATGGCCAAAATGTGGGATCTTGGGCATGGGAGCCTGGGACAGTTACCCTGTGTAATTTGTAGGGACCGAGGATAACTCAGGTTTATGGTGAGGATGGGGAACTGTCCCTTCCAATGCCTCCACTGGTTGGAATTTCAAATCTCTGAAAGCATCAAATCAAAGCTTTCAATTCAGTCTGTTTTCTGGGGTCCTCTTAAGATTCCTAGAGTCCCAGATTCCATCATTCTTGAGTTGTGAACCCCAATATAGCTCATGAGACCAAGTCAAGCTTGTTGGAAATGTTATTTTTTTTGTCATTCAGTCATTTAGGAGCTAGATTTTGAAGGCATTGGGAGTTTTGCCTGAAGTCAAAGTCAAGGTCCCTGGCTTAGAATTGGCAGATTCCATTCTCTTCCCTTTGTGGGTAGCCATGACTTGGGTCTTTTTCCAGTCTTTCGGGACCTGTCCTCATCTGCTCATTGTTCAGTGATCATGGATACAATACATTAAGCCTGGAAGTTCTATGGGAAGAATAACATTCATATAGCATATTTAGGTTTGCAGAGTGCTTTATATCTGTCCTGCAAGGCATTGAGGTGCACATTGGACTGGGGAGTCAGGAAGTCCTGAGTTCAAATTTGTCCTCAGACACTTAATAGCTGCGTGACCTTGGGTAATTCATTCCACCTCCGTCTGCCTGTTTCCTTAACTATAGAACCTGTAAAAATGAAGGTGGTACTAATCCCACCTCCCAGGATTCTTGTGAGGACCAAATAAAAGGCATTTTGCAAACCCTTCAGTGTGATGCAAATGCTGTTATTATTAGTTATTATCATGCTCATCTGACCCTCACTACAACCCTTCCCAGTGAAATGAGGTTAGTGTGAGTTGCTGGTATCTGTAAGTCAACAAGCAACAAGCCTAGCTCCTTTGTGCCAGCACTGTGAGTGCTAAGTAAAAGTGAAAAGAAAAGTGAAAAATGCCCTGCTTGTAAGGACCACTGGGCTCCTGGGAAAGTCTTGCTGCAGAAAGGGCCTTGAGCTTAGAATTGAAGGAAGCCCAAGAACCCCAGTGGTGGAGCTGAGGAGATGGAATGTCCTGTGTGAAAACAGAAAATAGGTTAATGTAGGGTCTAATTAGTAGATTTGCAACTTAATGAGCAATCATCTTCTTTCATTGTATTATGTCATGGAAATGCTTGTTTTATTCCACAAATTAAAAAGAAAAAGAGAAGTGGAATGCTTGTGGGTGATAGCAAGATCAAGGCCACGAACATATTTCTGAGTAGCTTTGGTGAAGTGGGTGGAGGGGTGGGTGATGGGAACTGAGGAGAATGTGGACCTGGAAAGTTAGCATCCTGGAGGGAGCATCTCTGTGTGTGTTGAGGTGCAGAAAAAGACTCTGGGCCCAGTACTGAAGTAATTGAGAAAGAAAGGAGACTACTACCACCAACAGCTACCAGAAATGGGCCTGGGTAAAAAATGTGGACTGGATGGAACTCCCAGGAGTGTGCTGGTAATGGTGGTAGAAGGAGAATGTGCAGGTGGAGATGGGGGTCAAGCTGCTGTTGGGGAACATGTGATGACATTTCTTTTGTGATAAAAGAAAAGTATTGTAGGAACTTAACAGAAATAGGAGAGATCAAAAAGAAGTGACAAGAATATACCCGAAGAATTGTACAAGAAAGATCTTAATGTCAGTGATAACCACAGTGGCATGATTACAAACTGAGAGCCAGACGTCCTGGAGAACAAAGTGAGGCGGGCCTTAGAAAGCATTGCCAACAGTAAGGCTGGTGGAGGGGGTGGAATTCCAGCTGAGGTATTTAAAATCCTAAAAGATGCAGCTGCTAAAGGGCTGAACTCAGTATTTTCAGCAAATTTCAAAAAGACAGCAGTGGCCACTGACTTGAGAAAGATCAGAAAGGCAATGCCAAGGAATGTTCAAATTACCGAGCAATTGTGCTCATTTCCCATGCCAGAAAGGTTATGTATGAGATTCTGGAAGCTAGCCTTCAGCAATATGTGAACCAAGAATTACCGGAAGAGTAGATTGGTTTGAGGCAGAGGAACTAGAGACCAAATCAGTCAATATCTAAAGAAATTAATTCAGGCTGTTCACTGGAAGGTAAAATACGGAAGCTTAAATACTTTGGCAGCGTAATAAGAAGGCAGAACTCATTGGAAAAGCTGTGATGTTGGGAAAAAACTGAAGGCAAAAGGAAAAGCTGATGGCAGAGAATAAGATGGATAGATATTGTCATGGAAGCAAATGAACATGACCATGGATGGGCTTTGGGAGATAATGGAGGATAGAAGGGCCTGGTATGCCGTGGCCATGGGGTCAGGAAGAGTCAAATAGGACTGAATGATTGAACAACAAGAAGGTGCTTGAACAGGGGAAGTATCCTCATTCTTTTTTTTTTAATGTCCCTTTTCTATCCCTTTTCTTGCTTAAGGGCCCTACCTAATATCGCCCCAAACTCCTTTGTACTCTCTCTGGGTCAAGGAACTCGGGAGGAAAGAATAAACTTGCATACATGCATACACATACATAAATACATACATAATCTTTGGAATTAAAAGACCCAAGTGTCCATCGCCTACTGATGATGTGGGTCATGCTCTTGAGTGGCTAAAAAAAAACCACTGTCATGTACCTGTCTGACTGTAACCTGTGCTGCCTTATTCTGACTGTCCTTAGCAAGGACGCTGACAATTCTCACAACAGGATCAAACGAGACAGTCTTTATCAGGCTTGGGGTGCACAGCAGAACTCAAATGACCAGCCCCAAGCCCTTTTCAGTCTTCTTACACTTTCCTTGCTTCCACCTACTCTCTGACCCAGGGACACCGGCCTTCTGGCTGATCCTTGACCAAGACCCTCCATCCCCTGACCCTGGGCCTTCCTAGGGACTGTCTCTCATGCTTGGAATGTCCTCGACCTCACCTGGGCCTCTTGGCTTCCTTCAAATTTCAGCTAACATTACACCTGAAAATGAGATTTTCCAGGTACCTGCCAGAGCCTTTGCTCTCAAGGTGCCTCCCATCCATTCTGTACAGAGCTCCTTTGGACACACATGTTTTCTCCCCATTAGAATGTGATCTCCTTGAGGGCAGGGACTGATCACTCCCCATTTCCTTTGCATCTCCATTAGGTCAGCACAGTGCCTGACACAGAGTAACCACTCTCTAAGTGCTTATTGACTTGACCTAAAAAATGGTAAATGAGAGGGATTCAGAGAGACCTGAGAAGTCTAGTGTGGTCTGAAGCAGGAGGAAACGAGCAGAACCAGGAGGACAATTTCTGCTCTGCTGACAGCACGGCAAAGGACAACCTAAGTCTAACAAGATGAAGCTTCCTTGGCTCTCTTGGATTCCAAGTTTGCTGATGCTGGTCAGGTCTGTGGATGGACTGCACTCACCTGGGATGAGGGTCTCTGGGTGCCAGGGGCATTCCCTCTGGTTCTAGACTCTCTTTGGATCAGGCTTTGGTCCTCTGCAGGCTGAGCTGAGGAGAGAGAAGGATGGTAGAACTTGGGGGGAGACTTTGTCTTTGCCTTCTCTCTTTAGGCTAAATGCTGGTTGACCTGGAGTTACATGGGGTGAGGTCTTGGAAGGAGTTACAAAGCCCCTGCCCCTGCCCTAAGAGGATAGATTCCAACCAAAAGAGGAGGGCAGCAGGTAGGGTCAGGCTCAGAAAAGAAGTTTTATACTTTTACAGAAGTACAATGGATTTTTTTTACATGCCTGCAAATTTCCAAAAGAATAAGTATAGCGTGGGGAGGACAAAAGGAAGTGATTGTGACCTCAGTTAGTGAGCATTTATTTTGTGCTTACTGTGTGCCAGTCACTGTGCTAAGAACTAGGGATGCATATGCAAGGTAAAAGAAGTGTGGTCTCTATCCTCCTGGAACAGACATTCCAAAGTATATGTATGTTTATGGAAAGAGAACATGTGGACAGGTGAAAAGGGGAAGACAAGAAAGAGCTCTTGAAAGCTCTGCTGGGGAATGGGGGATGGCTGGGCTCAGCCCTTCCCCAAATGAAAGAATGGGCCAGCAGGACTGGGGTCAGGAGGCAGCTGAGGGGTGCAGATGTAATCAGAGGAGGGCTGGGCCCTTCCCCAGAGTGGATGCTCAGGTCAGAAGCCACCAATGGGAGAAGCAGCCACCATGAGCAGTCAGGAAGCAGCTGAGGGATGAGTGTGAACACATATCTTGTCACTAGCTCAGGTCTTGGGCACAGAAGAAACGTTATCACATTTTTCCCAGCGCCAGCTTGATGCCCATCTCCACCTCCAGATTCTCCTACCACCATTACCAGTGCACGCCTTCTGGGAGTTTCAGTCCACATTTTTTGCCCAGTCCCATTTCTGATAGCTGTGATCTGCTAACCTCAGTGGTATTCTCCTTTCTTTCTCAATTATGTCAGTGTCAAGCCCAGAGTCTCTCTCTGCACCTCAACATACATAGAGATTCTCCCTCCAGCACTCTTAACTTTCCAGGTCCACATTTTCCTTACTTCCCATCACCTGCTCCTCCGTTTCACAAAAGCTACTCAGGAAAATGTTCATACCCTTGATCTTGCTACCACTCACATTCCTTTTTTCTTTTTCCATTTCTCTTTTTAAAATTTTATTTTTAATTTATGGAATAAAATAAGCATTTCTATAACATAGTACAATGAAAAAGATGATTGCACATGAAATTGCAAATCTGCTATTCCTTTCAAATATATAACAAAATTATCATGTAAATTTTCTTCTTTCCTCTCCCCCTGCCCCAGAGATGGCTACCATTCAACCCAAATAGGTGTCTGTATATACATACATACATGCATATATACATACACATACATACACATATATATGCATACTTCTATTTGTCAGTTCTTTCTCTGGCTGCAGAAGGCATCATTCTTCATATGTCCTTTTAGGTAATTTGGGTATTTATAACATTCAAAATAACTTATTCTCTCAAAGTTGTTCCTAAAACAGTATTGCTGTTACTGTACACAAAGTTCTTTTGGTTATACTCATTTTGCTCTTCATTATTCATATACATCTTTCCATGTTTTTCTAAAATCATTGAGCTCATTTTGTATAGCATAGTAGTATTCCATCACAACCATACCCTGCAATTTCCAGTTCTTTGCCACAAGAAAGAGAGCTGCTCTAAATATTTGAGAAAACACAGGTTCTTTACCTTTTTCCCTAATCATCTTGGGAAATACATCTAGTAGTGGTATTGCTGGGTCAAAGGCTATAGACAGTATAGTAAGTCTTCGGGCAGAATTCCAGATTGCTCCCCAAAATGGTTGGATAAGTTCAAAATTCCACCAACTATGAACTAGAGTCCCAATTTTTCCACATCCCCTCCAACACATATCGCTTTCCCTTTCTATAATTTTTGCCAGTCTGGTAGGTGTCAAATTTCAAGGTTGTTTGAATTTCTCTAATCAATAATGATTTAGAGCATTTTTTCATATGCCTATAAATTGTTTTGATTTCTTTATCAGAAAAGTGCCTCTTTGTATCTTTAGTTTATCAGTTGGAGAATGACTCATATTCTTATAGATTTGACAGACTTCTTATATCTAAAATATATATTAATTTCATGTAATTGAAATTATCCATTTTATACCTAACTTTGCTACTTCTTATTTCTTGCTTATTCATAAATTGTTCACCTATCCACAAGTCTGATAAGTAATATGTTCCATTTTCTTCTAATTTTTCCGTCAAATCTCTTTATATCTAGGTCATGTATTCATTTTGGCCTTTTCTTCATAAGTGGTGTAAGATATTAGTCGATGCCTAATTATTTTTTTCTCTGTTTTCCTTCTCAGCTTTTCTTTTCATCCTATCCCTGTTACCTTGTCATCTCCCCTTACCCTTTTATTCCTTATTTTATCCACCCCTGCAAAGTACCTTCCTTATCTATTATTATCTATTCACCCCACCCTCCTAATCATAATCTATGTCCCTTCTAAAATTCTCTCCTCTATCCTACCCCCCAGTTCATCTGAACATCTCTAGAAGTTCAGAAGACTTCTAAACCTCCTCACGTGTATACATTTTTTCCTCTTCAACCCAGATGAGAATAAGTTTCCAGTGTTACCAGCCTTCCACCCCTACCTGCTTCCTCTGTATTAGTTCTTCCATTCATGCTCTGTTTTCATGAGATAATTTCTCCTTTTAACCTTTTCCTACCCAATTTATTTTTTAGAATCACTTCATCATACACAGTTGAGCCCCAAACCTTTCTTTCAAGCTACCTTAGTAATGATAAGTTTTAAAAATACTGTTACTACTAATAATTACTAATATTAATAACCTTTTCATATATAAGTAAACAGTTTGACCTTAATCATTGCCTTACAATTAGTCTTTAATGATTTTCTTATATTCTTCTGTATCTTTTATGTTGAATTTTTCCATTGAGTTCTGCTCTTTTTGTTACAGATACCTTAAAGCTTTTCAGTTCATCAAATGTCCATTTTTTTTTATTCAGGATTACACTCAAAAGTGTTCCATTTCAGTCTTTTTGGACTCTAGCATTTCTTTGTCTAACTATAATCTTTTATCATTTCTCCTTTCTCTTTTCCTTATAACCCATAACCATGTTCTTAGTCTTTACCCAAACCTGACACCTTTCATTATATTCCATGTGCATCCTTTCCTTTTCTTGACCTCATGGCCAATCATTTCAAATTTATATTAGTATCTACATTCTAGTTCCTTGTTCAGTTGTCCAGTCATGCCTTGCCAGTCCCCAAACTTGGATTACTCTCATGATCTTGCCTCCTATTCACATGCAACAGAATGGTGCTGTAGAATGTCAAAAGAGTTTAGGTCACCTATAAATTTAGGTTACACA
Organism: Phalanger gymnotis; assembly: GCA_028646595.1. NCBI lineage: Eukaryota > Metazoa > Chordata > Mammalia > Diprotodontia > Phalangeridae > Phalanger > Phalanger gymnotis. The sequence continues at coordinate 817,950,076 of CM053622.1, forward strand.
ATCTCAACTGGCTTGTCACTGAAACAAGGTAAGTAATTATACTTCCACTATCGCACATCTATTCCAAAAACTTCCATTCCTCCTTAGAATTATACAGCACATAGTCTTCACACCTTCTCAATTGAGCATCTTGTCTCAGTCTTCAAAAAAATTGAAACCATTGACCAAGGGCTCCCTCTCCTCTCTACACCCTCATCTCATTTCACTCAGAAGCCTCCAAATATATCCTCCTTTATCCCTGCCCCACAGGAAGAAGTAGCTCTCCCCCTTGCCATGGCAGAGCTCTCTAGATGCACAGATAATCTCGTTCTATCTTGTCTTCTGCAGCAGATTCCCACATCTTTCGTTGCCTCGTCACTAATCTTTAGTCTCTCCCATCTACCGGCTCCTTTTTACTATATACTTTTTACTATATAGCTTTACATTACATAATTGGTTGTTCTTGTCCTTTCTGGAAGAGGACCAGAATGACGTCACCATGTTGGAGTCAAGGAGCAGTGTCTCTGACTGCAGCTGATTAGACCAGCAGGAGCTTGGAACGCCGTATCATAGTACACTTGAACATTGGGGGTAGAGATGTCTCTAAATTTGCTCATCGCGTTTCTTCTGACCTGACGCAGTTCTGCGTTCCTTATAAAGTGCAGACATGGTGTACTAGATGATCCTGTGCCAGTGCTTCCCGCGTCACAGATCGATTCCCAGAGTTTTCAGAGAGACCTTGAGAATGTCCTCGTGTCGTTTCCTCTGACCTCCATGTGAGCTGTTGCCCTGTGTGAGTTCTCCATAAAATAGTCTTTTTGGGAAATGTATGTTTGGCATTTGAATACTGTGGCCAAGTCATCAGAGCTGCAGTCTCTACGGGAGAGTTTGAATGCTTGGCAGTTCAGCTTGAGGACGGACCTCAGTGTCTGGTACCTCATCCGCCAGGTGATCTTCAGAATCTCCTTTAGACGATTCAGATGGAAGCAGTTCAGTTTCCTGGCATGGTGCTCATAGGCACACGACAATGAGGTCAGCACAGTGGCTCTGTAGATCTTCAGTTTGGTATCAGTCTCTTCTCTCCCATACTTTCCTTTGGAGCCTCCCAAACACTGAGCTAGGTCTGGCAATCCATGCATCAGCCTCATCATCTGTGTGGACATATCTGGAAAATACACTGCCGTGGTAAGTGAACTTATCTACAGCATTCAGTATTTCTCCATTTGCTGTAACCAGTGGTTCCACACGTGGCTGGTGTGGTGCTCACTGGTGAAGCACCTGTGTTTTCTTGGTGTTGTTAGGCCAAAATTAACCTAAGTAGCAGAGAATCTGTACTCTGATCCATCTCTGCCTCAGAGGTTGCATTGATCATCTGCACAATCATCTGTAAACAAAAGTCATGCACTGATTCTGCCTCTGTTTTAGCCTTGGCTTGTATCTTTTTCTAGTTAAATTGCTATCTGCAGTAGCTGACCTTGATGCCCTTTTCATCCTGAAAAGAACGTGTGAACACTGGGGCAGGGGTGTAGCATTCCAGTTCATGGAGAGGCTGTTCAGCAAGCCCACAAGGGGTCCCAGCTCCAGCATAGAAGGGGCTTAACTAGCTAAGTTGTAGGAAGAAGTAGTGCCTGGCAGCTATGGCACTTACCTCCCAATTTGGGGCTGTATATCCGGGGAAGACTTGAGGAGGGGTCCTTCTTTAGAGGTGGCCATTACAGGTCGTGAGGGGCAGGGGCTGGGCACTGGACCGGGTATTAAAAACTTTCCATTTTCTTTTCTGTGAACCTCTCTGTCCCTTGTTTGTTGATGAACTCTTCCACTACTCAGAAATATCTCTTTTTCATGGTTCTTTACTTTGTTTGAGGGAACTTTCATATCTAAGTAATGAGTTCATTAGATTCATAAGGTTTCTTTCAAATGGGAATTTTCTGATGGCTAATGACCTTAGAATTTTGGCTGAAGGTATTTCTTCCTTTGTTACATATATGAAGCTTTTTGCCAGTGTAGCATTTCTTGTGTCTAATGAGCTCTGAACTCAAGCTGAAGGCCTTTTCCAGTTGACTACTTTGATACATTTCCATTTCCGGAGGCTTCTCGTGGGCCTGAATAAGCGCAACCTGTTCAGTAGATTTATTGTGCTGGTAACAGTCATTCCTTGGGGTCATGGCCTTATGGTGATTCAGTCCTGAATATTGTGTCAGGTTCTTTCCAACTTTGTCAAATTCACAAAGATTCTTTGGGTTTTTATCTACTTTGGCATCAGTCACAGATTTCTCTAAAGTTGAAGTCACAGGAACATTGTGCTCTTAGATCATCATTCTTATGACAGTTCTGAGTATATGGGTATTATCTTTGCTTCCAGATCTTTGCAACAAAAACAGCAGCTACAATTTTGTGTCCTTTTCCCCTTTATGCAGTCCCTTTAGTCTGCAGGTCTAGTGGTTCTCATGGAGTGAGTTTGGGGGTTAGTTCTAAAAGGCGTCGCAGAATGTCATCCTTTCATTTTAATGCTTTTTGGTGTGTCTTTGTGTCACAGGTGTTTCTTACATGCAGTGTGCTGTGTGGCTCTGCTTTCTAATGCATTCTGCTACTCCCTCCTCTGTTTTTACAGGTGAATTTATCCCATGCATATTTTGTTATGACAATTAATGTGATTTTCTTTATAATATCCTCTGACCTTTCCTCTTCGCCCCTGCCTCATTTCTTAGAAACAAAAAGTAGATGGGGGAAGGGAATGGAATCAACCCCAGCAGTCGATCGTTGACATGGCCTGATCCGCACTCCTCACCCACCTTGTCTTCCATCCATTCCAGTCCTAGGTGATTGGCTGGAACGCTATCTTAAATGTCTCTCATCCATTTCTCTCCCCTATTTGAAGCTTCCTCTGTGGTGCAAACTTATTTTCCATCATGAAGTAGCCAGGTGGTACAGTGGACAGAATACTGTGCCTAGAGTCAGGAAGACTTGAGTTCAAATCCTGACTCAGACACTTGTTACCTGTGGGACACTGAGCAAGTCACAGTACCTCTGTTTGCCTCGGTTTCCTTATCTGTAAAATGAGGATAGTAATAGCAACCTACCTTCCAGGGCTTTTGTGAAGAGCAGATGAGGTAATATTTGTAAATTGCTTGGAACACAGTAGGCTGCGTGCGAATGTTAGCTGTCATTGTTGTGACCTTGAGCTTTTCTTCACCGACTCTGCTCTCCTGAAGCTGCCGTCCTCTCCTTTTTGATTCACATATTTCCCTCTTGAACTTGGTGTATTTCCACTCTCTTGCCTGTTTCAGCTGAGGGAGGCTCATGACCTGTTGTTTCTTCTCAAACCATTTCCGCGTTTTGTTCTCCAGATGGTGAGCTCTGGACAGCAGGAGCTATCTTTTGCCTTCCTTTGTACCCCAGGGCTGCGTATTACTGTTTATTAACTGACTCATTGGGTCCAGGGCTGATACCAGGCCCCAAACCCTACCTCATTCCTTGGATTCTGGTCTCTCTGCTAGTTTTCACATGCAGGTTCTGGCTTCAGCCTTGTTTTTGTCTCTTCCTTATACTTTATCAATTACTCTCTTTGTCCAATTCCAACCCCAAAGAGACCTGACCAAACTAAATAATAGATATCGTAAAGGCATCTAGGCTTCTAGAGGGTCAGGTTCTGTAAGTTGCCTGGGAATGCCTACCTCCCAACTGGCTAACCTTAGGGTGGTCACCTATAGAAATATGGCCAGTAATTTTCTGAGAATGGAGAGAGAGATTGAGCCAGAGAAATCAGGAGAGAGGCCTTGGGTTGATGACTGGTGCAAACTTCAGCCTTGGATTACTGCTTCCATGTAAGGCATAGTCTTCATTCCTACTCACGTGGTGCAGAATGGAGACAGAAAATCATGAAACTAGACTGTCAGCATTCACTGCAAATTTAGGTTACATGATCTCATCTGGGACCTCATTGTGAGAATGAAATCCTTTGACATCTCCTTAACTGACTCCCTATCCCACTCATGGTAACTTTTCCAGTCTTTTCATTCCTCCCCAATTTTCCCTACCCGCTTAGCTGAACACTTAGCCTCATATTTCAGTAGAAAAAATTGGATGCTTCCCAAGAGTTCTCTCATCTCCTCATCTCACAAAAATGAGAAGCCTTCTTTTCCTTCTTTGCCCTGGTTGCACATGAAGAGGTGGCCTTCTGGTTGCCAAAGAAAACCCCTTTACATGCACAAATGAGCCCAGTCCATCCCATCTACCCTCCCCCTCCCAGCCCAGTTTTTCCTTTTGTGTCATCCCCACTTTTCTCTAATTTCCAGTCCAGTTTACTGGCTCCTTCATTGTTGCCATCAATAAAATGATTGTCTCCCCAATCCTGAAAAAAGCCTCGTGGTTCATTCATCCCCGTTAGATGTTGCCCTTTATCTTTCCTTCCATCCATGGCTGAATACCTAGAGAGGGTCATCTATAAATGGTGTTTCACACTCCTTTCCTCTTCTTTTCTTCCAAACTCTTTGCACTCCAGCTTCCAACTTCATTGTTCATCTGAACCTTCTTGCTGCAAAGTTACCAATAATCTCCTGTCCTAGATTGAAACTTCTTCCCTCTTGGTGTCTCTGCAGCCTTTGACACAGTCACTCCCTGTTCCTTGATACTCTCTTCTCTCTACATTTTGTTGACAGCACTTTTTTCTGGTTCTCCTCTTACAATGTCCAAACCTAAACTCACTATTTTTCCCTCAACCTTCCCCTCATCTTACTTTTCTGTTACTATCCAAGGCACCAGCTTCCCATCGTCCAGGCTCATGATCTAGAAGCCATCTGCTCCTCATCATCTCTCACACACTCACACCCCACACCCCCAATTCAACCTTATGGAAAGTCCTATTGATTCTGCCTTTGTAACCTTATGGAAAGTCCTATTGATTCTGCCTTTGTAACATATCTCACCTACATCCCCTCGTCTCCCACTTTCTTGAATCAGGCTCCCATCACCTCACACTTGGGGTATTAATGCATGAGTCTTCTGCTTGGCCTCACTCCCTAATCCACTCAGTCCTCCACCCAGCTGTCAAATTCAGTTTCTTAAAATGCATTTCTCTTCATGTGACTTTCTACTTGATACCCTACTCCATAGGATAACCATCACCAGGATCAAATACAGAATCCTCTGCTTGGCTGTTAAAGCCCTTAATCATCAGCCTCTCTCCTGCCTCCCCAGTCTCTTCACTTTACTCCCCTTCCACATGTGCAATAGTCAGTGGCACAGGCCTCCTCTTTGTTCCTTGACCAAGACACTCCATCTCCCGACTCCGTGTTTTCTGTGGCTGCTCCTCCAGCTCTCTCTGGCTTCCCTGATGTCCCACCTAAAAGCCTCATTTTACGGTAAATCTTCTCCAGCGCTCCTTAGCCTTACTGCCTTCCCTCTCTTGAGTAACTCCAATTTATCTTGGAAATAGTGGGTTTCTACAGAGTTGTTTGCCTGTTGTCTTGCCTGTTAGACTGAAGTCCTTGAGAGCCGGCCTTGTCCCCTACCTTCCGTTGTATCCCTGTTGCTCATCACAGGGTCTAGAATGTAGTAGATGCTTAATAAATGCTTGCTGTTTTGAAGAAAATCTAGGAAAGTGTTCATACTGGAGGGCCTCAGCCCTTTCTGGATGATTTCAGGAGAGTTCTATGTCCAAAGTTCCAAACAATGACTTCTCATAGGATCATAGGCTTATCACTGGAAGAAAACTGAAAGGCCATGGAGTCCAACCACCTCATTTTACAGATAGGGGAACTGAGGCTCAGAGCTTCAATGACTAGTCCAGGATCACGTTGCTTAAAAGTATCTAAAAAGGAATTGTAATTCAGGTCTTCCTGTCCCCCAGGCTAGTTCTCCCTTTACCACCACACATCAGTGCGCTGTGATAACAGTCCCCCCATACTTCTGCCTTTGGCTCCAGAATCCACGGTGCTTCCCCTCTCTGGAAATAGGAGATCAGATCTTCCCTGGTAGCTGGAAGCCCTGGGCATGGGGAATATGAAAAGCATGAGAATGGAGAGAAATTCATAATTCAGTCTTTAGGGAATGGGGACATTCAAGCAAGGCCACAGGAGGGTTCTCGGGACTCTGCAAGGATGGTTTCCGTGGTATGGATTGTTGGGATCTTTGGCGGGGGGATCGTGGGATCATGCAGCCAGCTGGGAATCAGAAAGTTCCATCTTGGTTTACCCCTTTCACAGAAGGACGGGCACACTCCATTGCTTCCATTATTTGGAAATTAGAGTCCGTTGGCAGTGCTGTGGTCCTCGTCCCGGGCCCAGAGTCAGGAAGGCTCGATTCCAAACCCAGCGTCAGACACTCGGTAGCTGTGTGGCCCGGGCAAATGACTTCACTCTCATTTCCTTCGGTTTCCTGAGCTAAGGACAGTGATAGTACCAAACTCACAGAGACGTTCTGGGGATCAAATGAGAAAATGTTTGTAAGTTACTTAGCACAGTGCCTGACACATAGTAGGTATGCGCAAATGCTTATTGCCTTCCCTTCTGTTTCCACCAGCTGTGCTGGAATTTGAGTTAAGAATGAAGAATAAGGATATACTTGCTCCACTAGTAAGAAGACCAAATTGATTCAGAATCATTTATTTCTTTATCCTACTTAAAGTTAATTGATTTGTTGTGTGAGTGTTTTTGTCCTGTAATTGCTTAACGGTCATTCTTTCTCTCTGAACTTAGTTCAGGATTCACCTGGTCTGTAAGGGGTTAGCTTTAAAAACCCAGCTCTCCAGCTAATCACGGATCCATCTTGCCTCCAGGAATCTAGCTGGTCATGAGGAGGGCACCAAGCCCTCCTTCTAGGATGTCCAGAATGTCTGGTCTGTTATCTCTAAGATCTTGCATGTGGTCCAAAACAAGGAGCGGCTTGTCAGTCACAGGGAAGAACAAGGGGAGTGTTGCTAGCCCTTCGTTCCCAGACTTCCAACCAATCACATGATTCCGTCTGCCTCAGCTCTGTACCCACCCAGTCAGGTTGTTCTCACTCCCACAATGTCATCTCCCCGTCCCATTCTTTGTTCTGTATTTCCCAAAACCTACAAAAGGGAAGCTGCTCAGGAACTTTGGCTAGCGGCAGAGCCATGGACCCTTTTATGGGCAGGTGGCATGCCCCTGCTAATAATGTTATCTTGCTCAGAGAATTGCCTCAGTTCACCTTCTTGTTGAATGTCATGCACAACCCAGACAGGATTAGGAACAACGAGCTGCCCTATATTTACATTCGTTCATTAAAGACTTTTCTTGATTCCAGGCCCGTCCCAAAGAGGAAGGGGTTGCCTTGGCAGGTAGAGGTTTCCCTTCACTGCCCGTCTTCAGGGAACAGCTACAAGAGAAGTTTTAGAGATTTCATAGACTAAATCCACACCCAGGTAGAGGTTGGACTAAATATGATCTCTGAGATTAGCTCTCGGTCTGTGATCCTCTCCTACTGGATCGATTCTTGACCTGAAGCTACATAGAATAAAAAAGAGACAATTTCAGGAGCAACAAAGGAAAGTCCCAGCTTCCCATCCCATAATGTAAAGACTTTTCATAGGAAAACCAGGGAGAAGGAGGACCCTGTGGAGAGACCAGCACTTTCGCCTTTCGAATAATTGGTAAATGCTCATGGGCAGTCTCTCCGATAGTAGTTTCAGAGTTACCAGAGGAGATGATCCTTACCCAGCGAGAGCAGGTTCCGGGCATTCTCCAGCATGCCCTCCTCGTATGGCTCTTTCTGAGAAGGGTCCAAGAGGCCCCACTCCTCCTAGGCGAAGTCCACAGCCACATCCCTCAATGTCACCAACTCCTAAACCATCAAAAGTCACATGATTTAGGGCTGAGACTCCAGAATTCATCAAGTCCAACCCTCATCTACTTAGAGGAGGAAACGGAAGCACAGAAGGGATTTGCCCAAAACTCATAACCTTTATGAGGGTCAGAGCCAATACATGAAATCAGTCATTAAGGGTCCAATGGAATGTTGGGAAAAGCATTTTATATTTGAAGCGAAAAGCATATTGGAGTAATAAAAGTTGAAGAAATGTCTTACTACAGAACGTTTCTCCCTATGGACATCATGGAGAAGGTATGCTCTCCCTCACTGAGGTATGAAAGTCTGTGGAGAAGAAAGAGAGAAGGTGACATGAAATTCCTCCTCATCAGAAGCATCATAAGAGGTACGTTAAGAAAATTCTATAAAGAGTTCGTGAGGGGCAGCTAGGTGGCACAGTGAGTAGAGCACCGGCCCTAGGGTCAGGAGGACCTGAGTTCAAATTCTGCCTCAGATACTTGACACTAGCTGTGTGACCTTGGGCAAGTCACTTAACCCCCCTTTAAAAAAAAAAAAGATTACAAGAAGCTGGCAAAGAAAAGGCTGTTATCGAGCTAATTTCCTAAAAGGCTGAAATAAAGTCTTGTCTAGAAGAAAGGATGAAACGAATTCTTAAAAGATAGTGCTCTCACAGTCTTGGCTGAACTGAGTGGAATGGGACTTTTTCCAGCGAAGTGAAGAATTACCTATAGTTATACTGAGGGCTTGAGGTGACACTAGGTATGATGTGTCACCACCAAAGTAGCTGCTGTCTTTGCTTTATGGTTGCTTCTACCTGTTAATGGAGCCTATTCCTTACTTTTCATATTTAGTTATATAGAAATGAGGAACTGTGATGGGGATATGTATCCTTTCACTGACTAGGGCTGGAGATTGAGCTAATTTACAAGAATGACTTTGCCAGAATATTTATGAGGAGTAAATAAATCAGCTTCTAGACCTCTAGAACACCAGGCATCAAGATCCAAGAGAAAGGGTTGAGGCAGTGTGATGGCTGCGAGAGGGTGGCCACATCCCCACATCCTTTGATGCTTGGAAAGGGTCATCCGTCGTTTGTGTAGATCATGGCCCCAATCCATCCATGGCCTTCTTATACCTGCTCAGGTAACACCTCACCTTTTGAAAACAAGGTTTTCCTGGTTACTGGAACTGCTGGAGCCCTCTCATCTATACTGTAGAGAGCTGGTTTGGACACAGCTACAGGTATATTTTCTTCCTGTTAGGCTGTGCGCTCCTTGAGGATGGGGAATGGTTTTTCTTCCTTTGCATCCCCAGTAGGTTAGCACAGTGCTCGGCACAGAGGAGCTATATTTAAAATGCTTGTTGACTTGACCTAAGACATTGTAAATGAGAGGGATTCAGAGAGACCTGGGAAGGCTTGTGTGGCCTGAGGCAAGAGGAAATGAGCAGAACTGGGGGGGACAATTTCTGCTCTGCTGACAGCACTGCAAAGGACAACGTAGGTCTAACAGGATGAAGTTTCCTTGGCTCTCTTGGATTCCAGGTTTGCTGATGCTGGTCAGGTCTGTGGATGGACTGCACTCACCTGGGATGAGGGTCTCTGGGTGCCAGGGGCCCTTCCCTCCAGCTCCAGGCTTTGGTCCTCTGCAGACTGAGCTGGGGGGACAAGAGAAGGATGGCAGAGTGAGGAGACTGTGTCTGCCTTCTATTCCTAGGCTGGATGCTGACCTGTTCCAAATTATAGAAGTTGAGGTTTCAGAGGAGCTACCTGGCTCTGCCCTCAGGGGAGAGACCTCAACCCACAGAGGAAGGCAGCAGGGAGAGTCATTCTTGGAAATGAGCTTGGCCTGGACAGGAAGAACACTTGCCACCCTCTCTAACTCCTTTTTGGCCTTGTTCCTCTCCCCTGTCCTCCTAACAGAGACCCAGGAGGCAGAAGAGGCTTGGGATCCCAGATAGGATGAGACCAGTCAGAGCCTCAATGACCCCTGACCCAGAGCTCTACCACCCAGTGATACTATGGGTGAGATATGAGGGTGGGGCAGCTGCCCAATGGTAAAGCTGGGGATGGCACCCCAGGACCTTTGGCATGTGAGGGGAGCCTGGATATGAAGCGACAGCAGGGAGCAGCCCCAGAGGAAGGCCCGCTCCTGGTGTACCTGAGGACACTCGCCAAGAGATTAGCCAAAAAAGATGAGTCCCAGTGGAATGGGCAGCCAGCAGAAAGGGGGTGCAGGAAGAATCATTGCTCAGATCTACCTGAGACCTGCATGTGAAGAGTTGGTTTGCAGAAGACTGAGGGACCTCTGCTCTGAGGGTAGAAGCTGGAGATCTGGGCCGAGGGAAGAAGGCAGAGCTATCTCAGAAGTTATTTTTCGGTGGCCCACTCTGGGAGGGTTTTCACCCTGCCCAGCCCCGGAGGCCCCCAGGATGGGCCTTTTCCTCCAGTCACACCCAGGTGGAGCAACATCTTATTCTCCTAGAGAGAATCTTGGGGACCCTAGACCAGCACGGCATTAGTAAAACTAGCCAGACTTTGAAGTTTATCAAATGCATATTAACTAAGTGATTAATAGAAAAAAAGATTGTGTCTTTGTTCTGGTTTAAATAGTTATGCTAAATAATTATTAATTTAGAAAATTTAAAGGAATTTATTTGGCTTTACGGGTGATTGAAAGAAATAAAGAAGCAGTAATGACTGGAGGTGTCACCATGAATTTTTTTGAATATAAGCCAACTAAAAACAATGGACCCTTGTGAAAAATGAGGTTTAGTTATTACCACTAGTAAATATAAGCCAAGAATGGATTGGGTTGAAAATTTTGTAACTAACCGTAGCAAATTAGAGAATTTCATCAGTCTTTGTATATACAAAGGGGTAATAAATATTTGCACCTTATTCCCAGGGTTGTGGGGAGAAGCATGTCATGAAGTGATGTTGACAGCACATTGACTGGAGTGTATAAAGGATGAGTGCTCTGATGTTCAGACCTTGTAGCAATTCATTTGGACAAGAAATGCTCTCCCAATTAAAGGTACTTTTCCTAATTGGCATGGAGTGTTAACAAATTTGTTGATATATTTCAGAAATTCAAATTAGAACTGAAAAATCATAGACTAAACATTTTAAAGTACTATGAAAACAGGCCTTTGAAATTCCTTACAACAGTTTTTAAGACCTAGAAAAGCCTGGCTTGTGGTAAGCACTATATAAACTCTAAGCTGTGATTTGGATGAAAATGCCAGGGATAATTAGATGAGATAAACAACTTTTTAGGAATTGATAAATTTGAAATGCATTTGACTAAATTAACATCACCCGATTGGTGATAAGTTTTAAATACACGATATCTGATATGCTAAATTTTCTCTTGTATTATGAAGGCTAAGAAAAGCTGTTAAGGCAGCTTACTCTTTTGAAACTGAATACTGTTAGATTATAAATATGTCTACTATATAATATATGTTTGAAAACTGCTAATTGTCTAATACGGTATGTTTTGGTTGAAAAATTAGAAAATAATAATAGTGACATACCATTGGGAGAAGAGAGTGAAGGAATTCCTTTCTAAGGTCTTTGTGAGTTATGAGATTTAGCAGCCCTCCTGAGAGGGTATTGTGACACTGCAGTACTGCCCTTTGAGGAATGAGGACCTCTCCTAGCCAAAGTAGAGAGATGTACAAGCTAAACATGTTAAATAAACATAAAGCAAGACACAAGTCCTGATACTTATTAAGACAATAGCATCCTGGTCCCTACAATAATGCTGAGATAAAGAAGCAGAAACAGCAGAACCAGGTGTCTTGGGTCTGGGTGACTGAGGAAGATAAGCCGCTCTTGCCCCAAAGTTTCCATCCTCTCATATGCCTTTTTAAAGGGTGCTATGCTGGCATATAAGGGCTAATAGACTCGATTAAGCAAGGATGGGTTGCTTTAGGTACCATCCTAGTGGCAATTTACGTAATAGCCACTTGTCCAATTTGCCAAACTTTTAATCAGCTTGCATTTAGAGCCACCTCGTCTGGTGGGTGTCTGTTAGCTTACCACCCTTTTGAGCCCTTACAGAAAAATATTATTAATGTGCCCAAGACAAATCATTAGAAGCATTGTTTTGTCATCATTGACCGTGGTTGAAGCATTCTCTAGTTGTAAAGCCACAGCTCCCGTTTTTATCAAAGCTCTCACTAAGGAAATTGTGCCCAGGCATGGCCCTCCTGCTATGTAGACTCCGATAGAGGGGCTTATCTCGCTCAGTCTGTTCTCTCTCAAGTATATTTTAATCTTGGTACAACTCTGAAGTTCCACATCCCATTAACACCACCCTGTTAGTTCTGGTCAAGTTGAACTTTCCTTAAGACCACATGGTTAGTAAATTATGCTTTGAAACCCATTTGAAATGGGCTTTTTGTAGTAGACCAAGTGAAGCGATGAAATTTGGAAAGTTTGATACTGCTATGTGAAATTTTTCTAAATTATCCTTATCGAGTTATTAAAATAAATGTGATAGTCTGAAAAATTGTAATAGTGAAGTACTTTTTGCCTAAAATGTAGAATTCTTATGATTTATTAAGAGGTCTGAGGACTGAGTCCATTTCCAGGTATGATTGCGGAAAGATATTATCGAACCAGTGATCTATGAGGTCAGCAGCCAACGGAAAGACATCTGCAAACTACTTTAGGTAGAGTTTTGTCTGAAGGGAAGGTGGGGAGAGTGACTTTTGGTATGGGCTGAGGTAGGACTTTCCTGACCTTATTTCCTCAGGGTAGCATTTCCTCTTGAATGGAGCATTTTTCCACCTGGCTAAAATTCTAAGTCTTCCATGACATTTTGTCAGTACCATTGGCTGCCTATATTACTGTTTCCTGAAATTGACATTAAGTTAGGGAAGTATTTTCCCCTTACTGTAGCTATGTATGCCCTTCTTTTTCTTTCTATGGCAGATGTCCATAATATCATGGCAGGTGGTCAGTAGATTAAATCTTTCATAGGCTAATACATGTTAGTATAAGAAGATACAGATATGTACGATCTAAACTATTCAGCCTGAAATTAGTCATTTCCATATCCTAAACTACTAAATAGTGAGTATTTGGGCTTATCTGCCTGTCATGTATACAGTAAGGTCCTTGAAATATCTCGGCGTGTTATGGGAACAATTAGACAATGTTTCAGCAGTTTGTGGGATCAGGATAGAAATCTGTTATTTAGTGAGGATAAATCAGGAACGTTTCTGTTAAAAGAATTTTGGAACAATCTTAGAGGAGAGTAACTGGTCTCTTTTGTTGTGACTGGAATAAGATAAGCATCCCTAAGGTGAATTTATCTGTGTAGCCATGAAACATAGGCAAAGAAGTTACCTACTGAAAAACAGTGTTCTAAGTAAGATTAGTCCCCTATCAGTATGGGCAAGCACCGGGACTAACTGAATTGGAGTGAATACTTGGAGGGGAGGATTTGTGAGAAAATAACAAGGCCAGATGAACTTAGTTAATACCAGATTGTATTAAGATCTATTTTATAAAAGGGTTATAGTGGAAATACCTGGAGGAACCTCTGCAGTTGAGATCAACTGGAAGCCACTCCATGAGCAGTTGTTTCCACTGACCACATGAATGTCAGCGACATCTGACACGCAATTGAACATTAAATGGCTGGTGGGAGTGGGCTACTGGGATACCAAGTCACTCGATTGTTAGATTACCTCGAAGACTTAGTGAAGGGAACTGGCCCCAGTGGATTTTTGTCACTCTTGCGCCCCAGTAGGGGACCGCCTGCTCTGATGTTTGTCATTGCCCGTAGAGGACTGCCCTCTATGTGTCTCAGTGATCCATGAAGCCCCCAAATCTTTCAGTTCATATGATTTGATTAGTAGCAGTGATTATATTAATGAATTAAGTAGCATAGGGTTGTTTAAGTTAGTTATGTATGTTAATGCTATTAGGATAAGAGTTTTATGTCAGGACCAAACAACCTCTTATGTAGTAGTGATATTGCTATTGTGTGTTGTAGATTTTAGGACAAAATAATATACTTGTTATAAAAAAGCACATTCCATTTAACCTCGAAGCTTGCTGATTGCAGCCTCAATACCCCTCGCCCTTGTGAATGCTTGTGGCTTCACTGTGGCCTTTCCTTATGCCCACCACTTCCTTATGTCCTACAACGACCACTGACCCAAACACTGGATGTTGGAGTTCCTATGAAAACCTCAGTTAGGTGGCAGCTGGAATGCCTTTCCTGGGTAGAACCTGCAGCTGATGACTCAAAAGCCTGCTGAGAGTGCTTATGATAGATGGACGTGCCCCTCAACCAATCATAGCATTTTTCCTGCTTCTAGTGTTAACCAATCATGACGTTGTTTGCCTCATTCTGTTTTTAGTGATCTTCCAAGTATATAGAAGTAGCAAGCACCCAAGGGGAAGGCTCTCTGATCTTGAGGGGGGGCTTGGACCCAGTTAATTAGGGACTCCCAGGACTTCTTAATAAATTGAAAATGCCTCGAGTGCCTTTTATTGCACATTGGATTGGAATTTTGGGGTCATAGATTCTTCTGACTTCTCTAATTAATGTTTTAGGCTCTCAGTAAATTTTCACAATCCATGGGACAGGATTTGGTGAAGTGAAGTTAGACACAGAGATATAATCTCATCCATGCCCTAAGGAAACAAACTCTACAGGTAAAGGAAATCAGGTTACAGATCAAACTACATTTGGAGGGTTCCCAAATAAGCTGATGGAGGAGGAAGATTTACATGTCGCCAAGGAGTCAGGGACAGTTGAGATTCTTTCTCTGATTCCTTCTCGAAGAAGAGTTTAAGGCTATCAGTGAAATTTCACATTCCATGGGATAGGTTTTGGTCAGGTGAGGTTAATATTAACCCAAAGTTGCAAGAGGAATAAAAAGATAAAGAACATAGCAATAATAATAGCTAACACTTATTATAAGACTTACTCTATGCTTAGGATAGTGCTAAGACCTTTATAACTGTTGTGTCATTTGATCCTCACAACCCTGGGAAGCGAGTGCTGATATAATCATCAAAACCATCTGGAACTGGTTAAAAAAAACAGACAGAGACGGAGAGAGAGGGAGAGGGCTAGGAAAGAGGGAGAGGGGAAGAAACAGAAGGAGGGGGAGGGAGAGGGAGAAAAATGGAGGGAAGGAGAGAAGAGGGGGAGAAATAGGGAGGGGGAGAGAAGAGGGGGATGAATGGGAGGGGGAGAGAAGAGGGGGAGGAATAGGAGGGAGGGAGAGGGAGAGAGAGAAAGGGAGAGGGGAAGGAAAGAGGGAGAGGGGGAGAAACAGAAGGAGGGGGAGAGAGAGGAGAGGGGGAGAAATGGAGGGAGGGAGAGAGGAGGGGGAGGAATGGGAAGGAGAGAGAGGGAGAGGGGGAGGGAGAGGGAGAGAGAGAGAGAAATGTAAGAGTAGACAGGGAAAATTCAGAAGGGAGATTCAGGGTAAGAAACAGATTTCCTGTGGAAAAACTCCTGATTTGATAAAATCTGCTGGGAAAACTGGAAAGCAGCCTATTCCAAAGTAGGCTTAGACCAACACCTTTCAGCACATTCCATAGTCCATTCAAAATGGATATGCAATCTTGATATTAAAGAGCATATTATATTAAAAAAAGAGAAGAGAAATAGATCCTAAACCACGCTGGGCTGTGGGAAGGAGGCGGCATTTTAATCAGCCTGAGGCAGAGGTAATTAGAAAAGCTAAGAGGCATAAAAACTGATTTCTTGACCCCGAAAAGCTTCTGAACCCACAACATGGAGGGATCTAAAGAAAAGTGGTCAAATGGGAAAAAAGCTTTGCAACAAAATTTCTCTGTAAAGGGATTGGTGGATCCAAGATACGGAAACCATTTAGATACATATATATATATATATATATATATATATATATGTATGCCTGTGTGTACACACCTATATACAGCTACATACTTGTGTGTGCATATGTGTGCTCATTATTTTGGTTTCATTTTCATCCCCAACCTTTCCCTTCTCCAGTTGGGAGGCCAAGAACTAAGGTGATATCCCCTCCACTCCCATACCTGGGTGATGTGTCAGTCTATGCCCTAAGGTCTGCCCAGCCTCCGGCCCCGCCCCTCCCCTCCCCACCAGTAATTTTTCTGGCCATTGAGCCCCTCCCTGCCCACCACTCCTCACAGCAAGATAAGGTCTTTACTTTTGTTTAAAAAAAAAAAACAGAAACCAAATACCAGAAGGATCATTAAGGATCCTGTCCTTTGGTTTTGAGCTCACTCCACTCCCAATAGTCTCACATTTAGTCTGTCTCTGACCTCCTCTCTGGCTTCCTGCCATCCTTCTTGTGCCCCAGGACCAAGATGCCCAGCTTTCTGCACCTCTCCCCTTCACAGGTTTTGAGGGGTGAGGAGGGACCTCCCAGGAGATGGACCTCAATTGCTTCATTTGGTAGCAGCCACGACCATGCACTTAGAGGGAGACGAGAAGGTTTGTGGGAAGTGGGAAGAAGAGAGGAGGTTTGTAACGTGTAACATGTGCCCTGGGACCCAGGTGTCCTGACTTCCTGCTTCAGCTCTCCCATTGGATCCAGCTGGCTTCAAGTAACAGGATGTCTCCTAGGGAAGAATAACAAGCTAGAGGGAAAAGTGCCCTTAGTGTTAGGGATGGGGTATGGAAAGTCAGGGCAGCTAGGTGGTTCAGTGGTTAGAGTGGCAGGCCTGAAGTCAGGAAGACTTATCTAAGTTCAAATCTGGCCTTAGACATTTCTTAGCTGTGTGACCCTGGGCAAGTCACTTAACCATATTTGCCTCAGTTTTCTCATCTATAAAATGAGCTGGAGAAGGAAATGCAAACCACTCTAGTATCTCTGCCAGAAAACCCCAAATGGGGAACATGGCAAGTCAAGAATGGAGACAGGCCAAGCTGGCAAATGTTTCCAGGTTGGAGGAGAGTTAGGTTGGGGTGGACAAGTCTGGGGTCCAGGCTGTAGGGAGAACTGGGATAGCTACCTGAGAGGGGGCGGGGATTGCCTGGGAACAACAAGAGGGATGGAGGGTGGGCATATCCTTGTGAGGAAGAAGATGGGTGTAGCAGGGGCCGAGCTGGAAGAAGGCCAGGCCCAGGCGAGTCTGCTGAGGAGGAGGGTCTGAGTCCCAGAGCAGGGTAAGGGAAGGAGGGGGAGAAAGTGGAGGGATTGGGGAGGAGGAGCTGTGGCCCAGCTGGAATATGAGCCCTGGGGTGGAGTTTGGAAGCCTGGCGGGGAGGGCAGAGGGGAAGAAGGGTCATTCCAGTGGCCAAGGCACTTCACGTGATGGAGGGCAGGGCTTCCGGAGGAGAGGTAGACAGGATCCTGTGGTCCTGGCCCTGGGTGTGATTGGAGGAAAGGGCCCATCCTGGGGGGCCAAGGGACTGCTGAGGGTGGGGCTCCTGGGACCCTTCTCCCAGACTGTGCTGGCTAGAAGCAGGAATTCTTGGACCAGAGATCACTCTGTCCTCTCTCCTTGGAGCTCTGATCTTGCTTCATTATCTGCAGCTGAGATCTCTCTTCTTTCCTTGGAAGTCAGATCGCTCTGCTTTTTCTTGGAGCTGAGCCCTCTCTGTCTTGTGGAAGCCAGCTCCGCACATTCAGGACCTAGGTAGGTCTGAGCGAGAAGCTGCCCCTGTCCCGGCTTGTGCTGGCTGCCTTTTGCATCGGGCCTCATCCTCCAGGCTAGGCGAGTGTCGGCCAGGTATGTTGTGAGCTTGCCTCCCTTCCAGGCTGGGCTCTTGCCACTGCTCCCACCCCTGCTTCTCAAGGCTCCTCATCACATCCCCCCAGCTGGGGGGCTGTCCTGCCTTTACCTTTGGGTCATTATTTCCCACGTGGTATCAGATGGAGGCAGAGCTCTGACTTAGGGGTCACTGAGGCTGTCTGCCCTCGTCCCACCCGGGATCCCAAGCCCCTTCTGTGGCTTGCCTTCTGTAGGAGGAAGGGAAGAGGTAAGAGAGCAGCTTCTTGTTCAGACCAAGGTCCGGTGGGGGAGTCTGTCCCCTGAGGGCAGGGCCAGGTAACTACTCTGAGTCCTCACCCTCTAATTTCTGGTAGGTCAGCATCCAGCCTGAGAAGAGAAGGCAAAGGCAAAGTGTCCCCCCTCTGCCATCCTTGTCTTGTCCCTTCCCAGCTCAGTCTGCCGAGGACCAGAGCCTGGAGCCAGAGGGAATGGCCCCTGGGACCCAGACATCTTCGTCCCAGGTGAGTTCAGTCCATTCACCGACCTGACCAGCGTCAGCAAAGGTCCTTTGCAGTGCTGTCATCAGAGCAGAAATTGTCCCCCTGCCTCTTCCCAGGACTCTCTGAATCCTGCTCACTTCCTACGTCTTAGGTCATGGGTCTTCTGAGCCAAGCAATGTGTCAACCTACTGAGGATGTAAAGAAAGGGGGAAAAAATCAGTTCCTACCCTCAAGGAGCTCACAGTCTAATGGGGAGAGAACATGTGAGCAACTGTGTCAGACAAGTTCTATACAATATGGATGGGAGACGCCCAGAGAGGGAAGGCTCAGCAGTGTAAGGGGTCAGGAAAAGCTTGTTTTCAGTTAATATTTTAGCTGAAATGTGAAGGAGGCCAGGAGGCCCAGGTGAAGGGAGAACACTTCAAGCATGAGAGACAGCCATTGGGAAGGCACAGAGTCAGGAGAAGGAGGGTCTTGGTCAAGGATCGTCCAGGAGGCCAGTGTCCCTGGGGCAGAGGGAAGAAAAGGACCAAAGTGTAACAAGACTGGAAAGGGTTAAGAGGTTATGTGGAATTTGTTATTTACCAGGAGCCCTAGAAATGCTACCTCATTTGCTCCCGTTGCTGGAGTTGACAGGGTTCTTGTTTGGGAGATGCAGCCAGACAGGTCCATGGCAGTGCTTTTATCCACTCTGGGGTGTGATCCACATCCTCAGAAGGTGATGGATACTTGGGTCCTGCGGTTTCAGAGGTCATATATGCATGTATGTGTGTATTCATCTATGTATATGTATGTATGTATCTGTGTGTGTATGTATATTCTTTCTTCCTGAGCTCACAGACCCAGAAAGAGTACAGTGGAGTTTTGGGGAACATTATATAGAGTCCTTAAGCTAGAAAAGGGACATTTTTTTTTTTGAAAAAAGAAGGGAAAGGAAAGAGGATGCTTCTGCTCTTCAGAGGCCTTTAGCATACCTTTTTGCATCAGACCAAAGAAAACAATATCTTCTTTATCAATCAGTTGGTTGATTAGCATTTGTTAAGCTGCCACTCTCTGCCTTTTTTGGTAGGCTAAAGAGTAGTACGGTAGTTCCTGGACTCTTCCTAATCCTCTGAATTTTCTTTTGTAATACGGGGCTGGGGGAGGTACTGTAGGAAATATGTGGTTCCTGTTTAAGGAGCCTCAGACTTTAAGACCTAGAATTACCATGAGACAAAATGGAGTCAGTTTTGTGTGCCCCAGAATCCGCTATGGACGTTCTTCCCAACAACTCTATGAGGTAGGTGCTCTTATTTATATATTTCACAGTTGAAGAAACTGAGACAAACAGTGATTAAGTGTCTTGCCCAGAATCACACAATTAGCAAATGTTTGAGTCCATTTTTGAACTCAGATCTTCCTGATTCCAGGCCCAGGTTTCTATCCCCTAAGTCACAAATTCTTCTAACTAGGGACAGATTTTGCCCCCTCCTTTGAGGGAGTACCCCTACTCCCCCCAAAAGAAAAGAGAGTGGACGAAGTATTTTTCAAAATACCTTGAAGTCCTCAAAAGCAGTTTCAGGAAAATATGTGCAGACGACATCTTTGAAAGGGAAATGTCAAATTGTAGACATTTAAAAAGTAAACTGTTAGTCTCTCCCTCAGTTTCCTTCTCTGTAAGAATGATGATGATAATAGAACCACCTCTCAAAAATTTTTTTTTGAGGATGAATCAGTCACCATTCATTAAGGGCCTACTAGGTGCCAGGCCCTGTTCTAAGCCCCAGAGGTGGGGGAAAAAAAAAGACTATCCCTTCCCTCAAGGAGCTTGTGATCTAATGGGGTTGACAACGTGTAAACAAATCTATACAAAGTAATGACTGTTAAGGATTAATAGGAAATAATTAAGTGAAGGAAAATAGGAGAATTAAGAGGGGGTAGGGAAGGCTTCCTGTAGAAGACAGGATCTTAATTCTGACTTGAAGCCATCCATGAGACAGAAATGAGGAGGGAGAGAATTCCAGCCAAGTTAGGAATCCAGAGTCTAGAGATGGGGGTTAGAGGAGGCCAGTGTCACTGGATCAAAGAGACCCAGTGGTGGGAGTAAGGTGTAAGAAGACTGAAAAAGCAGATGATGTCTAGGTCATGATGGCCACTGAATGCAGGAGGATTTTGTATCTGATCCTGGAGGTGATCGATAGGGAGGCACTGGAGTTTATTGGAGAAACTGGAATAACTTTATTGGAGTTACTACAGTAACATTGTAGGCCCAGCAATTTGGCTACTTCTCTGTGTTGGCTAAATGGAAGACCCATTGGAGTGGGGAGTATCTTATAGCAGGCTGTTAGCCAAGGGTGAGGTAATAAAGGCCTGCACCAAGATGGTCGCATTTTCAGCAGAGAATAGGATGTGTTAGTGACATGGACAGTATTGGCAGCACGTTGGATCAGGGGGATGAGAGATAAGAGTCAAGGATGACACCCCAGTTATGAGTTTGAGGGACAGGGAGGATGGTGTTGCCCTTGACAGTAAATGGGGAAGATGAGTGGGAGAAGCTTTAGGGGGAAAATGGTAAGTTGCCTTTTGGATGTGTTCAGTTTAAGATATCTTTTAGAGGTCCTTTCAAGATGTCTGAAAGGGAGTTGGGAGGAGAGGTAGATGAATTTGAAGGGCCTCAATTTTTAAGGCAAAATAAGAGGCAACACACTTAGGTGAGAGTGGGTAGTCAGTGGTCAAGCATTTAAGCACCTACTATGTCCCAGGCATTTTCCTAACACTGAGAATTCAAATATAGAAAAAGATAATCCCTGCCCTCCAGGAGCTTATACTGTAAATGAGGGAGATAGCATAGAACAGGAAGCAAAAAAGGGGCTGGGTGGGGATGAGGGTAGGGGAGAGAAAACATCAGACCCTGGGTCATGGTGGTGAATTGGGTCAGAAGGCCCAAAATAATGATCTCATCAGCGCATTAGAGTGTGGAGACAAGGTAGAGTACTGAGGCTGGAGAGATGCTGCAGAATGAAGAGGTCATCCTAATAATCTTCTTGGGGCACGATGGAGAAGTACATGAGAGAAGTTCCAAGGTAGTAGAGCCAGGTGAGAAATGTGGAGATTTTTGTGAGCTGAGTTCTTTGCTTAAATGGAGGTTTGGAGTTCATGGCATCACCCCATAGAGGTGAAGGATGGACATGGGGGGATGGAGAAGGAAAGAGGGTTGGAAAAGCTTCTGGTGAGAGTAAGTTAGAGAATCAATTAGAGATTTATCATTAGTCAGTAAAAGGACTGCCTTCCTATAGAGATTGTCCACACTAAGAATAAATACTATGCAGTGAAGAATTATGACTTATGAGACCTTAAAGAAAAGGAAAGGTTTGTAACTTCTTAGGAATCTCAGAAAGTGGGAAAAAAGCCAATATGTTCTCTGATTGTTCAGAAATTCAGTAATAATCATAACAAAGGAAGTAAAAGGCTAAATATGGCACATGGTAGGTGCTTTTAAATGTTTACTGGGGCAGCCAGATGTCACAGTGGATAGAAGATCTGCCCTGGTGTCAGGAAAACCTGAGTTTAAATCTGTTCTCACTTTCTAGCTGTGTGACCCTGGGCAAGGTACTTAAGCTGGTTTGCCTCAGTTCCTCATGTTTAAAATGAGCTGGAGAAGGAAATGGCAAACCATTCCAGTATCTTTGCCAAGAAAACACCAAGTGTGGTCAGAAAGAGACACAACTGAAACAACTGAACAACAAACAACATAAATCGGATGTTTTAAAGAAGAAATCCCAATGACGAAAAAGTGAAAAGAGAGTTTTATATACAAGATACAGAGAATAACAAAAATAGAACTGAAGAATGGAATTATTAGGTAAGGGGGAGAGGGGAGGTCGAGAGATAGGAGTCAAGGATGGCAGCCAGGTTATAAGTTTGAGGCGTTCCAAAGTAATGGAATCTCTGAAAAAGTGAGTCACATCCTTCTGCTAGAGATGGAAGAAAATGAAATGGAAGAGCACCAGAAGCCAAGGGCATCGGCCAAATGCGTGGTCTGCATGGAGCAGGTCGGAGACATGGATGAGCCCTCCCAAGTTTCACGGGGTTTGCCGTGTGGCCACGCTCCCACGGCCGTCAGTCTGCCTGTTAACCCCTTCTTTTGACTCTTGATCCCCAATGTCTAGTTAGATAATTTTTTCCTCATAAATATTCTGTCGCTGTTATAGTTCCTCATTTCTGTATAGCTAAATATGAAAATTAAGGAATAAGTGTCATTAACAAGTGAAATCGACCATAATGGGAAGACCAGAGCTGTTTTGGCTGTAATACATCATACCTAGTGTCACCTTGAACCCTCAATAAAATAATAGATGCCTTCTTCACTTGGCTGGAAACAGCCCCATACCGCTCAGGTCAGCCTCGATTGTGAGTATTGTCTCTTGAGAATGCTTTTAATGCTTTCACTTTAGATGAGACTATTTCAGCTTTTTAGGGAATTAGCTAGATAATTCCTTTTTCTTTGTTCTCTCTTCAGTGATCACAGATAAGATTTTCTGCCCAGAATATACCTTACTTGCCAGCCTCTCACAAAATCTTCATAGAATTTTCTTAACATTTCACTTATGACCCTTTTGTTGAAGAGGAATTTCATGTCACCATCTGCCTTCCTAAACCTCGATGAAAGAGCACATACCTTCTCCCTAAATCTATTGGGAGAGGAATATTTCATACTAAGATACTTCTCCAACCTTTATTATTCCCTCATGATTTTCACTGCAGGTATAAAAGGCTTTCCTCAATATTCCACTAGGTTCTTAATGAACAGTTTCAAGTGTTGGCTCTGACACTCATAAAGCTGATAGGAGTTTTGGGCAAATCCTTTCTGTGCTTCAGTTTCCTCTAAATTGGTGAGAATTGGACTGGATGAATTCTAAAGTCTCAGCTCTAAATCTTGTGACATTTGATGGTTTAGGAGTTGGTGACATTTAAGGATGTGGCTGTGGATTTCACTCGGGAGGAGTGGGGCCTCTTGGACCATTCTCAGAAAGAACTGTACAAGGAGGTCATGCTGGAGAATGCCCAGAACCTGCTGTCCCTGGGTAAGGACCATGTCCTCTGGTAACATTAAATCTGCCCTCAAAGGTGTGCAGGGTTTGAGCATTTATCAGTTATTCAAAAGGCGAAAGTGCTGGTCTCTCCACAGGGTCCTCTTTCTCCCTGGTTTTCCTATGAAAGGTCTTTAAATTATGTGATGGGAAGCAGAGACTTTCCTTTGCTGCTCCTGAAATTGTCTGTTTCCTATTTTCCATAGCTGCAGGTCAAAACTCAAACCAGCATTAAAGATTCTCGGTCCTGTAGCTAATCTCAGAGGCTATCTAGTTTAACCTCTAACTGGGACTTAATTTTGTCCACAAAATCTCAGAAAACCACACATGCAACTTTTCCCTGAAGACAGGCAGTGGAAAGATCCCTGTGCCTGCCAAGGCAAGCCTTTCCTCTTTGGGACGGGTGTGGTGTTTTAGAAAGATCTGGTGAACGAATGTAAATCGGTAGCTTCTTACTCCTAATCCTGCCTGGTATAGCAAGTTTATCTTCATCCTTCCTTTATTCTTCCCTCAAACTCCAGGCCAGATAGTGGGAAAGAAAGAGAAGAGAATATACATTTATATATACCTACTGTGTGCCAGGCACTCTGCCAAGTAATTTCTGAATAGTTTCTCATTTGATCCTTGCAACAGCTAGTTTGGTACTATGTATCACCCCTGTTTTATAGCTGAGGAGACTGAGGCAGACAGAGGTAGAATCATTTGCCCAGGAGCACACAGCTACTGAGTGTCTGAGGCTAGATTTGGAGTCAAGCCTTCCCGATTCCGGCCCCAGGGCTCTTACCACTGCACTACTAGCAGCCTCTATTTCTAAATAATGGAAGCTATGGAGTGTGCTTGTGAACAAAAACAGAATTTTCTGGTTCCCAGTTGGCTGCACGATCCCATAATCCACTCCAGAGACCCTAGTAATCAATACCATTGACACCATCATTGAAGAATCCTGGGAACCGTCCTGTGGCCCTTGCTTGCATGTCACCTTACCTTAAAGAGGACCAAGTTCTCCAATTCTTTCCACCCTCATCCTTTCCGTGTTCCCCATGCCTAGAGCTTCCAGTCGCCAGAGAAGATTTGATCTCCTATTTCCAGAAAGGGGAAGCACCACGGATTCTGGAGCCAAAAGACCTAAGGAACTTTTATTCAGGTGAGTGAGATGAAAGCAGATGTAAGAGGCCTTTTATCATGAGGCATTTATGTGTTGTAGTGAAGGGAGCGCTAGCCTTGGGGACAGGAAGACCTGACTTACGATTCCTTTTTAGATACTTTTAAGTAACGCAATCCTGGGCAAGTCATTGAAGCTCTAAGCCTCAGTTTCCCTATCTGTAATTGAGGTGGTTGGACTCTATGACCTTTCAGTTCCCTTCCTGTGATGTCTGTGATCCTGTAAGAAATCGCCGTTTGGAGCTTAGGGGCATAGATCCCCCCTGAAATGATCCAAAAAGGACTGAGGCTGTCCGGTATGAACACTTAGCTAGCTTTTCTTTAAGTCAAGCATTTATTAGGTGTCTGCTGTGTGCCAGACCCTGTGCTGCGCACCAGGGATATAAGGAAAGGCAGGGGGCAAGCCCTGCTGTCAAGGACTTCACAGTCTAGTGGCAAGACAATAGGCAAACAACTATGTAGAAGCCCACTACATCCAGAAGAAATTGGAGCTAATCGAGAGGGAAGATTCTGAGGCTAAGGAGGACTGGAGAAGACATATTGTAGAATGAGGAGTTTTATGTGGGACTTCAGCGAAGCCAGAGCTAGCACAAGGGGCAGCCAGAGAAAACATGGAGTGAGGAGATGGAGTGTCCTGGCCAAGGAACAAAGAGGAGGCCTGAAGCACTGAGTATTGCACATGTGGAGGGGGAGTAAGGTGAAGGAAGACTGGGGAGGTGGGAGAGGGGCAGGTGACGAAGGACTTTAACAGCCAAGCAGAGGATTCTGTATCTGATCCTGGGAATAGGGAGCCAAGGGAGTTGGTCGAGTAGGAAGCGACATGAAGAAAAGAGCATTTTGTAGAGATGAATTTAACAGCTGGGTGGAGGAAGGAGTGCACGGGGGAGAGAATTGACACAGTGAGGCCAACCAGAAGACTTGCACTGTCTCATGAGTGAAGTGACTGGGGACTGAACCAAGAAAGAGGCGGTGTTGAGGGAGGAGATTCTGACAAGGGTAGACTCAACGGTACTTTTCTTGAGGTTGAATATGGGGGAGGGAGATGTGAGTGTGTGAGAGATTATGACAGCTAGGTTATGAGCCTGGACAATGGGAGGGTGGTGCCCTGGATAGTAATAGCAAAGTAAAAAGAGGGGAAGTTGTGGGGAAAGATAATGAGTTTAGTTTTGGACATTGTAAGAGGAGAACCAGAAGAAAGTGCTGTCAACAAAACCTAGAGAGAAGAGAGTATCAAGGAACAGGAGGTGATTGTGTCAAAAGCTGCAGAGAGCCCAAGAAGGATGAGAATTGAGAAAAAACCAATTGGATGCAGAAGTTAGGACGTTATTGATAACTTTGCAGAGAGCAGTTTCAGTTGAGCAACGAGGTTGGAAGCCAGAATGCAGAGAGTTTTGAAGAGAGTAAGAGGAAAGGAATTGGAAACACTACTTGTAGATGACCCTCTCTGAGCGTTTAGCCTTGAACGGAAGAAAAGATAAAAGCCCGTATCTAGTGAAGATAAATGGACTGAGTGAAGCCTTTTTGAGGATCAGGGAGACTTTTTTTATTTATGGCAGTAGGGAAGGACCCAAAGGAGAAATAAAAATTGGAGAAAAACCAGGGATGACACAGGAGGTAAAAAACTAGGGGGAAGTTGGAGTAGACTGGGATCATTTATGCATGTGAAGGTGTTTGCCATGGCAACCAGAAGGGCTCCCTCTTCACGTGAGATCAGGGCAACGGAGGAAAAGAAGACATCTGATTTATGTGAGATGAGGAGAAGGTGAGAGACGTCTTGATAAATATCCAACTTTTTAGGAGGTCAAGTGTTTAGCAGAGTGGGTGGGGGGAAGTAAACCAAATCAGAGAATTTGGGAGGAATAAAAAGTTCTGGAAAACCTGCTGTGGTTATTGGAATAGGGAGTCAGCTAAGGGAATATAAATGGATTCACTTGGCACAGTGAAAAAAAATAGTTTGAGAAGAAGCCACAGATACAGAACCTCACTCTTAGCTGAACCAGAAAAAAGAAGGTGTTTTGTTATGGAAGTCAATCAAGGTTAAGAAGGCAGTCAGCAAATACAAAGCAAGTGGAGCACAGCAGTTTAAGAAGGTGGGTTGAATTGGTGAGGAGATGGTAAAAAACACAATAGTAAAAATAATGACTCCCCTTTATATAGGGCCTGCTCAGTGCCAGGCAATTTACAGATATCTCCTTTGATCCTCACAACCAACCTGGAGGTAGGTGCTATTATTGTGCTCCTTTTAGAGATAAGAAGACTGAGGCAAAGAGAGGCAAACACCACAGGTGGAAATATCTGAGTCTGGATTTGAACTTGGGTCTTTCTGACCCCAGGCATAGTGATCCAGCATTGTGCCACCTGGCTGCCTCTTGGTGGAAAATAACCTGGTACCAAAGAGGAAGCTTCAAATAGGGGAGGTTAAAGGATGAGAAATTTAAGATGGCATTCTCTGGGACTGGAATGGATGGAAGACAGGGTGGTGCGAGGAGGAGTAGTGTCGATCTTGTTCCCTCCCCCCACCTGGAGGCAGAGACAAAGTGGAACTATCACAGGATGTCGAGAACAAAACATAATTAGAACGCAGAAATCAACAACATGTTGTATATAAGAAAGACCCTTGACACAAGGCTTCACAAAGCAGTAAAATGGAAGGATGGCATTCTGTATTCCTTTTGGAGCTGTCGGCCCTACGCTTACTCCCTTGTCTGCCTCTTGACTCGGTGATTGCTGCTTTACCAATAAACCGAAGGAATCTAGAAAGAGGAAAATAACACATTTTCACAATGTAGAACTGTAGCTGCTTTTGGTTGCTGCCAAGATCTTGGGGCAGTTGGGTGGTACCAGGTCATAGAGCGCCAGGTCTGGAGTTGGACTCCTCTTCCTGAGTTCCTAGCTCTGTGGCCCTGGGTAAGTCACTTCACCTGCTTGGGCTCAGTTTCCTCATCCGTAAAATGAGCTGGGGAAGGAAAGGGTGGACCCCTCCAGTGTTTTTGCCTATGTTCCATTTCCTGGGCGAAGTCCTTCAGATATTTTCTCATTTGACCCCCACAACAGCGCTTAAAGGGAGATGGTGTTATCCTCTCCATTTTGCAATTGGGGAAACAGAGGCAGGCAGAGGTCATGACTTGTTTAAGGGAACAGTGCTAGCAAGCGTGTGAGGAAGATCCTGAATGTGAGTCGTCCCGACTGCTGAATCCAAGTCTCTATCCTGTGTGCTACCAGGTGACTTTTGATTGATAACCACAATGTAGTAAAAATGCTTCCTCATGCATGAGTGAGGTAGGAAACAGTAGGAGAATTTTACAGCCTGAGAGATTGAAATTCATTTTTTGTTCGTAGCCCCCCAACTAGTTGATAAATAAATAAAAGGTGTTTTTTTCTGTTGGCTGGTGGCAAGCAGTGTAATAAGTGGATGAAACAACCTTTGTAAGGAAAAGTCTCTTCAGTCTTAATTTTCTTCTCTACCTCTGGCACAGTGGCTACAGTCTCTCAGAAACTCTGCGGAGTGACTGACCTGTTGCCAAACAGTTCCCTTGAAAGTCCTCTAGATAGAAGAATATTAACAAACAGAAAGTAAGTTCAAATCAGTACAGCTTTAACACTGGAGATGAAGTCTGTTTCTGTAGAACGTCTGTGGTGGCCCGTGACGGTTTCGAGATAGTTCGTAAGGTGAATCCCTCGGGATCATGTTTTTCAAAGATCCTGCCATAAACCCTGAAGAAGGCAAACATGGTAGCGTCTTGATGCGGTAATCACAGCACTAAAGCGCTGAGATGACAAGGTGACCCGGAAGGAGGGGAACGCAAATGAAGCGCGGGCCTCCCTGTGGCTGTTCATTAAGACTGATGTGCACTCGTCGGATCTTTCTGGCCGTTTGGAAACAATTTGATGTCAGGTTGAGAAATGGAAAGCATGTGAAGGAGACAGAGTTTGATGTCATCACTGCACGAGCACCAGAATCGTGTGGCTGATCACGACATTTTGGAATTTGAAGATAAATTAAAAGTGTGCGTGTACGTGTGTGTGTGTGTGTGTGTGTGGATAATGGCTACCCTAAAGAAGTGATCTTTATCCGTTATACAGAATCTATTATATCACAGGAGGATAGAAACAAATGGTGGGCAGTCATGTTGTGGTCCCAGACATGGCAACAAAAAAAATAGATTGTAAGGGTTTACCAGGTTGATTATTATGCTTAATAATTTAATAGATAATGAAATAAGGCAAGCATTTAGCATATGTGCAGCAAATGCAAAATATCTATTGGTCTTTATAGGTTATAAGAAAAATTGGATATAAAATTGGTAGAAAGAATAAACCTGTTTTTCTGCGTAGCACGTACAATTCGTAAAGAATGACTGATAGTGCATCAAAGCTGATCAGGACAGAAAAACAGAAAGATTACCTGAGGTTGACAAAATAAAAAGTAATATTTTTTAAAAGTCTTTTGAAGAAAGTATTGAAAGTGCAGCGGAGAAGGTCATCTAGTGCTGTGGAAGGAGCGCCCTAGTCACGGGGTTTGAGTTCTAGTCTCGGCTGCAAGGATTTGGCTTGTGTCACTCAGCCGTCCTCAGCTCGTGGCTGTGATGTGAAGTCAGGATGTGCAGGCGGGTCATAATGACACCGCAGACTTTCCAGGGGACGTGGTGGTTGCTGCAGGGAAGGTAAGGACTTTGCTCCTTGTTCTTTTGTTTGAATGATTTTGGCCCTGTCACGCAGCCATCCTGAGCTTGTGGCCTGAGTTGTGAAGTTTAATGGGAATACTGTCCTGCCCAAATGGTAGGACTCTAAGATCCAGTGTTACTGTGTGTGGCGCTCTTAGTGAGTTAAGTCATATTGCAGTTGAGAGCTGATGACATGTGCCAACGATTTCTTCCATGCTGTTTCCACAATCCGGCTAGCAGCTTCTGTGGGGGTGCAAGATCCACCCACGGCCAGCACCCATAAAGCTCAGGTTCTTTTGATCTGCTTAACTAAGGAAAGCAAGGGGTTGGCAAGCTTACTTTAATTTAGCACACAAATATCATTCACTTAGTTCAGGGAAAAAAGCCGGCACCCTGAACTAAGGAGCAAAATACAAACAAATTGCAAACATCAACAGACAGACCCAATACAGATTCATAATTACCAACGTCTAGGTTCAGCCCACAAGCTCAGAACAAGGGCTGGCCCAGAGTCACTTGTGCCACCACTGCTGCGGGAATGAGCTCCAAGGAAGAAGAAGCCAACCCCTGGTTTTATATCTTTTTCAGCGTCAGGGGTGAGTCACACATGCCACTCACCCACGTGACCTAGAATCGTCACAAAGAGGTGGACTTAAACCCACATGGTCTAAGAGCCTCTGCTGTCCCAGACATGTAAACTAGGCCCTCCCTGGAGTTAGCCCCACCTTGGGCCCCACCTTATTTGCCAATCCACACCCACATAGGATTTACACCTAATAGGGGTTTGGGCCTGGGGCTTAGCATTTAGTAAGACTCAATGAAATACACTGAATTACTCAAAACAAACAAAAGCCAAACTCTTCAAGGGCACTTGTTGAACTAAGTGCTAAGGAGCCCATTTTGCTTACCAACACACATGTGTGCACATTTTAAAACTCTTCTTTTTTGAGTGGGGAAAAAGAAGAAAAATCAGTTTCCTTTCTGCTGAGGAAAGAGGATATAATTATATTTGTGTGTGTCTGTATATATATTTGTTTGTTTTTTTCTTCAGATTCAGTGACCAGCTTTGACGTGAATGAGACATCTGAAAACCTGAGCATTTCTGTGGAAGAATCTTGCCAGCAGAGATTCATGAGTGTTGGTCCTTATGACTTAAATTTTATAGAAATCGGTGACTCTGATATCAAGGTAGATAAAAATCCTAAGAATCCCAGTGAATTTGATGAAATTGGAAAGACCTTGACACCATATTCATCCCTAAATCACTGTAAGACAATGACCCCAAGGAACGACTGTTTTCAATACAGTATGTATAAAGAATGCTTTACTGACCAGGCAGAGCTTATTCAGTCCCATGAAAATCTTCCTGAAATGCAAATATATCAAGATAGTCAATGGAAAAAAGCCTTCAGCTTGAGTTCAGACCTCATGAGACATCAGAAAAGTTATACTGGCAAAAAACTTCATATAAATAATGAAGGAAGAAAGGCCTTTAACCAGAACTCTAAGATCAGTAACCATCAGAAAATTCATATTCGAAAGAAACCTTATGAATATAATGAAGATGCAGCAACCTTCTCATCTCTTCCTTACCAACCTACATTTCATACTAGGATGAAAACATATGCTTGTAATCAGTGTGGGAAGACCTTTTACTGGAACCCAGATCTGGTTAGACATCAGAAAATTCATACTGAAGTGAAGCCTTATAAATGTAATGTATGTGGGAAGAGCTTCTCCTACAGATCACTCCTTATTGGCCATCAGAGAGTTCATACTGGAGAGAAACCTTATCAATGTAATCAGTGTGGAAAGGCCTTCTGCTACAGATCACTCCTTATTGGCCATCAGAGAATTCACAGTGGAGAGAGACCCTATAAATGTGTTCATTGTGGAAAAGCTTTCCAAAGCAGTTCCCGTCTTTCTTCCCATCAAAGAATCCACACTGGAGAGAAACCTTATGAATGTAATCAATGTGGAAAGGCCTTCACACAGAGTTCCCATCTTGGTGCCCATCAGAGAATCCACACTGGAGAGAAACCTTATGAGTGTACTCAGTGTAGAAAGACTTTCAGATTCCGCTCTGGTCTTGCTTCCCATCAGAGAATCCATACTGGAGAGAAACCTTTTGAATGTAATCTGTGTGGAAAAGCTTTCCAAAACAACTCCCGTCTTGTTTCCCATCAGAGAATTCACACTGGAGAGAAACCTTATGAATGTAATCAATGTGGAAAGGCTTTCACACAGAGTTCCCATCTTGGTACACATCAGAGAATCCACAGTGGAGAGAAACCTTATGAATGCAATCAATGTGGAAAGGCTTTCAGATTCCGCTCTGGTCTTGCTACACATCAAAGAATGCACACTGGAGAGAAACCTTACAAATGTAATCAGTGTGGAAAGGCTTTCCAGTGCAGCTCCAGTCTTGCTAAACATGTGAGAGTTCACACTGGAGAGAGACCGTATAAATGTAATCAATGTGGAAAGGCTTTCAGATGCAGCTCCAGTCTTGCTGCACATCAGAGAATCCACACTATTGCAAAACCTTATGAATGTAATCAGTGTGGCAAAGCTTTCAAAAAGAGTTCCAAGCTTGCTATCCATCAGAGAATCCACACTGGAGAGAAACCTTATGAATGTAATGAATGTGGAAAATCTTTTAAATACAGCTCTCATCTTGCTGCCCATCAGAGAATCCATACAGGGGAGAAACCTTATGAATGTAATCATTGTGGAAAAGCTTTCCAAAGCAGTTCTAGTCTTACTATACATCAGAGAATCCACACAGGAGAGAAACCTTATGAATGTAATCAGTGTGGAAAGGCTTTCCAGTGTAACTCCAATCTTGCTGCCCATCAGAGAATCCACACAGGAGAAAAACCTTATAAATGTAATCTATGTGGAAAAGCTTTTAGATACCGCTCTGGTCTTTCTGCCCATCAGAGAATCCACACTGAAGAGAAACTTTAGGAATATAATCAATGTTGTAAAGCCTTCAGGCAACAGTCATCCCATATTTCCCGTTAACAAATTAGATAGAAATCTTATCACTGTAAAGAATGAGTATAGGCATTGAAATGCAACATAGAGCTTGTTTAACATTAGAAAAATCATTCTGAGGAGTAGCTCTATATGGACTCAGGCCAGAGATTATCTCTTTACATCAGAGGATTCTTAATTGGAAAGGTGACTTATGAATGTTGTCAGAGGGGGGCAGGCTTTTCTCTGGAGGACAGAGATCAGTAGACAACAGAATATTCATACTGAAATGAAGGTATATAAAAGCTGTGATTATAGAAAGGTCTTTCTTCACCTAGAGTTCGTACTTGATTGTACTTTGGAAAAATTATGTTAGAAATAAAGCTTATGTATCTAATTAATATGAGAAGGTTTCTTGCTGCAGCACAGACTTCATCAGACTTCCCAAATTTCATACTGTGAATAAAGTCCTAAGGAATTCTTCTCTGAAATCCTGATACTTGTCACTACTTCTCAGTAGTTCATAGCATTCATATACTTTTTTTTTTTCAGCCATTTCACTTAATTGTTATTCACTATGTTTCCTGTTGTTTGATGGCACAAAAAGTCCTCATAAATATTTTGGTGACTATTGGACATTTATTTCTGTAATGCTTTCTGTGAGCAGCTTGGTGGCACAGTGGACAGAGTGACAATGGCCTGGAGCCACTAGTCCAGATTTCAAATTCATTCTCTAAGACTTACTAGCTGTGTGTATCTGGGCAAATCACCCAACCTGTTCCTCCCTGAATTTCCCCATCTGTAGAAGGACAATAATAAGAGTAACTGCCTCCTTAGGAGTAAATGAGATGTTATTTGTAAAATGCTTTGCAAAACAAATTGCTATGGAAATGCTTGCTTTTGAATGACTAGTAATACTTAAGTCATAAGTCTCATAGTAAAGTCAGTAGGCTAAAACATAGACAGTTCAGTCACTTTTCCTTTAATGCAAATTGATATTCAGAATGAGCACAGGAAAACGGGAATTGTAATGCATAGGGCACTAGATTTAGAGTTCGATGCTCCCTAGCTCTCTCACTGTGGGCAAGGAACAGCCTCTGTGCCTCACTTTGCTCATCTCAAAAATGAGGAGGTTGGAACCAGTGGCTTTGATGGTTCCTTATGTGTTCTCATCAAAAGTACATTCCTATATCTCTTTCCCACAGCCTCTTACTATAATCTGGGAAGGAAGCCTAGTAGGAACAAGTCTGAAGATACCCAAGAAAGCAGTAGTCATCCAAACCACTTTTTCTTACTTAAAAATAAGGATCTTGAGAAACTGATCAGGTATATAATATACAAAAGAAGATGAGTATAGTAACCTTGCGTATAATCAAAGACCTCCACTTTGGGGCTGGTACTTACCAACCAGTACGAAATGCTGGAAACACTGGAAAGTAAGCTGGCAGAAAATAGATGTGGATTTTATTAATACAAAATAGAACAGAAGGAAGGCCAGAAGGAATGAGGACAGCTTTGAAAATATGTTGAATTTTTAAATTACTCAATTGGCAAATCAAGCTATCCATATTAGAAACTGTTTTGTGTGCAGTCCTCTTTTCCTGTTGGATAGTGTATATGAAATGTTCATTTTATTTCATGTTTGTGAATTTCAAGATTAAAAAGGTCAAATGTTGTTTTCCTTTTTGTCATTTTCATCAATTTTGAAGGCATGCCAAGCAATGGCAAAACTGTCTTAATGTGTCTTTCTCTTATTATCAGTGCTTTGGAGGATGTTTTCATGCACCATTCATTTCCTTGTCATTCATGTGTCAGGACTTTGAAAACTTCCTGTCCTTTCAGCACTCATCGATTGGTGATGGCTCTGGCCACACTAATAAGTGTGAGTTCTGTATATCTTGGATATAAATGACTTTTCTTGGGCATTTTCATGTAATATTCGACATATTCTGCATGCTTCACATCTTCTTGTAATTTGATCTTCTTTATTTTATGTAGTTAGAATTATCCGTTTAAGATATCTCAGACCAAGACACAGTTGTGAAAACGACCTGAGTGTGTTTCCTTCTCTTTTAATTTTTTTATAAGCAGAAATTCCCCTGCGCCCTCCCACCCACCTCTTACAAACGTATAATCAGGGACAATATTCCTGCATTGTCCACGTCCCAAAAATATCTTGTTCTTCACTCTTAAGTTTGTCATCTCTTATCAGGTGGTGGGCAGCATATTGCATCACTTATGCTCTGGAGTTGTGGTTTACCTTTGTATTAGAGTTCTTAAGTCAGAGTGTTTTTTTCTGGCTTTTTTAAAAACTATTTTTGTTAGTAAATTCTGCTCACTGTACTTCAAGTTTCAGTGAAACTATCCCCTTGATATTTTCTTAAAACGGTTATAATCCGTCAAAATCATATACCTTCACTTGTCCAGCCATTCCATTCCTCAATTGATGAGAATCCCCTCAGTTTCTAATTCTTTACCTCCATGAAGAGATATAATTTTTTTAACTTAATTTAATCTACCTTCTCTTTTCTCCTTCTACCTTTTCCTTGTCTTTCTGTGTTAATGAGATGTATTTATGTGTCCAAATCCTTCTTTCCTACTTTGATCTTAGATGAGAGTGAGATTCAAATGTCATGTTTTCCCCACCTGATCCTCCTCTGTCATATAGGCCTAAATATCTCACTTTTGTGAGACAACTTCCTCTCTCCTTCCCTTCCTCCTCCCCCGTCCACTGTCCCTCTTCCCTTTCCACACTTTTAAGGGCATCAAGCCTCAACAGACCCACTCCCAGACCTTGTAAATATTCTCATCATCCCTGATGACAAGTTTCAGAGGGGCCACATCGTCTTCCGTCATGAAAAGGAAGCGATTTATCCATGTTTAGGCTTTAATGATTTTTGATTTGTATTTCCCTTTTTGTGTTTCCCTTGACTCTTTGCATTTCGGTTTCCTGCTGCCCTGGTCTTTCATCAGCAGTGGTTGGAAGGGGCACGTTTTCCGTTTCTTTTGTCCTCCAGATGTTCCAAGTTCTCTGGTCCTTTGTAGTGATGGCTGCTAGATCACGTTTGGTCCTGACCGTGGCTTTGTGGTGTTTACATTATTTCTAGATGCTTGTAGTATTTGGGTAAGATGGTCCTTTGAGTTGATTTTGGAATTTCTTCCTGGAAGTGACCTGTGGATTCTTTCCATTCTCGCTTTCATTTCACATCCTAAAGAGATCTGGGCAGTTTTTTTCCCAAGTGATTTCTTGAAGTCTAAGCTCTTTGGTCATATCTTTAAGGTAGTAGTAGTAGTGTTAATGATCTCATTTGATCCTCATAACATCTCCGGTGGTGCTAAGAGGGTGCTCTTACCCTCATTTAAGAAATATACATGTAGATATAGATAGTATTTATTTTTTCCAATTACATATAAAGACAATTTTCTATATTCACTTTTATAAGATTTTGAGTTCCAAATTTTTCTCCTTCTTCCCTCTCCCGAGATAGCAAGCAATTTGGTATAGGTTATTTATGTGCAGTTGTGTAAGATATTTCCACATTAGTCATGTTGTGAAAGAAGAAACAGAACAAAAGAAAAAAAAACAAAAAAAAGAAAGTAAAAATAGTACGCTTGAATCTGCATTCAGACCCCACCAGTTCTTTGTCTGGGTGTGAGCGGCATTCTCCATCATGAGTCTTTTGAAATTGCCTTGGATCCCTATGTTGCCGAGAAGAGCTGAGTCAGTCATAGTTGGTCATTACACATTGTTGCTGTTACTGTATACAATGTTCTTCTGGTTCTTCTCACTTGAAGTCCAGGTTTTTCTGAAACCCACCTGCTCATCACTTTTTGTAGCACAATAGTATTCCATTACATTCATATTCCCCAACTGATGGGCATCCCCTCAATTTCCAATTCTTTGCCACCACTCAAAGGACTGCTACAAATATTTTTATACATGATCTCTTTGGGATACAGGCCTAGTAATGGTATTGCTAGATCAAAGGGTATGCACAGTTTGATTGCTCAAAGTACTCTTCACGGTGGTTGGATCAGTTTACAACTCCACCAACAGTGCATTAGTGTCCTAATCTTCCTACATCTCCAACATTTACCATTTTCCTTTTCTGTCATATTAGCCAATCTGATAGATGTGAGGTGGTACTTCAGAGTTGTTTTAATTCACATTTCTCTAACCAATAGATTTAGAGCATTTTTTCATATGACTATAGATATCTTTGATGTCTTCATCTGAAAATTGCCAGTTCACCTGTTCATATTCTTTGGTGATTTATTATTTGGAGAATGACTCAAAGTTTGAATCAATTCACTGTGTATTTGAGGACTTTATTAGATATGCTTGCTGGAAAAATTGTTTCCCAGCTTTCTGCTTTCCATCTAATCTTAATTTCATTGGTTTTTGTGCAAAACCTTTTTAATTTAATATAATCAAAAGTATCCATTTTGCATTTCATAATACTGTCTTTCTCTTGTTTGGTCACAAATTCTTCCTTTCTCCATAGATCTAATGGGTAAATTATGCTTTGCTTTTCTGATTTGCTTATGGTATACCCTTTATGTCTAAATCACGTACCTATTTTGATCTTATCTTGGTACACAGCGTGAGATGTTGGTCCACACCTGGCTTTTGCCATACTATTTTTCAGTTTTCCCAACAGTTTTTGTCAGATAGTGAGTACTTATCTTAGAAGCTGGAGTCTTTGCTTTTGCCATATAGTAGATTACTATGTTCGTTTACTACTGTGTCTTGTAAATTTAATCTGTTCCACTGATATACCACTCTATTAGCCAGTACCAAATAGTTTTGATGATTGTCACTTTGCGATATAGTTTAAATCTGGTATAGCTAGGCCACCTTCCTTTGCATTTTAAAAAATAAATTCTCTTGATATTCTTGACTTTTTGTTCTTTCAGATGAATTTTTTTCTAGCTCTATAAAATAATTTTTTGGTAGTTTGATATGGCACTAAATAAGTAAATTAGGTAGAATTGTCACTTTTGTCCTGTTAGTTCAGCCTATCCATGAGCAATTGATATTTTTCCAATTGTTTAGATCTGACTTATTTGTGTGAAAAGTGTTTTGTTCATATAGTTTCTGAGTTTTTCTTGGCAGATACATTATAAATCCCTCTCCATGTCTGGCAGACTAATCATTTCTATCCAGTTGTATTTTTGTCTTTTTCTTGCCTCCCTCAGAGAGCTTATTGTTAATTTGAAAATATTTGAATTACCATTTAGTGTCTATTGGTTTATAATGTGTCTTGGTTGTATCCAAAGTTTGTTTCTAAAGAGGTCATGAAGAAGTGGATGCCCTGGAATCTGCCTTCCAGGACAGTTGCCTGAATGGAGTGGGTCCTTAGTTTAGTGTTCAGGGTAGATAATTACCTGGTTAAATGTCTGGTTAAAGGGATGACTAGATCATCCTGGTTTCCTTCTAACAGGACAGCTATTAGGCCCTTACCTCCTGACAAAAAAGTTTCTTGACTTCTTTTCTTCAGAGTCCTTCCCCAAGTGACTCAGAATCTCCTGGAGTTTTTCCTGTTGGTAAAAAGTAGACTTTACTAAAAAACACTTGCAGGCTGAACCTCAGCAGTCAAACCAAAGAGATTCAGGTGATGAAAATCTTCCTTAGTTCTTTTTTGGGGGAAGGAGGAAAGAGTTATTTTCAAAGGCTCAAGGAAAAGAGCTTATTGAGTGGGGGGATAGGAGGCAGTCCTGGAAGTGGCAGTGGGGAGCAAGGAGCATTCCATCCACCCCAGCTTGTCCAGTGAACCAAGCAGAATGACTGATGGTGTTGGAAACAATGCCCATTCAATGCCCAAACAATGCCCAATGTTCATTAGGTAGGAGTCAAGGTTTGGTGATTACTAGAAGATAAAAGGAGTGAGAGGAGAACATTTAGCATGAAGGAAAGTGTGTTACTTGTGGGACAGTCATACCAAGGGGCACAGTGG
This sequence comes from Phalanger gymnotis, assembly GCA_028646595.1. Classification (NCBI taxonomy): domain Eukaryota; kingdom Metazoa; phylum Chordata; class Mammalia; order Diprotodontia; family Phalangeridae; genus Phalanger; species Phalanger gymnotis. Next base: position 817,987,873 of record CM053622.1, read on the forward strand.
AAAAGTTCTGGTATTTGATTGGGGATTTGGGGAGGGAGGGTTTAGGGAAGAAACAATAAGGAATTGAGTGTTAGGGGAGGGAAAATGGGGTTTGGATGTTGCCCTACAGAAATTCAGAATCATCGGAATATGTAGGGTATGAGCAGGAATAGAATATCACTTTGTTGTAAGAAATTAGAAATGTGATTAATATAAAGAAGCTGAACTAATGTAGAATGAAATAACCTGAGGGGCCCCCCCCCAAAAAATGATGGCAGCAAGAACAGGGAAGAACAGCCACAATGCCGAAGTTACAAGTGAACGTTGTAATTAATTTAAATGCAGCAAAGTTGCCAATTCAAAGATAAACCCACACAAATTACCAGCATTTCTGTATATTACCAACACAATTCAATAGGAAAAGATAGAAATTCCATTTAAAATAACTATCCATGGTAGAAAATGCTTGGAAGTTTACATGTGAAGGCATGAACATAATAACAAGCCACTCTACACAAATAAAGGCAGACCTAAATAATTAAAGATATCAATTGCTTGGGAATGGACCGAGCCAACATCATCAGATTTCTTTTGCATACGTTTATTTCCCTATTATAAGCTTCCCTTCCCTCTCCCCAGTTTAGGGGAGATTGAGGAAAAATGAGAAGTCACCAGTAGTGGTGCCAAAGAAAACAGAAGTGATAACCAAGGAAACTACATTGTGCTGAGAGTCATGAACAAGCTAATCCCAATATTAAATACATGTTCTAAATGTTTAACCCCTAAATTCATAAAGGAAACATTGATCAACAAGAAGTTCTAGAAAGTGAGATAATAGAGATCGTATCCCCTTCTCAATTAGGTAAGTAGAACAAACAATAGAAAAAATATGGAGCAGAAAGGAGGAGGAGGTAAATTGGATCTAAAACTTAAGACATTTTCTAAATGAAACTGCTAAAATAGATGTGTGTCTTGGCATATTGAGTTTTGACAAAAAACTCATCATGTTTTAGGGAACAGATAGTCCAAAGAAACAAAAAATCCAATAAATACACCCTTTAAAATATAAAAAAAAAAATCACTTGTATAGGGTTAACAAAGTAGACACAGAACCAAGTGGAGACTTAACAATGAAATGTTGAACATCAAGTGGGTCAAAGAACAAATCACAGAACAAATAATAACGTGAAAGGAAATGATAATGAAATAACATACCAAGATTTCTGCTATGTAGAAAAGCATATCCATATGAAAATAAATTAGCAAAATAGGAAAAAAAGGTTTATGGGGAATGGCTGAACAAGTTGTGTAAGTGATTATAATGCAATACTGTTATACTATAAGAAATGATGAGCAAGGGGCATGGGCTGATGCAAAGTGAAATGTACTGTGTGCAAAGTAAGAGCAGTATTGTGCGATGACCAGCTGTAAATGACTGAACTGTTCCCAGCAATACAGTGATCCAAGACAGCTCAGAAGGACTTAGGATGAAAAATGCTATTCATCCCCAGGGAAAGAATTGATGATGTCTGAATACAAATTGAAGCATACTTTTTTTAAACTTTTTTTTTCTTGAGGTTTTTTTTTGGGGGGGGGGTGGTCTATGTTTTGTTTCACAGCATGGCTGTTATGGAAGTGTTTTGCATGACTGTACAAGTATAACCTATATCATATTGCTTGCCTTCTCTGTGAGCTAGTGGGGAGGGAAGAAGGGAGAGAATTTGAAATGCAAAGTTTTAAAAATGAATGTTAACAATTATTTTTATATGTAACTAGGGGAAAATGTAAAAATATTTTTAAAAAATTAAAAATAAATGAAAAAAAGTTTCTACCCCTGCCACCCCAAAAGATTTAGCAAACTGAATAAGTATTTAACAATTTAAAGTCAACAAATAAAATAAGCACAGAGGAGGAGGTATTAAAATCAGAGAAGAATTAGACAAAACTGAAAACAAATACTATAAATAAAATTAAAACATGGTTCTTTGAAAAGACTAATAAAATTGATAAAGCTTTATCCAATCTGATTAAAAAAAGGAAGGTAAAAAAAATCAAGTCAATAAAATAGCAAGTGAGCAAGGTGAAACCACAACAAAATCAAAATAGTAAGAATAACCATAACCAATATAACACAATTATGTGCTAACAAAACTGAGAACACAAAAAAGAGATAACATGAAATATATAAAATATGCAAACTGATAAACTCTTCTTAGATACATTAAATAATCTAGTCTCAGAAAAGGAACTAGAACTAGCCATAAAGGTGCTACTAATAGAAAAATATTTCCTGATCTTGCTGGATTCACAGAATTCTATCAGTCTTTTAACTACTAGGGGTGCAGTGGCTAGAGCACTGGCCCTGGAGTCAGGAGGACCTGAGTTCAAATTTGCTTTCAGGCACTTGTCACTTGCTGTGTGACCCTGTGCAAGTCACTTAACCCTGATTACCTTGCAAAAAAAAAACCCTACTAGAATTAATACCTATAATACCTAAGTTATTTTAAATAAAATCCTGTTCAACAGAATGCAGATGATACTTAGATAAATCATTCATTAGACCAAACTGGGTTCAAACAAATGATGCAAGGATGGTTCAGCATTATACAGACAATGTAATTAATCATATTAAAACCAAAACCATCAAAATTAACATGATTAGCTCAATAGATGCAGAAAAGACTTTCGACAAAGGGCAAAACTCATTTATGCAAAACTCCTATGAAGTCTAACCATTTTAACATTACGATCTTTTAAATATTATGAAGAGCATCAATAACCAAAAGAAAAAATAACATGTGATAAGGAGGCACCAACGTTTTTAAATAAATGTTTTTATTAAAGAAAGGACACCCATTCTTCTCACTGGACATAGTTCTGAAAATGCTAGTAGCAGTAATAGAACAAGATAGCATTTAACGTTACAGAGACAGGTAAATGGAGTTAAACTATCCCTTTTTGTGGAGGATATGATGGCTGGAAAATTGTAGGAATCATCCAAGGTGCTGAGACAATCATTTAAGTTGCAGGTTACAAAGTAAACCTTCAAAAATCAACTGCATTTCTATATAATAATAACAAAGTCCAAGAGGCAATAGCGGAACGGGAAATCTCATTTGGTATAATTAGAAAATGCATAAAATATCTGGTGATCATTTTTTAAAGCTAACAAAAGACCTGGGTAATTTCGGTTGCAAAGTCCTCCTAAAAGAAATAGTGAACAAATTAAATAGCTGGAGTTATATTCAGTGCTCACATCTGGGAAAGCCAATTTTATAAAAATGACAATAATACCAAGTGTGATTTACACTTTTAGTACTGGATCAATCAAATTATAAGAGATGCTTTACAGAATTTGACAATAAAATTCATTTAAAAAACAATATCCAGAATACGATGGGAAATCATCAAAAGAGGAAGGAATGAAGGAGGTAAAATATTCCTAGACTTCAAATGATACTGAAAAGCAATACTTCTCAAAACCACATGGTACTATTTAAAAATATAAAGGCAGAACAATGGAACAGACAGTGTAAGGGAGAATCAGAAACAATGGAACTCAAGAACCCAGTGTTTGATAAACACTGTAGAAAACACAAATTACTTAGGAAATAATTTTATTTTTGATAGATACTAACAGGAAAATTGGAATGCTGTCTTGTAGAATGCAAATTTAGGTCAACGCCTTTTACTATATCTTGCGATATGTGGATACATGGCCTTAATATTAAAATAAAAGAGAAGCAGATTGTGTATCTCTTACAGCTATGGGTAGGAGTTGTATTCTTAACCAAAGAAGGGATAGAGGCAATTATAAAAGATAAAATAGATAACTTTGATTATGTAAAACCGAAAACTTCTACACAGACATTCACATAATTCACCTAGCATAAAAAGGGGAGTGGTTAAATGGGAAAAAAAATACCAATTTTCTCTGATATGTTTGGTGTTCAAGATACACGAACAATAATAATGTGCATATATCTGTATATGTACCTATATGTGTGACCAATAGCCACTACTGAATACACGAGTAATGAAAAAATATGAACAAATGGTTTTCAAAAGAATTGCAAAATATTAACAACAATATAAAAGAATGTTTAAGTTACTAATGATAAAATAAATGGTAATTAAAACATCTCTGAGGCTTCATCTCTTATCTTTCAAATTGGCAAAGTTTATAGAGAAAAGATTGGCAATAGTCAATGTTTGAGAGATTTTGGAAGAGTAGGCATACCCATGTAGTGTTGGTGAAGCTGTGAATCAGTTCAAACACTTTGGAAAGAAATTCAGAATTATGCAAATAAAGTGATTAACATGTTCACATTCTTTCACCCAGAGATTTCGTAACTGAGCTTATACTACACGAAGGTCATTGATAAGAAGACAGATCCTGTATGCCCCAAAATATTTATAGAAGCACTTTTTTGATGAGAAAGAATTGGAAACAGATGCTGATTGATGTGAGAATGGCTAAATAAATTGTGGTACATGAATGCAGGGGAATATTACTGTGCTACAGATGTGACAGATGTAACAAAAAATCATGAAAAGACTCACATGAACTAATGCAGAATAAATTAAGGAGAGCCAAGACCACAATAGAGACAATGATTACAACGATGTAAATGCAAAGAACAATGACATACAGAAAAGAAAAATCCAAAGAAAAGATTGCAAATTTATTGAAAATAAGCATGGCTTGAAAAAACAGATGTGAGGAGACACTCCCACTCCGAGCCTTTTCAAAGGTGGTTATCCCACAAATGCTGTATACACATTGCACATATTTCCAGGTTTTTACAATATATTAATAAGTTATACTGATTTTTATACTTCTTTTGTCTTATAAAATGTTTTTGTTCAGTCGTTTAAGTCTTGTCTGACTCTTCATGACCCTTTCAGGATTTTCTTGGCAAAGGTCTTGGAGTAGTTTGCCAGGAGAAGAGCAGGGTCTCAGTTTCAGCCCCTCAGTCTAAAACCTGAAGAGAAATAACTAGTAACCAGAGCAAGAACCCAAGACCAAAGAGAAGCCTGCAGTTCTGTCAGTCTGAACTGATAGAGCTTCCCAGCTGACTCATAGTCCCTGGATCTACTCTTGTTTGGATCCAAATCCAGACCAGGACCTGCTAACACTCAGATGAGGGCGGTTTGATGGGGAGTGAAAAGAACTGGATCAAACCACTTTGGGAGCACAGAAAGCTTCCAATTTTCTAGCCTGAGCTGTCCTGAAAGCCTGGAATAACAATATTTCCAAGAAAGCAGCAGGAGGAGCACCTCAAACATTCCCTAAGGAAAGGTATAGATATGGTTCTAAAATTAAGTCTGAAGTAAGAATGTAGGCTGGGAAAATGAGCAAACAAAAATAATTACACCATGAAAAAAACATCTGCTCTTTGTATGAGAAAGATGCTCAGGACATACACCCCAAGAAGGGAATAACTTTAAAAGACCCACAAGCAAATCCTCGAAGAATAAAACACCTTGGGCACAAATTCAATTAGAATTCTTTGGAGACAGGAAGCAATACTTTTTAAATGTTAAAAATGCTTTTATAAATATGAGAGCATTCAAGTAAAAATGGGAAATAAATGAAAGCTATGAAAAAAAGAATTGGAAAAGGAATTAATAGCTTGGCACAAGAGGTAAAAAATCTCGCTCTAAGAACAAACTTCCTGAAAATTATAGTGGATTAGACAAGTCAGTGACTCAATGAGACAACATGAAATGTTAAAAAATGATGAAAACAATAGAAAAAGGTATCTCAAATAAAACAACAGCTGACTTGGAAAACAGTGAGGAGGAAAAAAATGAATCATTGGACTTCTTGGACACCATAACCAAAAATTTAAAAAGAGCATAATGATGCCATTTCAAGAAACCTTAAAAGAACACTGCCCAAATTACTTAGGATCAGAGGGCAAAGTGGAAATAGAATCTTACTCACCTCCTGAAACTCCCAAATGAAAACTCCCAGGAATATTATACTCAAAATCCAAAGCTCTGAGGTCAAAGAAAACATTCTGAAAGCAGTCAGAAAGAAATAATTCAAATACCAGGGAGCCACTGTCAGGATCACACATGATTTAGCAACCACCACTATAAGGGAGTGGATATCTTGTAACACGATATTCCAGAAGGCATATAGACTTACAGCCAAGAATGTCTGACCCAGAAAAACAATAAAAATCCTTTGGGGGAAAAATGGACCTTTTATGAATTAGAGGACTTCCAGGGATTCTTCATACAAAGAACAGAGCATGATAATTTTGAATTTCAAATGTGAGTTCAAAGAAATATAAAAAAGTAATCACAAAGAATAATAAAAAAAACTAGACAAAAATAAACTGCTTACATTTTAATATGGAGAGATTATACATGTGAATAATATTTTAAGGCATTTTCAGAGATTGCTTTTTCCTTCAAGATGCTTTTCCAGCAATCTTAGTTCAATTTGCTTTTTCTGCCTTCTCCGGTATCATCATTTGATCTCCAGTTATTGAGGGGGACATGGGACTCATATTCCTACATCTATTCTGTCTCTGCATGTGGATAATTAGCAGAAGGAAATTCCTTCTTATCAAGGAAATCAAATTTACAAACTTGATGAGAGTAGTATCTATGCATTTATTTAGTTCTTAAATTTTATTTTTAATTTATGGAATAGAAGAAACATTTGCATAAGAGTACAATAAAAAGAGTACATGAAACTGCAAAATCTATTGTTCACAACTTGCTATTCCTTTCAAATACATATGAAAATTATAATGATTTTTTTTCCTTTTTATTCTTCCCTCCCCTCCCCCCAGAGATGGCCACCAGTAGACACAAACAAGTGTGTGCATATATATGTACACACACGCACACACGTAAAATTATACATCTGTCAGTTCTTCGGATGCAGATAGCATATTCATATGTCTTTTATAGTTAATTTGGATATTTATAATAGACAAAATAACTTATTTGCTCAAAGTTATTCTTAAAACAATATTGTTACTGTATATAGTGTTCTCTTGGTTCTGCTTATTTTGCTCTTCATTTCATGCAAGTCTTTCTATGATTTTTTTTCTAAAACCATTGAGCTCATCATTTCTTATTGCACAGTAGTATTCCATCACAATCATATTCCACAACTTGTTCAGCCTTTCACCATTTGATGGATATCCAGGTCTTTGCCACCACAAAGAGAGCTGCTATAAACATTTTAGAATATAGAGGTTCTTTTCTTTTTCCCCTAATTATCTTCAGAAATAGACCAAGTAGTGGTATTGCTGGGTCAAAGGTATAGAAAGTTTAATAACTGTTTGGTCATAATTCCAAATTGCTCTCCAAAATGGTTGGATCATTTTACAATTCCATCAGCAGTGAATTATAGTCCCAATTTTTCCACATCTCCAGCATTTGCCACTTTTCCCTTTTATTGTTTTAGCCAGTCTGGTAGGTGTAAAATAATATGTCAAGGTTGTTTTAATCTGCATTTCCCTAATCAATAATGATTTAGAGCAGGACTGTCCAACCTTAGGTTTTCATTGAAACAATAGACAGTGTATTTTGATTTGCCATTTTAGTGAGAGCTCTGTGGTAGTTCAGCTTTGTTTACTAAAGTATTTATGTAAATTTCTATGCTTGTAAGCAGGCCGCATTTTGGATGGCCCTGATTTAGAGCATTTTTATATGACTAAATTGTCTTGATTTCTTCATTGGAAAACTGCCTGTTATATCCTTTGACCATTTATCATTTGGGGAATGGCTCATATTCTTAAAGATTTGACAGAGTTCTAATTGCTATTTGTGAATTTCCCTCCATCTTATTTTTACTATTTTCCTTCTCAGGATCTTTTTTTTTTTTTAAAAAAATAAAACATTGCTAGTTGCTTTATTACCTTTTTAGTGTTAGAATTATAAGTGAGCACAAAAACAGGATATTGAAAGGATTCTTTTTTAAAGAGCCAAGTTCCCCAAAATGTTTTAGACAAATTATTAAAACAAGTTTTCTTTATTCTATTTGTCTGAACATTGATAATGACCAACTGTTCTTTAGCTGTAATTTCTATAGTACATACATTTTAGTACAATAAAAAGAAAACTAATTGAAAAATAATTGCAAACTCCTTTACCTGAGAAGAAAATGCAACCAGGAACTCCTTTGCCAAATGAAGTAATTATCAATCAACCACAGCTTTAAAAACTCACTAAAATACTACTTCTACCCAATGGCTACCCAAAAAAGCCACACATTTCCATAATCCAAGTTTTTTTTTTTAATTGTTTTTTAGCAGTCATTTATGCCATGAATTCATAGGGGATTGGTTCCAACAGCTCAGGTTCCTTGCCATTGGGTTTCAAAAAGCGTGCTTCTCTGGGTGGAGCAGACTAGCGCTTCAGTTGAACCCAAATGCCTTTTTCTTTGGCTTCCTTCTTCTGATCATTTTCCTTTACACGCTTCAGGAAGCTATCTCTGCTCTTAGAATGCTTAATATGCTCCATACACACATTAACTCTCTTGGCTAGAATCTTGCCCTTAACCTGTTTGTTTACTACAATGCCTACAGCATGTTGAGTAACATTATAGACTGTCTTGCCGTGGTAACATTTGTGTGGCATTCCTTGCTGAACTGTGCCCATACCCTTGATATCTACAATATCACTTTTCTTGTATATTCGCATATACGTAGCCAAAGGGACAACACCAGGTTTTCAAAAGGGCCTAGAAAACATGTAGCGTGTCCCTCTCCTTTTTCCTTTTGTGTTCATCATTTTGGCAACTCACTCAAATGCACTTTCCTGAGCTTCCCTGGAAAGAAAATAACATGTCCCGAAGCAAGAGCCACATGAGCCCCGTGTACCTGGAATATGGCGGAGCCCTCAGCCTCTCTTCTTACCCTATCCCATATACCTTATCTTTTCCCTTAGCTTTCTTATTCCTTATTTTACCCACCCCTTTACTTCTCCCTCACCCTCCTAATCTTATTCTATACTGCCTTTTAGAAGTCCCTCCCCCACTCTATGCTCCAGTTTTCTCACCCCTTTAGAAGTTCTCAGAAGACTTCTAAACCTCTTGAAATGTACACTGTTTCCTCTTCAAACCAGATGAGTGTAAGTTCCAACCTTACCAGCCCTCCACACCCACCTGCTTCCTCTGTATTAGTTCTTCCTTTCATGCCACTTTTTTTTTTTTACCATTTCCTACCCAATTTTATTTTTTAGAGTCACTCCTTCATACACAACCTTTCTTTCAAACTACTTTAGTAATGATAACGGCTTTAAGAATACTGATAACATTTTCATATATCATAAGTAAACAGCTTAACCTTTATCAGTGCCTTATCAATCTTTAATGATTTCCTTGTACTTCTTCTGGATCTTTTATATCAATTTTTCCTTTGAGTTCTGGTCTTTTTGTTACAAATAACTGAAAGTCCTTCAGTTCATCAAATGTCCATTTTTTTTTTTTCCGTTCAGGATTGTAGTCACCTGGGCTGGATAACTTATTCTGAGATGCAACCCCAGCTGCTTTGCTGTTCAAAATATAATTTAAAATCTCCTGTCTTTTAGTGTAGAAGCTGCTAGGTCTTGTGAAGTTTTGTTTTTCTGAAGTATTTAACTTGTTTTTTTCTTGTTGCTTACAATATTTTCTCTTTAACCTGGGAATTTTGAAACTTGGCTATGACATTGCTGTAAGTTTTCTTCCTAGAATCTCTTTCAGGTGGTGATCAGTGCATTCTTCCAATTTCTACTTTACCTTCTTGTTCTAGAATGTCAGGGCAATTTTCCTTAACACTTACTTGTAATATTATATAGGAATTCTTTTTTTTTTTTTGATCATAACTTTCAGGTAGTCTGACAATTCTTATAGTGTCTCTCTTTGATCTGTCCTCCAGATCACTCATTTTTCTAATGCAATGCTTCAGATCCTCTTCTGTTTTTTCTAGTCTTGTTATTTCTTGGTGTCTTATAATGTCATTTGATTCCACTTGCCCAATTCTAGTTTTCAAGGAGTTGTTTTTTAAGTTTTTGTTTTTCCTTTTCTAATTGGTTAACTTTCTTTTCATAATTTTCTTGGATTGCTTTTTTTCCCATAATTTTTCCTTTTTCTTTCTTGTCTGATTTTTTAATTTCTTTCTAAGCTCTTCTAAGATTGCTTTTTGGATTTGTAACCATTTGGCACTATTCTTTGGGGTAAGAGTGGCTTTTTTTTAAACTTCTCTATCTTCCTCTAAATAGGAACCCAGATCTTTTTTTATACCAAAGTAGCAACCTGTGGTCTGTTTCTTTATCTTTGCTTACTCATTTTTATTTTTTTGTTATTTTATTTTTAGCAACTTAATATGATTATAATCAATTTTTAATCCCAACTTGTGGGTAATGTTGCCTTAGGCCTTGGGTTCTTCTTACCACTTTTTTCTGGATTCTGTCTCAGGGACAGGCTTAATCTCAGGGACTCCTCTCTTCCTCTCCTAAGCCCCATCCACGCTGTCCTGAAAATGTTTTTGTTCCCTGCAATTCCACACTTAGTAGCCACGTGGTCGCTCCTCCCCCACAGTCACAGCTTAAGACCACATCCGGTGAGCACGTCTAGGCCTGGCTCCTGGAAACAGCAGGGGTCCTTCATTCTCCCCTCACTCAGCTGTTCTTTAGGAAAAAGTTGGTGAGGTAAAAGTTCTGGAGGTAAAATTTCTTGAGGCCTAGTCTGCTTCCCTCAGGGCCCACTGTTTGTTGATTCAGTGGAATGGGTCTGGAGGTGTCCGTGCTTCACTCAGACCAAATTTCAGCCAGGGAGCCTTCTCTGAGATCCTCTCAAATTGCTGCTTTACCCCTTTATTTTTGCTGCTTTACATTCATTTCATGGTGATTTTCTGTCAGCTTGTGGGGGAAATCTGGAGAGCCTGGGAATTTTCTGTGCATCTAAGTAAATGTAATGGGAAATTATTCAATGGAACTTCAGTCCCTGAAGCTTCCTTGGTCTGCTTGCAGTGGGAACAGAAGCTTGCTGAACCTGCTTCCAGAATCTTGGTTCTTGGTGCTCATTGGATTTATCTGTCCTCACTTCACCTCCTTCTCAGGGATCCAGCAATTATTTCTTATGCTGATAAAAAGCTTTTTAATTGGCTGATGAGCCAGAACCAAGTGTACATATAAGAAAAGATTGATAGGGGAATTTGTTCAAACCTTCCTGGTTGGAATGAAGAAGAATTGCTCTAAACTCAGCCAGAAGGGAAATAGCAGGTGTTTCTTTGGGGAGACTTATTTCCCCACTTGGCCCCTATAAACCCATGGCATTGTGCTCCAGTTTTTCCATCCCTGTTGTGTTTTCATTATTTGCTTCTCTTAGATGAACAAGGGTAGGAGACAGAATAGATAATGCTATGACCTTGGCACCAATGAAAGGTATTGGGACCCATAAAAGGTCCAGGAACTGCAGTCCATAGCAGAGTTTGCCATCTACTCATTGCACTGAGGAAGAAGTTCTGAAGAGAAACCCCCTTGACCTAGTTCAGCAGAGAATCATCTTGCTTACTGAGATATAGCCTGCAAGTAAGGATGGGACGTCTGTGTCTGTGTGTATTCGGTTCTTTGCCTCTCATCCTATATGGGTTGGGGAGGGATGTTTGGTGCTTTGGTTCTTGCATGGTTAACATTTGTAGGACTGCTCCTAGATATTTGTGAAAATAATTTTGTAATCTGTCAAGTGCTACATAAATGGGAGGAAGAAGTATCTCTATTTTAAGGTACACATGCAGCCATGTGTCACTTTGGTCAAGGGTTTCAAAGAGATCTGGACCTTTCTGATCACCTGCCTTCATCTGTGGAGGTCCTCCTTTCTGATATTCCAGCCTCCAAGGCTTGGCATGATCCAACTCCATTGTCCTGTCTTCATCTCAGTTTTATAGACTCTATTTGTTTCTTCAATACTACTACTACCCAAACATGCCCAAATCCCCTCCATCATTAAATAACTTTCATTTGATTATATCTTCCCCTCTAGCTTTTATCCTGTATCTCTCCTCATGCCCCCTCCTAAAGCTTTAAAAAAAAAGTCATCTCCACTCAGTTCCTTCATTTATTCTGTTCTTTGTATATATATTTTTTTAATTTGGAGGCTATTGGGGTTAGGTGACTTGCCAAGATAGTGTCTGAGGCTATATTTGAACTTGGATCCTTCTGACTGCTGTGCTGGTACTTTGTGCACTGTTTCACCTAGTCACCCTTCTTCTCTATATTTTGACAAAACTTCCAACCTCATTTTTCAACTGAAATTGCTCTTACTAAAGTGACCAATGGTCTCTTAATTGCCAAATCTAACGGCCTTTTCTCAATCCTCATCCTATCAGAAGGATTAATACTATTTTTTTAAAGATAAGAATTCTCCTCCTGGAGATTCTCTGCATTCTGAATTTCCTGACAGTGCTCTCCTTTTGCCTTTCTACCTAGATCACTCCTCAGTCTTCCTCAGTGGATCTTTACACTGCTAATCATGAGTGTACTCCAAGGCTCTTTCCTCATTACTCTTTTATTTTTTCTGTAGACTTTGTCTGTTGTTGTGAGTCAGGTCTAATTCAGTCCAATCCAGTGATTCTGACTCAGGGTAATATTATGAGTCACTCAAGGACCATAAAATGCAATAATATCAACTTTACTAGCGAAAAGGATAAAAATTATACAAATGTTATTGGTAAGTAGGTACTAATAAAGAAAATGGCCAATCTAAAATTAACTAGTTAAAAAAGACAAAAAAGGTAACATCCATGAGGTTGAATAGATCACATGTAAGATACACTCTCAAGTCCACATTCAAAAGATTAGCTGGTTGTGCCAGGTTAAGAACATATATCCCACAGGGGAATAGGAACTCTGTTAATATGTCCAGTACCAACTGGCTATAGGCTGAGTCTTTTATGCCCTTCATGGTGAATCCAGCCTACATAAAAATGGTATTTCTCCTCTCACATTACTTCCCAACATGCATCGTTTGATTTACATTCACTCTGAGCCAGGAAGGCCCAAAAAAATAACCATTAAGTGGCATTTGGGCAGGGATCTATTGTCCGATCAATGAGAGTCAGACTGGATTGGGTTTGAGTCATAGTCTTTCAGAAAGAAATCTAACTAGTAAACCCCAAGATAACTAAGTAGGTTTCAGCCATCAAAACTTACCTTCCTTTGGGCAGGACACCCTCAGGTAAGGGCATAGTACCCCATCTGAGGAAGAGAGAGGAGGGGAAGAGAGGATGAGTTGAGGTGTCCAACTGGAACTGGCCATCTGGGTCCCCATTGGGACAGTTCAGACTGCTCACAGGCTGTAGTTTGTCCTTCATTCTCAAAGAGGACTATGACATTAGCAAGATGATGACACTCCCTGCCCAAGCACTACTTAAGGGTTATTTTTTGGGCCTTCCTGGCTCAGAGTGAATGTAAATAGTAATTGTTTCTCTTTTGGCCAGCAACCCTGAGGGTCCTCCCCTCCCAGATGGACTTTTGTCCTCTTTTTTTAAAAAGGGGCTATCCCTTGACTCGCTTCTTAAACAGGCCTGTTCATTGAGTGGGTGTTGCCTCACTCAAAGTGAAAACTCTGGAAAGACCATAGCTTTAAAAAGCCAAGCTCTCCCTCTGCATCCTGGGCCATCTTTAGTCATCCTGATCAATATCTGGGAACTGGACCCGGATGGCTCTGGAGAAGAAAGTGAGGATGGTGACTTTGCACAGCCCTCCCTCACTCAAAAGATAATACTTATCATTTTAAGCAAGCTTCCATTTAATTCCTATGCTTTCTGGTGTTTTTTTTTTAAATAGGAATGGGTATTAAATTTTGCAAAAGGTTTTTTTTTCTGTATCAATGTAATCATATGATGTTTTTTGTTGTTTTTGTTATTGATGGTTATAGTTATGCTGATAGTTTGCCTAATATTGAACCAACTCTGTGTTCTTGGTGTAAATCTCAACTGGCCATAGTGTATGATATTCGTGATACTGATTGAGGACCTGGAGTGCTTGTGCTTGTCTAACATCACATTTCTCCTTAGCCTCTGCTTGGGTGCTTGTGCCTGGACCCCAATTTCAAAATCACATCCAGTTCTAAAATCACATCTCCCCCTGACTTCAAAGCATTAGCCTTAGCAGTTTCTCTCCAGTTCAAGGGCAGCATGCCTTAGCAAAAGACTTATCTCTCCTCCTGATACTGCGGCCAGCTGCACATATAGAATTTGTTGGTCTGACTCCTTGTGTATTGCTAATTGGCTGTGCACTGGGACATAACAATATTTACTACTTACTGACTGACCTTCCTGTTATGTATCCTAGACATAGTCAAATGTATATTCCCTTACATTTATCTTGTCTAACAAGACATTTGGTGAGAGCAACCTGGATATCTTCAGCCAGCCCTGTAGTTGACTTAGTGGTGATTCTTGGTCAAAACCACACCTCCAGGTAGGCCCCCCCCCCACCTTTGGGCTATTTCCCAGTGAACTCTGAGTAAGATGCCTGCACAGTAGATACAAAAAGTGCATGTTCCTTTAAGAACTGACCACCCCTTAACCACTCCCTAATCCCACCCCAGAATACCTAATTGACATGTTTCACCCCTAAATCCATTACAAAACCTTTCCCTGCACCCCTCTAAGGTTGAAGGTTCCCTAAGAACTCTTGCCCACTGTAAAGCATGGTAAATCTTTGCCAACTTGACTTAAAGAATACTTGAGATCATGAATTCATTCCAGGCGGCTCTAGCCCTCTCCAGTACTTGGGTCCTTGAGGGGCACTCCCCCTCAATGACCTTATCTGGGAACTCCAGTCTTGGGATTCCTGGACCTCGGCTCACTCAACCCTCAACAATACGTTGCTATAATTTATTTTATTTAACATTTTTGCATTGATATGCATTAGGGAATTTCACCTATAATTTTCTGTTTGTGTTTTTGTTCTCTCTGGTTTAGGTATCAAAACCATATTTGTGTCATAGAATGAACTTGGTAGGCTTCCTTCTTTACCTATTTTTTCAAGTAGTTCAAATAGTATTGGAATTGATTGTTTTTTAATTGTAGGCTAGAATTCACCTCTGAATCCATTTGGTCCTAGGTTTTTTCTTACAGAGCTCGTTTGTGGCTGGTTCAGTTTCTTTTTCAATGATAGAGTTATTTAAGGATACCAATTCCTCATCTGTTGTTAATCTGGGCAAATTATATTTTTATAAATAGTCTTTGCATCTGAAGGAAGATTCAGTTGTTATAAGAGTTTGAGTTATGAAGCGTCAGATTATTATATGGGGCCTATGAATAGAGAGGCAGCAAGAAAGACAACTGAAGCAAGAAAAGTCATTTTCTTTTGTCAGGGGCTAGGGGAGTTCCCTCCTTATTTAAGTAGATGAGTGCAACTCAAGGGATTAACTTGAAACTTCTGTGTTGAAATGCCATTAGGCTTCATAAACAGCTCTCTTCTTGGCTGGGGCCCAGGCTTGCTTTCCCTTTCTTCTTTTGCTGGTTGCCCCTGGGCTGCTGATGATTTCCAACTTTCTATGACTCCACTTCTTACTCTGTGCTCCCAGACCCTTACAATCCCACCCTTTGGGGGGCAAGGTGGGGAGGTGGAAGGGACAGCAAGTCTCTCATAAAAAAGACTTTATTTGATTGGAAGAGTTACAGAGGCCCACTTCACAATCGTTCTACTGCTTTATTCAACCAAGAACTATCCTTGCCTAACAAAGATAATTATTTTAAATGGCTCGACACACAATTGATCAATCACCATTACAATTGCTGTAGATGAAAATTGGCAGCGCAGTATGACCATTTTGTACTTGAGTCTCAAGGTCTTGTCCTATGTCCATCAATCAGATGAAGGAATTGGACATGTGTTTGTTCTGAAGAAGTGAGTCAGAGGGACAGGAGTCTTCAAGTATCTTGAGGTATGGGTTCAGCCTATTATGGTAATTTCAGAGAAGCTTATATGAGATAATTTAGAGCTGTCCAAAAGGGGCTGACGTTTGATGGAACATTTGAACAAAGAATGATCACCAATTTCTTGGAATGTTGTGGAGGCATTCATGCTTACGCTTGGACTGAACTCAATGGTCTCGTTGGGCTCTCCCAACTCTGAGAATGAGTGATTCTGTCACTCACCATTTTCCCTTAACTTTTCCTCATATGATATGCTCTAAAAGCACTTCATTGTCTTGGCCACTCTCCTCTCAAGGCTCTCTGGCCTGCCAATGTACCATTTAATATGTGGTGCCTTTTACTGAATGCACTCCTACAAATGTGGCCTGAGCACAATCACACTCTTGCTGGACTCTAAAGCATTCTCAATGCAGTCTGAAATCGGAGTGGTTTGTTGCATATGCCTTCAGATAAGATTAAGATGTCTGTCGCTCGGTGGACTGAGGAGGGGAGAGGCAATGGAAGAGATGTAAAAGAACTCCAAAGGCACCATTGAGGATAGCCACACTTCTCATCAAGTGTGTGCAGGCAGCCTCAAGAGCATTTTCTATGCACCTTCTGTTGTGGCCTAAAGCTACATTTGGCTTTTTCTAGCAGGGTTAAGGATTTTTATTTACATGTCGAAAATTCAATAAATACCCATAAAACCTAAAATCAAATTAAAACCTTCGAAAATAAAAGGAAATAAAACACAACTTCCCTGCCATAGTTACCGGGTGAAGGAAGCAATTTGAATTCTGAAAATTATTTTTGGTAGCTTTCTCTGCCCTTGGTTAATCCTCTTCCTTAGATGTACATCTCTAGGCTTTACAGCAACTGGTGAGAATGAGCCAAGGGGTAGGGTGGAGACCAGATTGGGGTCACGATGTTAGTGACTATGTTACTACATATGTTTACACTACAACCCACAATTTGGTGGCAAGATTTTTCTGGGGAAACTTTTACCATTAAAATCATCTCAAAACAACCCCCAAACAGGGGAGGGACATTAACACAAAGGATATATAAATATTTTAAAATTAATTTAAAGAAAAAAACAAAGCGATGCTGGGGCAGTTCATAAACATTTTGTTGGGCAAAATAATCTTGATGTTCAGGAGCAGCACCAGAAAAATCACTTGCGTAGAATGGATGATAACGTATGCGGTGTTGTCACTGATCTCCGCAACAGATCTGAATAGCGAAGAGGACAGGACGCGAGCTATCATGAGGCCTGTGTTGATAAATAACAGTATGCCAGGCAAACCTTCCCTTGCCGAAGAGCCAGCCCCAGGAGGGTCGTAGTGCCGGCCTCGGGCCCTTTAAAACTCGGATAACAGCATTCTGTTTTCTTCCATTGGAATCGGATGAAGACACCCCCCCCCCCCACATTTTTATTCAGGAACGTAAAGAAGAGACTGAAGGCTCTCCGGTTTTAAAGCAAATTCCCTGTCATCACGACTGTGACAATACAGTCTTATTTCCCCTGGTTAAGCACGGGCGAAGCTTCCCCGCTGTCCGCCAAGCGCTTTCTCCGAATGAGTGTTCTGACAACGGACAGGAATCTCCTCAACCAAAGAGGACCGGAATCATTTCCTTTAGTTTGCACAGATCCTTCTAAGAGGCAAAAGTTTGGTCCCAAATGTCCCTGCAGAACATTGACAAAGACCAGGCTGCAGAGGATCGATGAGGACGCTCCAGAGGAAGTCCGTCCTTGTCAAACAAATCGCCTTGCACGGCATATCCAAGAAACAATCGAAGTAGAGTCTTACTGCTTAGCAGTTGTGATGGGCTGAGGAAAATGGAGCATCCACCTTATGATAATCAAAGGTGCGATCAGTCCGTTGTTGCACCGCTCCATGGTTCCAGCCACAAGGAAGAACGGAAGGTCCGTTTAGTGCAGTACCAACAGGCACAATCATGAGCCTTCTTTGCAGCAAAAAGGGATCCCCGGTCAGCAGCAATAACACGAGTAAGGCCATGAGAAAGGAGGGCGTCTTCCATGAGGACCATCCTGTTGGCTGGAGGAGTCACAACGATAAAAAACTGCAATCCCGTGTCTCACGTAGGTTTTGACTTGAATGTGGGCCGATCACACCGCTTTGTTCACTTGTTTCAGGCATGTCCAAATCTTTGCAACCCCTTTTGGCCTTTTCGTGGCAAAGATACTAGAGTGGTTTATCATTTTCTTCTCCAGCTCCTTTTGCAGATGAGAATCTGAGGCAAACAGGGTGAAGTAACCTGCCTAGGGTCACAAGCTAGTAAGCGTCTTCCGGACTTCAGGCACTGCGCTCTGTGCACTATGGTGCCACCTAGCTGTCCTAAGGGAAGGCCAGTGCAATCAGTTTGCCAATCAGAGGCAAGTCCAGAAACATGTCAGATGATCTCATTCTGTATTTCAAAGTTGGACCCTCTTGGACACAGAAGAGAAGGAGTGAGAGGGAGGGGGAGAAGGAGAGAAGAAAGGGGAGAGATAGGGATACAGAGACAGAGATCGGTCTGGGAACAAACAAAACCTAAAGGAGACACTTTCATATCTGCTTCAAAGTATGATGGATCATTGCCTGAAGAAAGAAGTTCCCCCACTTCCCTGGAAGACTGCAGTCAGGTGTTGGATGATGTTTGTCAGCTACGTTGTGGATTTTTCAGCCATGTGCAGAACTAGATTCTTAGGTGCTTTTCAACTCCGAGTTTCTGGGATTCCGTAATTGTCTCTGGGAACCACCGTAACTCTATACACCATGCTCTTGAGTTCAATCAAAGTCCTTTAAAAAAATTATGCCTCAATCTGTTCAGATACCACCAATTTTCTTCTCTGGGGATGGATAGTATTTTTCGTCATGAGTCATTCAGAATTGTCTTGGATCATTGTATTGCTGAGAATAGCTAAGTCATTCACAGTTAATCATCTTACAATACTCCTATTATTTGTACACGGTACATTTCACTTTGCATCAGCTCATGTAAGTCTCTCTAGGCTTTTCTGAGGCATCCCACTCATCCTTTCCCATAGCACCATAGTATTCCATCACAATCACATACCACAAGTTGTTCAGTCTGTTCCCAGTTGAGGACCATCCTCTCAATTTCTATTTCCTTGCCATGAGAAAAGAGCTGCTTAAATATTTCTATACATGTATGTCCTTTTAATTTTTGTTTTTTTAATTCTCTTTTGGGATATGGACCTAGTAGTGGTATTGCTAGGTCGAAGGGTATACATGGTTTGGGTTTTTTAGCCCACTGGGGCATAGTTCCAAATCGCTCACAGTTCCCATTAACATAGACCTCAGAGGATCTCCGGTTGTCCTTGGTTTTGAGGAATGGGTCACGGGATGATATCCTTAAGTAGGAGCCATGACAGAGGAATGAAAGGGAAACAATTGGAACCAGTTAGACCTGGGGATAACCATCTGTTGTTAGTCATTCAACCAATGAGTACTTGATAAGGGCTTATGATGGACCAGGTTCTTTGCTAAGCACTGGGGACACCAAGAAAGGCAAAAAGTGCAAGGCTTCCCGGAGGACACAGCAGCACTCGAGCGTCCGTGCCAGTCAGCGCAAATGGACTCATAATTGGGAAGCAGGCGGCCAGGAAGTTTGAGCTACGTAACATCCAAGGTCTTGGGTTTTTAAATGACATATATATTACCAAAATAGAACTGAGCGAGGAAAAGCTCACAAAGGTATTCTCCAGCAGTAGGATGGATCAGGTGGCTCTGGTCTTAGGGGAGGCTCCTAGATAAAGCCTAGACGTATGGATGTGCTGGACCCTTTTGTGGTGCTTTTTTAGAAACAATATCATGTAGCTACTGGCAAAGACCATGATCCCTACACAGGCAACGTCAGGGAGGGAGACCACGACTGCAATCGGTGTAGCCTTAATTGTAGAGTCCCCTGAATTATAACAATACCCATAATCCAGTAGGTTTGAGATGTTTTTGGAGAACTTTGTTCCTTTAGCTTTCATAGGAATATTGATATTTACTATCAGATGGAATATCCAGGAGAGAAAACTGCAGGGGATGGTGTATGTTGGGGTTCTGGTTTTAAGTCTTGTCCACCTAGAAGTGTTGGGACCGATGGTGATGGCCTGAAAGCCACTCAGGAGGCAGGTCACATTGAGAGAAAGAGCACGGGTCACTCTGTGAAGGTAGAAGACAAGTTTACAGCCAACGTCATCCAGGATATTCTTCAGGCCCAAAGCTGCCATTGTCTGAGGGATGCCCTTGACGAGCAGCAGCAAGAAGTTGGCCCAAGCCAGCTGTATGAATATTGTATCTATGGGCCTCAGTTTGTGTGCAGTAAAGAACATGAATGTGAAGAGAAACATGAGGAAGGAATTTCCCACAACCCCAACTACAGTCTGAGTGCAGAAGACAATAGCAAACATGATTCCAAGTGGACTCATGTTCTTAGTGTCTTGGAAGATGACTTCCATGCAGAGCCTAAGTTACTGAACAGAAATGAAAAGAATTCATGACATTCCTGTACATTTCCCACTCATATTCTAAAGGAAAAACTGAGAATGTGGACTACATAGAACATTACTACTACAACCAATGTTGCTCTTGTGGGATGGGAAGTGTGTTAATCTAATGGCCTTTTCTAGGTAGAGCTCTGTTTGTTAAATATCAGTCAATCAATAAACATTTACAAAGCACCTACTATGAGCGAGGCAATGTGCTAAGCATTGAGGGTATAAAGAAAAACAATATTTACCCTCAAGGATCTCACAGTATATAAAATGTGTGTGTGTGTGTGTGTGTGTGTGTGTGAGAGAGAGAGAGAGAGAGAGAGAGAGAGAGAGAGAGAGAGAGAGAGAGAAAGAAAATGGAAATAGCTACCTATATATACACAGGAAAAATTGGAGATAATCAACAGAAGGGATGCACTAGATTCAAGGAGTATCAAGAAATGCTTCTTGGCAAATGAAGGATTTAGTTTGAACTTGAAGGAATTGAGAGAATCCGGAAGCTGGAGATGAGGAGCGAGAGATTTCCAGCCAATGAAAATGCAGGAGATGGAATATCTTATAAGACCGATAGTAAGAAGGTCAGTGTCAGTAAGTCACAGAGTGTTTGAGGGGTGTAAAGTTAAAAAGGACCGGAAGTACGTTTTTTGGGGGGAGATTTTAAACAGATTTAATAATGAAGCAGGATTTGTATAATTGATCCCGGAGATGATAGAGAGGCATTGTAGTTTATCGAGTCCAGATCGGGGTAGGGGAAAGAGTGGTGACATAGTTATACTGTGCTTTGGAGATTGCATCAACAGCTGAGTAGAGAATGGATTGGAGCATGCAGGGATCCCCCCATCCCCACTCCCAGCAGCTACTGGGATAGTCTAGGCACAAAGGGATGAGAGCCTGCTTCAGGGGGCCAGTAGGGTTAGAAAAGAGGAGGTGTCATTTGAGATATGTTTAAAAAGATAAAATTGACAACCCTTGGCAATGTATTGGAATATGGGGATGTGTGAGAGTGGAGAATTAAAGATGGCACCAGGTTCAGAATCTGTGTGACTGAGACAGTATAGTCCCCCAAAGCTGTTAGCTGACATACAAGAAGTTGATGGGGGATGGATTGGATTATTGGCCAGGGATAGTGGGTAGTTCTGTGGAAGATATTAAGATTCACAACCACAACTTAAAAGACTTACAACATGGTTTGAAGCTTTTCTAAACTCACGTCTGAACCATGAACTTGTTACCACACTAGTTTTGGTCAATTAAGTCCAATCAGTTATCTCAGGTTCACCTGTCACAGGGCAAGGGTGAGAGTCATCACATCTCCAATGAAAATGAAAGTGGGTAAACATTTGCATTATCTTAGGGCTGCATGTGTCACTGTTTCCTCAGCTTCTGTGTGGGATATCATAAGCCAGTCTGGTCAGAAATCCATTTTTTCCTCTGTGACCTGCTGACCCACTTGCCCCTATGTCATTGCTAGTTGATTTTAAGCCTCATCAGAACTTTAGTCCTGTCTTCCTAGGCTTGAGCTTGTCTAAGGTCTGGGCCACCTCACAATGTGATTAGTTCTGGAGTTATATCATGCAAGGTCTTCTTCATTTAAAATATGTAGTTATGAGTTACTGTCTGGGTCAAGCAGAATTTGTATGATAGTGGGCTATTTAGTTGGCTCAACTTAGTTATCAGAGAATCTAAATAATTCATCTGTTGCAAGAAATGATTGTAGTGAATCATCTTTGCAGGGCTCCCACTGGTGTCTGGGACTGCTTTGTAACTAGATGGGTTGTCTGATCTCTTCACTGTTTCAATTCAATATAATAAACTTTAAGTGCCTGTTATGTTCCAGGCATTGTGCCAGGTGCTGGGTATATGAATAAGAAAAGAAAAGCAGTCTATGCTCTCAAGGAGTTTACAGTCTAATGGGGTAAGGTAACACAAAAAGAAGTTGGAAAGCGGGGAGAGGAGAGGTGACATCAGAGGGTACCTAGTGTGTGGGCCATGGGTTCCAAGGGATTGAATCCAAGCAAATATGCAGATGGAAAGTGGTGTAAATAAATATGGGATGGTTTTCCACCCACTCTCTATTGGTAATTAAGGTGGGACTTTTTTTTTTTTACCATTTTCTCTTTTGGAGCACTTAGGTAATCAGGTGCCTTTGATGAGTCTGGCTTTTGTTTCTTTGATTAAATCAGGTGTCTTTGATGACTTTCTTACCTCAAGGGAAAGCCTAGTTCACATAGGTTTGAGTGGCATGGCTGTGACACCTAAAGAAGTGTCACATGGTTTTGAGTTGCAAGATTGTGATTCCCTTTGACCCTGAACAAGGTATATTAACTCAGAGGTTGGCACTCTCTGGAAGGGTGATGATGTGGAGACTCTGGGTAGCTGCTGGAGCCCCCCAACTTTGAAGAAAACCAGATGCTGGTGCTTCTCTTTTTGGTAACTATGCATGTGATGTCTTGAGTAGACAAAGCCTGTCTGTTGAACTGTGTTATTTGATCTGTTGATATTTTCTGTTTGTAATTTCTATTTGTATTTGCTCTGAAGTTCAAGGTCCTGGCTTTTCCTCCTGAATTAAGTGAATGATATATGCATGTTTGATTAAACTGAGATTGTTAACCCTTTAAAGTTGCTTTCCTTAAAGAAGCAGATCAAAGAACCTGTGTTGTTGCTGGGTCTTGTCCATCTGGAAGTGTTGGGGCTGATCATGATGACCTAAAAGCCATTTATTGGGTCTTCCACCCCAACAGCAGCTGCTGGCCACATTGTTGTTACACTGTCCTGTGTATCCTAAGAACACTGAGATTTTGTAGTAGAATGCTGTCATCAATGAACGTCTTAACAACAAGCTCAAGTCTCATACTGTTGTTTCTTTCTTTCAGCTCATTCTAGAATGAAATTAGAGATAGGTGATAAGCTTACTTTAGCTTCTTTCTCAGCTGAGAGGTGTATTTATTAATATTAATGTTGGGTGTCTGGTTCGTCTTTAGAGACACCAAATCACAAATCAGTGGGAGTGTATGCAATGCTGCACATAGAAGAGGTTGGGATTCTGGCTCTGGAAAGCATGACGATGGATTATGGAAGCAAGCATATGTGCAGCCCTTCCATAACTAGTTTAGTCTGCTCACTATGTGGTAAAAAGAAGGATTTTTGAGTGACTGAGTAATCAGAACCAGTGCCTATTTTGAAAAGCACAAATCACTAAGGACAATCTCTTGGTAAAGATTCTTTCTAGATTTTTGGGGGCATGCTGAGGGCCCCTGGGGTAGAGGAGTTCTTGTGGCCTCTATCACTCAGATTTTGCGTGAAACTTAAGAGTACATGGCCCCGCTGTGGCTTCCTTCTCTGTTGTATCCCTTTCTCCCTGTTTTTAGGTGAGGGAGTTTGGAGATAGCTATGACCCTGTAAGTGGTAGAAGGTCATGTAGGCAAGCCACCAGGAGTCATAGGAGTAGAGACCATTCTAAACCATTTTTTTGAGGGGGGAGGGCAGGGCGATTGGGGTTAAGTGACTTGCCTGAGGTCACACAGCTAGTAAGTGTGTCAAGTGTCCGAGGCTGGATTTGAACTCAGGTCCTCCTGACTCCAGGGCCAGTGCTCTACTCACTGTGCCAACTAGCTGCCCTTTTTTTTTAAATTTTCAGCATCAGAAATGTTTATTGCAATAGTAGAATAATTCAAGTTGTCAAGTTACATAAAATATGGCAGACCACAGTAATATTGGAGGACCTTCCATTTCCAGCTGCCTTTTCCTTAATTCAGCTCTCCTCCTTGGACCCTGGCCAGGGACTAAAGTAGATCAGAAGTAGCAGAGATGACTGGAGGAGAAAGGGAAGTGAGAGAAAAGGGAAATAGAACTGAGTGTAACAAAATGTGTGGAGAATGAGGGATGTGATAGAACATGCTCAAAAGCAGCAATGAGCTGCACATGAAATATGGAGCTCTAATAAGCCTGAGAAGGCTAAAGGAGAGGACTGTCTGTGCAGCATGGGGGTGGGTGCCCAGCACTATTCCTCCCTAATTCCCTTTCTTCCCAAATCGGAAGACCACGTGAACTCAGTGTGTAAGATGTGTGTAAAAGATGATGCAGTAGGGTAGGAAAGCTCTTTCGGAACACATTAAATAGGGTGGGCATGTGCATATCATTCACGCAGGTAATAATAAAACAGCCAGCATCTACATGGCATTTATTGCATGCCAGGCACTGTGCTGAGCGCTTTGCATTATCCCACTTGATCCTCACAATCTGGCAGGTAGGTACTGTCATTATTCCATACGAGGAAGGTGAGGGCAGCAGAGGTGAAGTGACTTGTCCTGGGTCAATCAGGTAGTGAGCGTCTTAGATCAGATTTGAGCACAAATCTTTCCGATTCCAGGCTCAGTTGTTCTGTCCACTGTGCCACCTACCTATGCCTAGCTATATCTCTGGCCATCACTAAAACCCAATCTCATAGACATTAAAAGATAACATTGAGAAAACAGAAGGCAGAGAATCTTGTGTAGGGGAGAAAGTGATGGAATTGATGGTTACCTGGAGAAGACGGGACAAAAGACGTCATCAAAGATATGGATTCTGAAATTCTCGTAGTCGTTGCTTAGTTCCTCTCTCTTCTTTAATTTTCTTCCTATAAGGTATCAAAGTCTATTGATCAACAAGCATTGTTAAGTGTCCACTATGTGACTGATGTCGTGCTATGCTTTAACTTTTAGCACATGGGAAAAAATATGACTAACAGAATCCCAAGATATTTCTATGTGAAGCTCAGATTGGCTTTCCCAATCTCTTTATGACAAGGTAGTAGAATTCTTTGAAATACCAAAGACACGTCCTATTCCTGGGATAGAATTGGGATCTAGTACACGGAGATGACAACCTTGGGTATCTTTATTGCTTACATCCAAATGGTTGAGGAGAGTGAATTGGAGGTTTGGAAACCTTTGATTCTTTTACCCAATCGCAGAATCTTAGATTTGGAAGGGAGCCACTAAGCTAAAAGAAGGGCCCCTTCTATAATACTGAGGATAAAGATATCACTTTCCTATGCCACAAATACTGCAGGACCATTTCTCATGTATATTCTCCAGTGGACTCTTGTTAATGTTAATACGTGGGTTTGACTAGGTGCTCCAGCAGTTCACTTCATATTTTGTGACTCAGTGAGAATAAATTGCAAGTTTTATTCAGCCAGGGATTAACATAGTAAAAGTGACATAATGCAACAAACACACAGAAAAATATACTTCATTGTGAAATACACAAAGCCTCAGATACACATGTAATGATAATGATAAATAATAATAACAGTAATACAGCTAACATTTAAGAAAATTACTTTAGGAAAATTATTCTGTTAATACATGTAGCTTGAACTGGAGTAGGAGAGATTAGGAGACAGCAAACTAGGGAGAAAAGCAAGCTGGAGGTAATGCATTTCTGGACTAGGTTTTGTCACTGGGCCATAATACTGACAGGTATCCATAACGTTACTCCCTTGCACAAAATCCTTCACTGTCTCCTTATGACTTCTAGGATAAAATAACCATGATCAGAAGTAGTTCAAATCTAACTTCCCAGATACTACACATTACTTGCCTTCTTACATTCTACATTCCAACCCCATGGCATCATTAACTTCCCCAAATTTAACACTTTTTGGCCCCTTTCCACGACTTTGCATAACTCCTGTTCTTGCAGTATATTCCTTGTTTCTGTCTCTCAGTTCTCATCTTCCCACAGAACAAAGTTCTGAAGCCATTGTGGAATTGTCCATGATCCCCACAGTATTGTCTTTAAGGATCTTAAGGGCTGCAGTGTGGATGAGGGATTATACTAGCCTTGATTCAGGGAGAAGAAGGAGGCAGGAGCCGTGAGTAGAATTTTCAAATAGGCCAACTGAGGATGGATGTCAGAAGCAACTTCTTTCCAGCAAGAGCTGGGCTGGAATAGGCTGCCCAGCGGAGTTGTGGGTTCTTTCTCAATGGACATCTTAAGCAGAGGCCCAGTAATGTGTGTCTATGTGTCACACCACATCGGCACCCCCTGCAAGATCATTTCAGCCCTGCAATGCTACGCTCTCTTCCTGGAGCCCCTTCTTCGCTTTGATTAGTGGAGAGGCAGCTCATGTGCCAGTGCCTGGAATATAGTAAGTGCTTAATAAATGTTTATTGATTGACTGTGAAGAAGAAGGAGGAGGAGCAGGAGAAAGGAGAAAGTGAAGGAGGAGAAGGAGAAGAAGGAGGAGGAGGAATTACTGAGGAGAAGGATCAGAAATCATCTGTTAACAGGAGATCATCACTTGCCCTTGTACCAAGCCCTGACCTTGGACTCCAAAGAAAAGAGAGTGCCCTTACCTTAATCCCAACAATTAGAGCGTGGCACTGTGCCAGAAGTTCCTTTGCTGTGGATGTTTCTAGTCTGTCCCTTAAGCTCTGTGAAATGGACAAGTGAGAGAAGTCATGGGGCTTCATTAAAACCTGGGATCAGAATCTAGGATTTCATATGCTGCCTTTTCCCTGAATCCTGACCAGATTCTGTACACTAAACTGAACTGTTACTTCCTCCTTTCGTGGTGAGTGAACGCAGTAGAATTCAAGTGTTTCAAGTTCTTGCTGAGGTTTAGAGTTGGGATGGTGGAGATGCTCCCCAAGTGCCCAAGAGGAGAAGAAAGGGGTTCATAAGCTATGGCAGTAGCCTACTTCTGAGTCCTCTGTGAGGAGAGAACATTAGAGCCCCACAATAAGTAAGATCTCAGAAACTTCGTCTTCCATTATGTCTAAGTGAAGAAAGAAGACGATGATGCTTGGCCAAGTACCAATGAAGTCTAGAAAGACACAGCACCATCAAAGAAATATGGAGATGACTTTACACAGTTCAGATGAGGAGAAGAAGGTAGAGAAGACCAGGGAAGGGTGAAAGGCAGGGAGAGGAGAAAGGCAGGTTTTGGTTTTTAAAATTTCCTTCTAGATCTGCCTTGTCTCCCTCTCAATGACCTCTTCCCTGTGACATTTATCATCAAGCAAAACAAATTCCTGCTCTTATGTAAGAATACAGCTCGTTCATGCTCTGAGCTTATCAAAGGGTGGGCAGCCTGTTTCCTCTCGAGTTTTCTGGAATCGTTGTTCAGAGCACCCAAAGCGGTTAGTCTTTACAGCATTGCTCTGGATGCATAAATAGTTCTCCCAGTTTTGCTCAGGTGTATATTAGGGAGCGTCGTAGCAGAGAGGAAAGACAAGCACTTGGAGGGATATAGAGTATTTAGAGAGCGGAAGAGACCACGGATGGTTGAGAAAAAAAAGGGTAAGATCTTGGAGGATTTCTTAAAATGTTGTATTTCTGTGGCCTGTCATCTACTCGGTATATAGATTAATGTGGCATATTCATCTTGTTTTAAACTAAACATATTTTGACTCAAAATACAAGAACAAGAGCGGATCTGAAATTTCTAAGTAGTTGGGCAATGAGGGGGCAGACATTGATCTACTAAACTGGGGCCTTTCTCATGAAGCCACGCAGGAACATCCTGGCTCATTGGGAATGGACTTGCGACATGACTCAATGTGGAATGACATGCCCATCCTCAAGATTCTTGATAAATCTTCAATTAATAATAACTGAATTTATAGAGTGTTTTAATGCATGCAAATTTCTTTGTATATATTGTGTCATACGATCCTCAAAACAACCCTATGTTATTATCATCATTTTATAAATTTAAAAAAAACCCTGAGGGTCAAAGTTGTCCCTGTGATTAGTTTGGAATACCTTATTTTATAAAATTGTTTTCTTGTATGCATTTGTTCATTTTTCCTATAATTTATGTGCATATAAAACAAAGATGGATTTAATGACAGAATCCAAGACCAGTGCAAAGCAAAAACAACAATGCAAAATAATAGAAAAATGTAGGGGAGGACAAGCATGGAAGCATGTATAAGAAAAGAAAACCGGATGATTTGTGGCATATGAGAATCATCTAAAACTAAGACATTTGCAGAATGAAAACGGGAAGCTGGAACAAAATTTATGATGCATGTTGTGATTCTCCAAAAGCAAGAGTTTCAATCATCAAACAAAACAAAATTAAAAAAAACTTATTTAGAGAGAAAAACAGGAAATCATTATGCTCAAAGATACCATAGACATTGAAGTAATATAATTATTAAATATATATGCACTGAATGTCATATTGCCTAAATTTGTAAAGGGGAAAATGGATGAAGGGTTGTAAGAGAAGAGAGATAGTGAGAGTTACAGAGAAGACAAAGGAGACTTTATTAGGGAAACTAATTCATATAGTCTATGACAAAATATTAGGATATTCTAGAGCCTTTTACATGGCCACTATATGGTTCCTGGCATACAGACTACTAAAAAAAGTCTCCATCCTCCTCCATTTACTGGCATATAGTCTCTCCCTCTGAGAAGACAGTTCTGAAAAGAACTGAAGCTTACCAGGCTGATGTCTTCTGTTGGGAGTTGGCTTGGCTCAGGCCATCAGAGTAGGTATATATGTATGTATTTCTGATTTTATGTATACAACCAGCATCCTAATTATAGAGATATGATTTCCTGAAATGAATGGCCCCAGAGATGTGATTTTCATGTCACCTATAGATGACATTTTCATTGTCTGCAAGGGGAACAAGGAATACTCCAGGAGAACTGAACTGTTTCCTCAGTTGGAAATCACTATCAGCAATTAATTCTAATTAATGAGTACAATTACATCAACACATGCAACTGGGAGAGAAACTTTGTTGGACTCTCAGGGATGGAGCGGTTGAAGATCAGATAGCATCACAGAGAGAGGATGGAAACCCTCATGTCCACTTGTTATATTAGGCATTTTGTATTCTTTTCAGTGACCTCACACCCAAGAGTCTTCCTCACATTCAGTATATAGTGAATCCTTTCCCCAAATTCCCTGCATCTCTGTTCTCCTTCCCTGTGAAACAGCAACACCAAGCCTGGAAGGTACTACTATGTTGGAAGGCCTTGAGTACTGTCCAGGCCACTGACTGGGTGTGTTTTCTTTTCTTTTTTTTTTTTTTAGTTTATTTAATTTACTTAATATATTTAGTTTTCAGCATTGATTTTCACAAGAGTTTGACTTGCAAATTTTCTCCCCATTTCTACCCTCCCCCCCCGCACTCCAAGATGGCGTACACTCTGGTTGCCCTGTTCCCCAGTCAGCCCTCCCTTTTGTCACCCCACTCCCCTCCCATCCCCTTTTCCCTTCCTTTCTTGTAGAGCAAGATACATTTCTACACCCTATTGCCTGTGTATCTTATTTTCTAGTTGCATGCAAAAACTTTTTTTTGTTTTTTTTTGAACATCTGTTTTTAAGACTTTTGAGTTCCAAATTCTCTCCCCTCTTCCCTTCCCACCCACCCTCCCTAAGAAGTCAAGCAATTCAACATAGACCACATTCATATCATTGTGGAAAACCCTTCCACAATACTCATGTTGTGAAAGACTAACTATATTTTGCTCCTTCCT
>CM053622.1:818018234-818054712 GCA_028646595.1 Phalanger gymnotis
CACAGGGCAAAATAGAAATTGAAAGAATTCACAGATCGCCTCCTCAAATAGATCCCAAAAAGAAATCTCCTAGGAATATTGTCGCCAAATTCCAGAGCTCCCAGATCAAGGAGAAAATATTGCAAGCAGCCAGAAAGAAACAATCAGTGTGTTTTCTGATGGCCTACATGTTTAAGCAGCAGAAACTCACCACCAGTAGCTAGCCACTTGGCATTGTTGACCCATTAAAGAATGAAAACTAAAAAAGTAGGTCAAAGGCTGAGGAGTCTGGGGCAACATCTAACTTGTGAATGTGGGGACCTGACAACAATAAGGAACTTTAGAAAGGGTGGGGTTTGTCTGGAAATAATGAATTTAGTTTTGCACTTTTTGAGTTTATGATATTCTCTGGACATCCCATCTGAGATGTCTCAAATACAGTTGGGAATGCAGGTCTGGATGTCAGTTCAGTTTTGGGCATGTTGAACTTAAGATGCCTGTGGTTCCTGCAATTCAAGATGTCAAATAGGCAGTTGGAA
Organism: Phalanger gymnotis; assembly: GCA_028646595.1. NCBI lineage: Eukaryota > Metazoa > Chordata > Mammalia > Diprotodontia > Phalangeridae > Phalanger > Phalanger gymnotis. The sequence goes on from CM053622.1 coordinate 818,018,753, forward strand.
ATTCAAATCTAGAGGTCATAAAAGAGATTAGGTTTGGACAAATATATTTGATGATAATCACCAAAGAAGTGATAACGGAATCCATGGAAGTTGATGTGGTCACCAAAACAGAAGGCAAGATGTAAAAATAAAATTTGATTTTAATTCTATTTTTAAGACTTAATCAAACTGGCATCCATCTAGTACTCTCCCATACCTAAGTCCAAAATTCTTACCTTTATAACTCTACCTTTTACTTACATTTTAGGGAAATTTGCCTAAAGGCTAACCTTTGGTCTTCTAATTGCCTCCACTGGACTCAATTCTATTGTGAATTGAATCTCCACCCTTGTATTGTCTACTTTTGTAGACCTACGACCCATTTAACTCAAATTCAAGTTGATTCACTTAAAGCCTTTGCAGATGTACCTATGTCTATATCACCTACTTAGCTCAGACTTACTTTCAAGGTTTCTCTTAAGAACTTTGAAATTGATTGTATGACATGGGAGACACTGGCACAGTACCACCCAGAATGGTGTGTCCTCATCAGACAAGGTGCTGTGCTCTATGAGCAAAGCAGAATTGAAGTAGCTCAAAAGAAATGTGAGATGAGCAAATTTAGAGAATCTCCAAACGTTCACATGGACTATTTGTGCCGACCTGTGGTAGAGCATTCTGAGCTCATATTGGGTTGATCAGCCACAGCTGGACACACTGTAATTTGACTCTAGCATAGTGATGTCATTTCAGTCCTCTCTGAGAATGGTTGTTACCAACCAACCAACCAACCAACCAACCAGCCAACCAACTCAAATTCAAGTTGATTCAATCAAAGCTATTTAAGACTACACCCAGGTCTTCAGACTAATCTTATCATCTAAGAATTTCTCTAATGGGGAAGAGTTAAAGGTGACTCAGCCTACCTCCTCACTAAAATGTCTACTAATTGAGGTTTTCATGATATAATTTCAGGCCAATCAGAAAAAGAAACACTTAGCACTAGACAGAATTTTGCTCTGTCATCTTGCTAATTGTTATAAAGACCCTGTTAGCCCTCACTCAGTGTCTTTGGTCATTGAGTGAGGCCATTGACCCAATTTATTGGTTACTGCTAGTCCAACTAATAAATTGATCATGCTTGGAACTTTGCCTCTCAGTTTACCTTAATTTCTACCATAATAATGAGTACTCAGGATAGAACCCTGGAGGATGGCCATCAGTCCCAGATATGACTTGAACTGAGATCCAGAAAATGAGACTAAAAAGGAGCAGTCAGACAGTTGGGAGGGAACAAGGAAATATTAGTCTTTCAAATACTAAGAAAGAAGGGAATATTCAGAAAAAGAGGGTAAATAACTTTCTCGAAGGCTACCAAGAGTTCAAGGATAAGAACTGAGAAAAAGCCATTGGATTTGCCAATTAAGAAATCATTGGTAACTTTAGAAAGAGTAGTTTTGGGTGAATGATGATATCCAAAACCAGATTGTAGAGAGTTCAGAAGAGTCTGAAAGGAAAGTGGAAGCATCAATTTCAAATAACCTTTTCAAGAACGTAATCACAAAATGGAATAGCGATATAGCATTATTGACCCACAATGAGTAAGTTAGGGTTCATTGTTATCTCTCCATTTGAGGACATGTATTTTTTGTGCCACCTGAAATGGTTACTATTTTTATTGTGGTATGATCTGTAAAGAATGCATTTACTATTTCTGACTTTTTATATTATCTCAAAAAAAAACTATACCGTAATACATGGTTGATTTTTTACGAAGGTTCATATTGCTGAAAAATACATATATCCTTTAGCAGCCCCCTTTAGAACACACCATAAATTTTTTAGGTGTTGTTTCTCTAACAATTTATTCAATTCTACACTTACCTTTTATTTATCTTTCTGATAGACATATCCAAAAGGGAAAGAACTCTTGTTATGATTGTGTTCCTATCTACGTCTTCTGGTCGCTCTGTTAATGTTTCTTTATGGACTTACATACTAACACATTTGGAGCATATAAGTGTAACAGTGATATGAGTTTGTCACCTATGGTTCCCTTCTGCATAATGTAGTTTCCTAGTTTATCTTATTTTATGTTTTGAATGTTTGTTTCTGCTTCTTTGATAGTGTGATTGAAACTCCTGCATTTTTTTGATTCACTTGATGCATAGTAATTTTTTTTCCCAGCTCCTCAGTTTTATTTGTTCATCTTTTCTTTTTAGGTATTTTTCATCTATATTAGTGACAGATTATGAGGTTTTGTTTTCTTATCCAGTCTACCACTTTTCCTCATTTTATTGGATTATTTAATCCATTTACACTTAAGTTAGGCTTTTATTTTCCTTCATTTGTCTCTAATTCTGGTTTTATTTCACCAAATCATGATCCCCTCTCCCCTTTTCTACTGCAAACATACCAATGTCTTTTCCATTATCTTAATGTTTTAAAGATGGCCCTCTTCCTACTTTTTCCCTCACCCTGATTTTTCTCCTTCCTCTTGGTTAACTGAGTTTTCATGTTAGTACCTTTTCTTTCTTGCTTTTATTTGATCATTTAATTTTTCTTCTCTTTTGTATAGTCATGTAGAACCATCCTTCCTATTCTCCCATTCAGTTTATTTTGTTCATTATTTTTTTTTTTCATTTTCTGCATGCTTTTCGGGAAAGGATTACTTTCCCTCAACATGTTTATTATTTACCTTCCATTTCTTTCTATTCTAGATTTCTCTATTTGATCCAGGGTTCTTATACTTCTTTAATTATTTTTTATTATTTGTATTCCTCATGGAATTAAAACTTTTGAGGTACCTATGTTGGACTTCAAGCATTGCCATATAGATGTTGTGCCCTGGCTCCCTATTTTCTATTATGCCTCATTGTTAGAAATACAAATTTGTTCAGGCAAGGGAGAGGATATTGCTTTACAAAAGCATTCTTCTCAGTCCCCAATTGATAAGTGGTCAAAGAATATGAATAGGCAGTTTTTGGAAGGAAAAAATCAAAGCTATTTATAGTTATATAAAAAATGTTCTAAATCATTACCGATTAGAGAAATGTAAATTAAAACAACTTCGAGGTACCATCTCATAGCTATCAGATTGGCTAAGATGATAGAAGGGGAAAGTGACAAATGTTGGAGGGGATGTGAAAAAATTGAGACACTGTTACACTGTTGGTAGAATTGTGAACAGATCCAACCATTTTGGAAAACAATCTGGAATTATGCCCAAAGAATTATAAAACTGTTTATACCCTTTGACCCAGCAATACCACTATTAGATCTGTTTCTCAAAGTGATCAGAGAAAAAGAAAAAGAACACATATATTCTAAAATATTTATAGCAGCTCTCTGTGTGATGGCAAAGAACTGGAAATTGAGGGGATGGCCATCAATTTGGGAATGACAAAACAGGTTGTGATATATGATCGTGATGGAATACTACTGTGCTGTAAAAAATGATGAGTTGGTTGATTTTAGAAAAAAAAAACATGGAAGGACTTGCATGAAATAAGGAAGAGTGAAATGAACAGAACCAAGAGAATATTTTATCCAGTAACAGCAATAGTGTTCAAAGAACAATTGTGACAACCAGGTTATTTTGAGTATTGCAAATACTCAAATCAATTACAAAAGACCTATGAAATAAGAAGTTATCCACCTTCAGAGAAAGAAATAATAAATAGAAGAATGTATGGTATGGTTTTTACATACATACATATGTACACACATACATATCTGTGTCTAATGGTAGCCTTTTCTAGTGTAGGGTGGGGAGGGAGAGAGGAAAAAATAAAAAGTGTACAGCAGAGAACAAAAGAAAACTCAGAAAGAAGTATGGAAAAGCCGGGTAGTTTTAAAAATGATGTTTGGTATTACACAGCTTTTCAAAAAAAAAAAAGGACCCAGTGAAAGAGACTGAAAAGGAACAGTAAGGAGAAATTGGTGGGATCATTGCTGTAAGATCACAGAGGACTCAGGAGGTGACAAGACTGAAAAAATAGTTAGCTTTTGCAGAGCAGAGAGCTACTTGGTCTTCTGAGGAGGAAATGAGAGAATATAAATGTTTGTACTCCTTCATTCTCAGGGCAGTAGTAGCATAATTTCTAATGACAAGAGAGAGTGGAGGCAAGTTTGGCAGTCACTGTGGGGCATGATAAAAGGCTGGAAACACAAGTGAAATAGAAAGATTGCCAAACAGTAGTAAGGATCTCCAACATAAATATACGGTGCGTAAAATCGTCACCAATTCATGTATTTCTCTAACGGCCATCAAAAAATGAAACATTCCAAATTAGACTCCAATGAGATTGTGGGGAATTCCTGAGGGCGAAGATGAGTAGATGGGAATAGAAGATAATGGTGAGGGATTCTAGGGTAATGACTGTTGAATAATTAAGATGGACCGCATCATGAAGGTTGTATACAGAAGCACAGGAAGCCAGTTTGTAAAGAAGACTATGTAATAAAAAAAGAATAAGGGACTCGAAGCAATTACAAGAGCTATGAAAAAGTTAAGGATGAATGAGGAAGTGGAAAAGTAGAAGAAAATGGAATGTAGCTAGAGCAAGCCACTGAGTGGTACCATAGTGGATAGAGTGTTAGGCCTGAAGTCAGGAAGTCTCAACTTTTTGAGTTCAGATCTGGCCTCAGATGCTTACTAGCTCATGACTCTGGGAAAGGCACTTAATCCTGCTTGCCTCAGTTTCCCCATCTGTAAAATGAGCTGGAGAAAGAAATGGCCAACAGCTCTAATTCAAGAAGAATTGGGAATGACTGAAATGCCTGAACGACAAAAAGCCAGAGAAAAGAAACTTCAATGTCTGTCACCTGGTCATACCACATCTTATATTTAGTTCTAGGTGTCACAGTTTAGGAAAGCCAATGATAAACTAAAGCACATCTAGAGGAGGACTGCAAAGATGAGTCCATGCCATATGAATATGGGTTGAAGGAACTGGGGGAGATGGATTTGGTAGAGAAAGTGTTCATTTGGGATTCAATAACTGTTTTTAATGGGGTAGTTAGGTGGTGCGGTAGATAGAGCACTGGGCCTGAAGTCAGGAAGCCCTAAATTCAATTCCCACCTTGGACACTTACCAGCTGTGTGACCCTGGGCAAGCCACTTCACCCTGTTTGCCTCCGTCTCCTCATCTGTAAAACGAGCTGGAGAAGGAAATGGCAAATCACTGCAGTATCTTTGCCAAGAAAACCCCAAATGGAGTCACACAGAGTCAGACAGGACAAAAATGACTCGGCAACAGCAACTGTGTCCAAGTACTTGAAGATTTGCGATGAAGAAGAAGGATTCCACTTGTTCTTCTTTGCTCCACGGGGCAGAACTGGCCCAGGGAGGGGAAGGTACAAGGTGGTGAATTCCAACTGGATGCAGGACTATCCAAATAGGAAGCGGCTGCCACAGGGGGCAAGCGGCCTATCCTGACTAGCTCTTCAAGCAGAGAACACACATACCCATGTTCCACAGAGGTGATTCTTTTTGGACTAGGGATTAGAGTTATTGTTAGTGGTTCAATTTTAAGTGGATCTAAGGTTCTTTAGTAGAGTAATCTAAGGATGCCTATATGGCACTATGTTGATGAACACTTAATCAATAATTTTTGTAGTGCATCCATAAACTCTGAGCATCATCATCCCAACCGCTACTCCCACTAGCAGATTGGGTCACTAGGGTTTGACTGGCTCTATTTCCCCTTGGTGGGGATGGTGATGTTTTTTCTCATACTATTATAAAGAACTCCCATTATGTTTTTTTTTCATATTTTTTTTTGAGGGGTGAGTGCCAGGCAATTGGAGTTAAGTGACTTGCCCAAGGTCAAAAAGCTAGTATGTATCAAGTGTCTGAGGCTGGATTTGAACTCAGGTCCCCCTGGCTCCAGAGCCAGTGCTGTATTCGCTGCACAATCTAGCTGCCCAAAACTCCCATTATGTTGTACTTTCTCTAATATCGATCAGTGAGTTATCATTTCAATATGGTTTAACCAGTGATTAGGGCCACAAAAATCATTTTGACTAGTTGCTGTCTCCTTAGTATTATTGATAAGCAATTGAAATTAATTGATTTTTAACCAAAGATTATTTACTGGAAAGTAAATATTTACTAAAGTAGAAAACAAGAACTAACGTACAAAACACTGTCCTGAAACAGGGTACACTCTCCATTCTGAGCCTTGAGCCCTGGGAAAAGGAGACTGAATAATATGTTAGCAAACATTTTCCCCTCCTCTGACGTTCTCTTCTGAGTAGGCAAAGCATATGAACAAGCCCTTCCCTCACTGGCAGAGGATGGTGTCTTAGCAGCCAAGCTAGACTAAGTCAAGCACGTTTCTCCCCAGGAGGGGTTTTGCACTGGACTCAGTTGCTAGAAAATTGTACTACAGCCTCCTGTTCCAGGACCTTTTGTGAATTCCCCAGCATTTCAATGGTCACAAGGTCATAGCCTGGGCTATTCTTTCTCCTACATTCAAAGGCCTAAGAGGAGAAAAGAATGAAATAAAACATACATGGAAATGTAAGAGCACCATGCCATGACTTCATGAGGGTTAAGAGGGTAGATAAGACTGTCCATTTTTGTTATCTATTTTATTTTTCATTTAAACACTTGCTACCTCTCTTTCTAGAAAGTTTATAGGCATTGTTTCGTTACTAAGCATCAGTAGAAATTGAGAGAGAGTAACAAGATTTCCCACATAGGAGATTTGTATGCCCACTCAGTTCTAGTTTAGGAACCAATTAAAAGGTTTTTATTACCAAGCAATAAGCTGAAAGGAAGCAGTCATTGTACACATAGGAGTCTGATGGATCAAGGAGTAGCCTACCAATTAAACACCAACCCCAAATTCTGGAAGCACACTCACCAGACCTCTACTTCCACCATGTTGCAGCAGTTTGGCTAGCTGCTGTTGTGGGGCAGACCAACACAAGCCAAACAACAAGAACGCTACCAGCACAGGTTCTTTTGATCTGCTTTACTAAGGAAAGTAACATTAAGGGGTTAACAATCTTTTTTAATCATACATACAAATATCATTCACTTAGTTCAGGAGGAAAAGCCAGCAACCTGAACTTCAGAGCAAGTTAAAAACATACACAATATAAACAGACCAGATCACAATTCATAGTTACCAAGAAACCATCAACATTTGAGTTCACGAGCTGAGGAGCTCTTAACAATGGCTGGCCCAGAGTCGCATGCCACTCCTCCAGTGGCTCAGAGCCCCAAGGGAGAAAGCCAACCTCTAGGTTTATATATTTTGTTCAGCATCAAAGATGAGTCACACATGCAACTCATCCATGTGACCTAAAAGCATCACAAAAATGCCACTTAAGCCCACATGGTCTAAAAGCCTCTGATGTCACAAACATGTCGCTCAAATTCATGTAAACTAAGCTTTCCCTTGAGGCAAGGAAGTCATCAAGGACTCCTAATTTAATCAAGGAAACAAAGGCCCAACTCTTCAAGGGCACTTGATTGAATAAGTGCTAAAAGCCCACCTTAATTACCAATACACATTGCCAAAAGGCATAGCATGATGGATATGATCTAAGGAATGAGCTCCCACCCACCAGCCACTCATTTCACTTGTATAAGGTACAGCTGAAATGCTTGTCAAACTTGATAATTTGCTTCTCTTCCCATGAAGGGACTTCCCAATACAAAGAATCCATGTATAGGAGCAGAGTAGATAAAGGAATGTGACCTCCACTTCCCTCTGTATCACTAAGGCAATAAACACAACATCAACGATAATACTGAATATGCCTATGTGGTTCTGTATTGCATAGTATGAGAAATACTCTCCATATAGAAGGTACAAGAAGTAAAACATTTATTCAGATGCTAGTAAACCATATCCCATAACCAAATGTTCACCTCCCACAACCAGTTAGCCCTCTTTATCATAACAGCAAGGAACTTGAAACACAATATCACAACATGGAGCCTTGCCACTCCAAAACCTCTCTGACCCCCTGCTGGGCTCTTCCCCAAAATAAACTCACAGTATAGCTATAACAGTTCAACTTTCTTTACCTCAACTCTATCTTGATGGCCATTAATAGCCATAACAGCTCTTTCTCTAAGCATTTCCTGTGCCAGAACTTCCTTTTCCTCTTAGTAAGCTCCTCTCACCACATGTGACTTAAGTTTCCTGTGATGTAAGCAGGTCACATGGCCTATAAATGGGTGGGAAAGATCTTCAAATCTAAATTGCTATTACACCCTCAAAATTGTGTTATCAAATACCCTCCTAGGGACTGAGATCCTGTAGTGTTTTTGAGCTTATAGGAAAGCAGAAAGCACCATGATTGGAAGAGAGAGAAGATCATGGCAGGAAAAAGTGTCAGGATACATTCCATAGAACCACCTTGCTTCCCACCATTGTCTTACAAAATCCCAGACCCTTTCATTTCCCTTTGAACCATTTGTGAAAAAGGAGACAGTCAATGCCCATGTCCCCCTTTCACCATTATACTCTGCAAGTGGAAGCCTGTACCTCTAAATGCTGATTTCTCTTTTTCTACTCTTTGAAGTGACAATTAAACCACGCGGCCATTTATGATGATTTCTATTCCAGCCTATAAGTGTACATTTTGGGAATCAGGAAATCAACCCAATAGGAAGAGGAGATTTTCCTTAGGTCAGACTGAGCTGGGCCAGTGAAGTGATTGGTGAGGTAATTTCTTCAATATTAGTCTTCTCTGAGCTACTCACATGCCAGACTCGAGTGTGGAATCCAGGTGAGACACCTAATGAGTAAATCTCCCCCTAATTCTGAGTGCATTTGAATGGATATTGGCACATATATCAGGCATACCTTGTACCATAGCCACAAAACCCATCTGGTTCCATTACTATTCTTTCAGCCCTCTTCAAAGTTGGATTTTGATACCCCATTATGCCAGGAAGGTAACTGATTTTTTTTTAAATCTTTTAAAATTTTAGACTTAAATACTAAGACAATTACATAGTAAGAAAAGAAAAAGAAACATAAACTTAAATATAAAATAAGAAAAGAAAAAAAACATGTCATGTGCACAGCAGAATGTGAGAGAGAATTCAAAATATATGCCAACAAATTTCCATTTCAACTAAGCCTATATAGTAAATACTATGCATTGTATTGAGAGCTGTCCATCATTTCTTTGCTTCCTTATAGGTTTTCTTTTGTTCTCTGCTCTACATTTTTTACTTTGTTCTTTTTTCCCGCTTCTCCTTCCCCACCCCCACCAAAGGCTACAATTAAGCATAGATATATTTATCTGTACATGTATACATACACACACACACATATATATATATGTATATATATATATATATATATACACATACATATATAATATGTAAACATGTATTTTCCCTAACAGATTCTACTCCTTATCTTTGGGGTTTTTTTGTGCTTATCTCTTATTTCCTATCCTTCCTGACTCCTCTACTTTACTTCTACCCTCTACCTTGCCCTCCTATTACTTAACCTATCCCCCTCCAAAGATCCCTCCCTTATCTTTCTATTCCCATTAATTTAAACACCCTTCTATACCTATTTATACATATATTTAAACACCCTTCTTTATCCTATTCTCTCACTCTGCCCTCTAGAGATACCTCCTTTATCCTCCCTCTCCCTATCTCCTTAGCATTTTGTTTCTTTCTAAATTTAAAAGACTTTTATACCCTTCTAAATGTATATGTATATGTATTCTCTCTTTAACCCATTCCCAATAAGAGTAGGATTCTAGAACTACCAGCTCTGCTCCCCTATCCAATTCCTCTGTGTCACTTCTTCCTCTTGCACCTCATTTGTATAAGATAATTACTTTTTTCAGTTGTTCCTGAATGGTTTTACTTTTTGAAGTCATATCATACTCAGGTCTACTCCAGTATTTCTTATGAACTACCCAATTTCTAATAACGATCTTAGACATATGTTTTACATTTTATGTACATAAAAGATTAACAGTCTGTCCTTACTGAGTCCCTTGGAATTGTTCATTGGTATATACCTTATGTTTCTCTTGGTTCTAGTATGTCAAGTCTTCTATTAAGTTCGGATTTTTTTTTAAACAGAGTCCTGAAGGTAACTGATTTCTTGAAGTCTCTATTAGTTGAACACAATTTTGGAATATTCTACCTGAATTATGATGTTTTGATTACAATCCCAGGAACTGACATCATGCCTGCCTGTGCACTGTGGATATAGTGGTGATGTGGTCCTGCCATTCTGGAAAGTAACTATACTACAAAGGTTATAGTGCATGCCCTTTGACCCAGCAATACCATACTCCCAGGCCTGTTCCTCAAAGTGATAAAAGAAAGAAGGAAAGTATCCTTATGTGCAAAAATGTTAAAAGCAACTCTATTTGTTTTTGCAAAGAATTGGAAGCTTAGGGGATTTCCATCAGTTGAAGTATGGATGAACATATTGTGGTATATGAATGTAATGTAATATCATTGATCTGTAAGAAATGATTCTAAGGGATGGTTTCAGAGAAATCTGAGAAAATTTGGGTTATCTAATCAAAGTGAAATAAGCAAAACCCAGAGAATAGTTTCTACAGTAGCAACAACATTGTAAAGTCTGAAACCTTTGAAAGACTTAGGAGCTCTGATAATATAATGACGAACCACAGTTCCAGAGGATAGATGATTTGGGACAGGCTAAGTCAGTGCAGGAATTTATTTTGCTTGATTGTGCATATTTATTATTAAAATTCTCCCAACCTCAATCCATGGGATACATAAAAGGGGGAAAAGAACCTAACTTTCAATTGAAAAAGTTATTTTTGAAAAAAATGAATGGAGAAAAACCAGAAAGAAAACCCAGAGGAACCATAGCCAAGCAGGACATCATTGAAAATTACACACTGAATTTATCATATAGTGCAAAGGAAATCAAGTTGTATATAACAGACAGGAGGAGTTTGGGGTATGATTGTGCTTTATTTTGGTTGATATTTGGATATGTTCATCTTATTTTAAGTTTACTAAATGCATAATCTTTCAAAAATGAATTTTTATTGATATCTCTTCTTACATCACTGTAGTGTCCAATGCATCCCTTTCTCTCCCTGAGGCCAATCCCATATGACAAATAGTATTTTTTAGGACAGGCAAAAAAAGCCAGCACAACTGATCATTACATTGAAAAAGTCCAAAAAATATACAATGTGTAATGCTTATGGACAAGGGGTAAATCAGGGGTGTCTTCTCCTATCTCTTTAACTCTCATTTTATTTTTATGATTTTGTTGCATTTAAATTGATTTTGGGTGTTTAATTCTTTCCATTAAATTCTTGTAGTTACTCTGTGTATTGCTTTCTTATCTCTAATTTGCATCAGTCCCCAGAGATTTTTCTATGTTTTTCTATAGTCATCATGCACATCATTTCTTATAGCACAGCAGTATTCCATTCCATTCATGTTCCATGATTTATTTACCAAAACCTCAATTTTAAGGCATCTGCTTTGTTTCCAATCTTAGCTATCCCCAAAGTGCTACTATAAAAATTTTGGAGTACTGTATATGGGGACTTTTTCTGGTCTGTGGCTTCCTTGGGGTATGAGATTAGTAATAGTCTCTGGTTCAAAAGATATTGCCATTTTAATAACTTTATTTACATAATTCCACATCGCTTTCCAAAATTATTATGGCCTTTTACAGCTCCACCAACAATGTATTAGTGAGCCTATCCTTCCACAACCCCTTCAACACTGACTATTGCCATTTTTTGTCATTTTTGCCAATTTGCAGAGTAGGAGATGAAACCTCAGAGTTGTTTTGATTTGCATTTCTCTTATTATTAGAAATTTGGAGCATTTTTTCGTGTGGTTGAGAATACTTTGCAATTATTTTGTTTATAGTTGTGTTTTTTTTAGTATATAACTGTAGATGATTTTACCTTGCTCATTTGCTATTTTATTGATTTGGCTTTTCTACTCTTTTCAGATTAGCTAAGGCTTTATCAATTTTATTAGACTTTTCAAGAAACGAGCTTTTAGTTTTTATCGTTTGTTTTTTTCTTTCAAATGTATCCATTTCCTTTCTAGTTCTTAATATCTTAATATTTCATGTTTTATGCTTAGTTTGTCTGTTTTCTGTCTGATTTTCTAATTTTCATGAATGCATATTCAGTTCATTAATCTTTTCTTTTTCTATTTTGGTAATCCATGATTATAAGGATCTAATTTTTTCCTGAGGACAGCTTTAGCTGAATTCCATAAATTTTAGTATGTTGTTTCATCATTATGATTTTATTTTGCATAGTTATGTTTCCACAATCTGGCTAGCAGCTTCTGTGGGGGTGTAAGATCCACCCACAGCCAGCACCCAGAAAGCTGCCGGACAGCCAGAAAGCCCAGGTTCTTTTAATCTTTTAATAAGAAGAGCAAGGTTAAGGGGTTGGCAAGCTTACTTTAATTCAGCACACAAATATCATTCACTTAGTTCATGGGAAAAAGCCAGCACCCTGAACTTCAGAGCAAAATAAAAGCAAATTACAAACATCAACAGACAGACCTTGTGTGATTCAAATCCCAATACATAGTTACCAGAGTTCAACAAAGTCTCAGCATCTGGGTTTACAAGCTGGAGGGCTGCTTAGCTACAGCTGCCTGGAGTCTCGTCATTAACACCATCTCAAGAGCCTTTCCGACACAAGTTATTAATAGTTTCTCTGATTCGTTCTGTGACTCACTCATTATTTAAGATTTCATTGTTAAGTCTCCATTTGGGTCTGTATCTTTTGTTTCTGGTTCCTGAACCAATGCCTATTCTTCCTGCATTCTGGTCTGTAAAGGATGCAGTGATTATTTTTGACTTTTAACATTTGTTTGAAATATTTCTATAACCTTATAAGTCTCTTACTGGTCCTTCTGTTGTCACTCTATAGTTGTTACTGTCTGCATTTATTTATTCCTCCTATATTTCTGTTGCTTGGAGTGCTCAAGAAGCAAATACTCAAATTTGGGTTCTCATTCTAAAATTGTTTCAAATTCTTCTTTGTTACTGAATGCTCATCTTTTGTCCTGTATGTTTAAGCTCAGATTTGCAGGACGGGACGCCGTGGGCTGCATCCTGACATCCAGTGCCCTTCAGAACACATTATCCTTCTCCTTTTTGAAGAGGACTTAAGTGTTATCCAAATGTTCTGGTGTCTTTTATGTGGCCACTTCCTGTCTCCCAGCAGACTGATAACTTCAACCAACTTCCTTGTCCTTTTCTCTCTTGGAACACACTGTCTCCCTCTGAGGTTTTGGGCTGATACACAAAGGGAAGCTTACCAAGCTGGTGTCTCCTGCTGACATCGAGAGCTTCACTGGGACCACTACAGTGGGGATATATGTGTTGATGTGCGTATAGCCAGGGTACTAGATACAGAGATATGGTTCCCTGAAATGACTGGCTCTGGAGCGATGATTATCATGTCATCTGCGGAAGATATGACACTGGCTGCAAGGGGAGTTGGGAATGTCCCAGAAGAAGCCAACTTTTGTCCCAGGTACCAATCTCCATCAGCAATTACGGCTGATTAATGGAAACAGCCAAAGAAGCTGCCACATGCAGCCGGGAGAGAAACTTTTCTGAGCTCCCAGGGAGAGGGGATGTGAATGTTGGAAAGAGTCACAGACAGAGGGAGGTGGAAATTTTTAATCTCAAGGAGATTGTGCCCCCAAAACTGCGTCCAAATTTTTCTATTAGACTTCACGCATCTTCTTCAGGGATCTCAGGTACACAATGGCCTTTCCCATTCAGTGTACATTTTTTTCCTATGACTTTTTCAAGGATTCCCGGATCTGCTTTCCTTCCTTATGTCACTGAAGATTCAATCCTGGCCAGCACTACTGGTCTTGGAAGGACTGGAAGGACTTGAAGTGATGTTCAGAGTTCTAAATGAGTCTCTGGTCAATCTAGAACAGGAGAACTCCCCCCAGTAGGCTGGCTGCTTGGTGATGACCTTCTATGAGTGTATTTGTTTCATGGCTTTGGGAATTCAAGAACCAAGCCAAATAAAAATTGATTCTCAGTCTTGTGCAAATCTCTTCCATTACTTTAAATATATACAAACATATATATTTATGTATGTGTATGTACGTATACATATACACACATATCTATTCTCAATTTAGCTAGCAACCAAAAAAATGTGCATCGTCATGTCCATCGTAGAGCATGAAAATCAATTATATATTAAAACATGACTTTCTATTCCATAGTGTTTATTTTTTCAATGTATATTTATATTTCAACATATTACTCTTCTAAAAATATTTAATTTTTCTCCGTTTACATGTAAAAAACCAAATTTTAACTTTTTTTTTAAATTTTGAGTTCCAAATTCCCTTTCTTTATTTCTTCCCTCCCTCCTTATTGAGAAGACAAGCAATTTATACATGTGCAGTCATGCAAAACATATTTCTATATTAGTCATGCTGTGAAAGAAAACACAGACCAAAAAAAAAAACCCAAGAAAAATAAAGCAAAAAAAAGTATGCTTCAATCTGCATTAAGACTCCATCAGCATTTAATGAATCTTCAGACTTTCAGGACTTTGTTAAAAAAAAAAAAACTACCTGAACTTAATGGAAGATTTGAAACATGAGAGCCAAGAAAAACATAAGGTACATACCAAAGACCAATTACGAGGGATTCAGTAAGGACCGACTGTTTATTTTTTATGTATGTAAAATATAAAACATATGTCTAAGATTGGTACTAGTAATTGGGTAGTTCATAGGAAAGACTGGAGTAGTCCTGAGTTTGATATGACTTCAAAAAGTAAAATCCTTCAGGAACAATTGAAAAAAGTAATTATACAAATGAGGTGCAAGAAGAGGAAGTGACACAGAGGAATTAGATGGGGAGGAGGGGGCAACCTACTTTCATTGGGAATGGGTTAAAGAAAGAACAATACATGTATATCTAGAAGGGTATAAAAGTCTTCTAAATTTAGAAAGAAATAAAATGCTAAAAGGATAGGGAGGGAGAGAGAATGAGGGAGGGATCTTTATTGGGGAAGGGGAGGGAACAGATCAAAGAGGGCTATAGAAGGTTGTTTAGCTTTATGGGAATAGAAGGATAAGGGAGGGATCTTTGGAGACAGCAGGAGGGCAAGGTAGCAGGTAGAAGTAGAGAAGTCACAAGTGGATAGGAGATAAGAGATACACATAAATATAAAAACAAAAATTAGGAGTAGAATCTGTTAGGGAAAGCACATGTTTACATATGTATGTTTATGTACATAACTCAATATAAATATACCCATGCTTAATTGTAGCCTTTTTTTGGAGGGGGAAAGAAAAGTAAAGTAGAGGAGTCAGGAGGGATAGGGCAGCTAGGTGGTACAGTGGATGGAGCACTGGGCCTGGAGTCAGGAGGATCTGAGTTCAAATCCAGCTGTGTGACCCTGGGCAAAGTCACTTAACCCCAATTGCCTGGCAAAAAAACCAAACCAAAAACAACACTTTATCTGTTCTTTCTCTGGAGCTGGATAGCATTTTTCATCATAGGTCTTTCAGAATTGTCTTAGATCATTGTATTGTTGAGAATAACCAAGTCATTCACAGATGATCACCATACAAAATCACAGTTTCTATATACAATGTTCTCCTAGTTCCTCTCACTTCACTTTCCATCAGTTCATATAAGTCTTTCCAGGTTTTTCTGAGAGCATCCTGCTCATCATTTCTTAAGTTAGCACAATAGTATTCCATCACAATCATATACTATAAGTTGGTCAGCCATTCCTGAATTAATGGGCATCCCCTCAATTTTCAGTTCTTTGCCACCACTAAAGGAACTACTGTGAACATTTTTGTGCATATAGGTCCTTTTCCTTTTTGTTTTTTATCTGTTTGGAATACACACCTAATAGTGGTATCTCTGGGTCAAAAAGTATGCATGGTTTTATAGCCCTTTGGGCACAGTTCCAAATTGCTCTCCAGAATGGTTGAATCAGTTCACCACTCCACTAACAATGCATTAGTGTCTCAATTTCCCCACATCCCCTCCAACATTTGTCATTTCCTTTTCTTTTTTTGTCATATTAGCCATTCTGATGAGTGAAGGGTGGTGCCTCAGAGTTGTTTCAATTTTTATTTTTCTAATCAGTAGTGATTTAGAACAATTTTCATATGACCATAGATAGCTTCGATTACTTTGTATGAAAGCTACCTATTCAGATCCTTTGACAAATGGCTTAGTTTTTATAAATTTGACTCAATTCTCTTTATATTTGAGAAATGAGACCGTTATCAGAGATACTTGCTGTACAGTTTTTTTTCACAGTGATGATTACTGTGTTTTTCCCTCCATCCTCTTCCCTCCCATTTATTCTACTCTCTCCTTTCTCCATCCATCCTCAAAAGTGTTTTGCTTCTGACTCCTTCCTCCCCCAAACTACTTTTCCTTCTATCAGCCCTCTCTCTCATCTCTTTCCCTTCCTATTTTCCTGTAGGGCAAGATAGATTTCTATACCCAACTGATTGTGCATGTTATTCCCTCTTTGAGTCAATTCTGATGAGAGTAAGGTTCAAGGGCTTTCACTCACCTCTCCTATCTTCCACTTCGTTGTCAAAGCTCTTTTTTACTCTTTTATGTGAGATAATTTGCTCCTTTCTATCTTTCCCTTTCCCCTCACCTAGTGCATTCCTTTTTACCCCTTAATTTTTTTTGAGATCTTTCCTGCATGTTCAGTTCACACCATGTCCACTGCCTATGTATACTCCTTCTAACTGCCATAATAATGAGAAAGTTCTCAGAAGTTATCGATACCATATTCCCAGGTAGAAATGTAAACATTTCAACCTTATTGGGTCCCTTCTAACTTCTCTTTCCTGTTTACCTTTTTATACTTCTCTTGAGTTTTGTATTTGAAAGTCAGATTTTCTATTCAACTCTGGTCTTTTCATCAGGAATGTTTGAAAGCCCTCTGTTTCATTGAGTATTCATTTTTTCTCCTGAAGGATCATAGTCAGTTTTGTTGGGTAAGTGATTCTTGGTTGTAATCCTAACTCCTTTGCCCTCTAGAATATCGTATTCCTAACCCTCTGATACTTTAATGTAGAAGTTGCTAAATCTTTTGTTATCCTGACTGTGGCTCCATGATATTTGAATTGTTTCTTTTTGGCTGCTTACAGTATTTTCTCCTTGACCTGGGAGCTCTGGCATATGGCTATAATATTCCTGGTAGTTTTCATTTTGTGATCTCTTTCAAGAGGTGATTGGTAGATTCTTCCATTTTTATTTTACCCTCTGGATCTGAGAAATCAGGGAAATTTTCCTTTATAATTTCTTGAAAGATGAGGTGTAGGTTCTTTTTTTTATCACAGATTTTATGTAGTCCAATAATTCTTAAATTACCTTTACTTGATTTGTTTTTCAGTCCAGTTGTTTTTGCAGTGAGATATTTCACATTTTCTTTTATTTTTTCATTCCTTTGATTTTGTTTTATTGTCTCAAAATGTCACTTGCTTCCACTTTTCCAATTCTAATTTTTAAGGAATTATTTTCTTCAGTGAGCATTTATATCCCCTTTTGCATTTGTTCAGTCCTACTTTTTAAGGAGTTCTTTTCTTAAGTCAATTTTTTGTATACATATTTCTATGTGGCTAATTCTGATTTTTAAGGGGTTCTTTTCAGTGAATTTTTGTGCATTTTTTATCTTTGGCCAATTCTGCTTTTTAACATAGTCTTTTCTTCATTGGATTTTTGTACCTCATTTGCCTGTTCTGTTTTTAAGGTGTTATTTTCTTCAGTATTTTTTGTACCTCCTTTACTAAGCTGTTGTCTCTTTTTTCATGATTTTCTTTAATCACTATCATTTCTTTTTTTAAAAAAAATTTTTCTACCTCTTTTATTAGATTTTTAAACCTTTTTTGAGCTCTTCTAACAATTCTTGTTGGGCCTGCAGCCAATTCACATTTTTTCTTTGAGGCTTTGGATGTAGCTGTTTTGACTCTGTTGTTTTCTTCTGAGTTTGCGTTTTTATCTTCCTTGTTACCACAGTAACTTTATGTGGTCAGGATCTTTTTTGTTGTTTGTTCATTTTTCTAGCCTATTTCTTTACTTTTAGCTTTATCTTAAAATTGGGTTCCATTCCCAGCATGGAAAGGGGCACTGTTGCAAGCTTCAGGTTTTTTGTGCAGCTATTTACAGAGCTAGTTCTAAGGTGGTATGATCTTAGGAGAAGTGTGTTTACTACTTTCCTGGCCTGTGCCCTGGTCTGTGAATGAGCACAAGCACTTTTTTCCACCCTGGAACGGTGACTGAGGTCTTAGATCCCCTGTAGCTATAAGGTCTGGTATGCTAGTGCTCCTCTTTGCCCTGGGGCTGTGACCCAGGCCTGCAACCTGGATTTGAGTATGGGTAATATGACCAAGTTCTGCACCTAATGCCAGCAGAAGGATCCCTTTCATCTCCTTCTGACCAGTTGTCCAGCCCAGTTATCATCTGTGAGTGGAGAGCTCTGGAAGCAGCCCCTGCTGCCGCTAATTCAGTTGCCCCCAAGCCCGCACTGGAGTGAGCTCTCCACCCTCACACACAGTTATCACATAACACATAGCTATCAGACATGATCTAGATGAATGCCCAGAAAAGGAGAGAGAGAATGAGCTGTCAGGTAGAAGGAGGAGAACCAGCAGAGGTCAGTGCGGTGAGAAACTAGAGAGGAGACGGCGTCAATGAGAAGGGGATGATTAATAGAGCCCGAAAGCTATTAAGTGGCCAGGAAGGATGATTTTAAAAATGGAAGTCAATAGATTTGGCGATCAAGAAATCTTTGGTAACTTTAGAGAGAGCAGCTTCTCTGAGTGACAAAGTCAGAAGCCAGACTGCAGAAGAAAGTCATTGTGTTGAGTGAAATAGTGAATTGATTAGGGAGGAGTGAATCAACTGCTTTTCTGGAGTGAAGGCCCAGTTTGGATTATGTAATAAAAACTTGTATTGGACGCAGTCATTACTTTTACGACATCCTCTAGCCTGGGGTTTGGCATGGAAAAGTCTTCTGAAGGAATAAAGGGTCAAGGGATGTAAGAGAAAAGAATATTATGGAGTTGAACTGGTTCAAGAAAGGGTTAAGGTGAGGAAGGGAGGAGAGTTTAGGTGATATAGGAAGACAGAATTGAGAGGGGTGCTCAGATGTGTGCTAGAGCCAGCTCAGATTTTCATTTTTAACATTTACGCCTCAGAAATGGGCAAAGGCTACAAACTGTGGCTTGGTTGAATGTTTTGTTGATTATCTAAACTGAAGAAAGTGAAAGAAAATGTTAAACATGCAGGCCAAAGTTAAAAGTATGTCACCATTTTTAGGAAGAGATTTTGGTGAGGTCAAAGAATGGGGTTTGGAGCTGCAAGTCAGAGGGAAAGATCAAATGACAAGAAGTTAGGGTCAGAGTTTAAGAGTTCATGAACATCAGTGAGGAATGCTTGATGAGGTTAAGCGATGTTAGCATCAAGGGCATCGTTATGGACATTTCTGTGTGGAACCGTGATGGGCGGAGGAGTCGTCATAGGAAGTAGGTAAGTCGAGGAACTCAGAGATTAGGGTGTTTGGGAGATTATCAATATCTATGTTGAATTCTTCTGATATGGAGGCAGGAGGTGAGCTGGAGAGTACTATGAATCAGGCTCATTCTTCGAGGAAGGAAGGAGAATTCCCTGGGGGTCAAAAAATATCAGTGGCCGTAATCTCGATTGGGTGAGAAATTTGGAACCATTGTACTTCATAGGAGGAGAGGTTACAGAGGGATGGTGGGAGATGGAGAATCTGGATGTTCTGATGGGAAGCAAGAAATATTTGAATTCCACTGCCAGAGGCAGTAGCTGGCACTGGGGAGTACAACAAAGGATGCAGTGTAGATATTCCCCATCCCTTAGTCTCCATGAGAATCAGAAGATGGAAGGAGCAAGAATGGAAAATGTTTAAGGTGAAAGAAATTGTCTTTGGCAGGCATTTCCAGAAGCACAGTGGAAGGAGAAGATAAGTTTAGAGTAGGATACCTGATAGGATAAGGATTATGGGGGATGGGAGTACGGAAGCAACAGTAGGGGACAGGGTCTAAATTTTTACTGTGATACATTAGGATTCAGGATCACTGGGATCAGGACAATGTGAGGTAGCCAGAATATATTGATCTTTGAGGAATGATTTCATACAGTCTATCCATTATTGGAAAGACATGTTGAGGAAGTGATGAGAATGTTCAAGGCCTTCTTTGGAAGGTCAGTCTCCTGGCAGATGATGTCCTGTCCTGTGATGCCCAGGAGAGCCTGGAGTGAAGAAAGCAACCAGAGGTAGTTGGTTTGGATCTAGGGCTGACACAAGAATCCTTGATCAGTTTCTGGGGGTGAAGACAGAAGGCAGATGGTCTGCATCTGTGGCTGGCTCAGGGTCTCGAGGAAGGAATTACCAGAGGATACATGAGTACAGTCTCCCGGCAATGGCACACAGTATAATTGTGACAATAACATGGGTGTGGGAGGGGGTTGGTGGTGGAGAAAATACGTACACTTTTCTTTTTGACCCAAGGGTAGAATTAGTTATGGGGAATGTAGTCATTTCTTTCACTCAGCTGCCTCTTAACTCTGGTCTTGGAGAACCCTTTTCCACAATTTTCTGAGTTTCTTCAGTTTTCTCAGAGCCTCCAGTTTGGGGAAAGGTCCAGGCCAGCCATCCCTCATTCTTGAGGTTTTGCCACCATGCCTCCTAACTCTGGTCCTGTGGGCTGTTGCCCTATAGGAGAGTTCTCTAAACTTCCATTTTAGGGCAGGACCCTTACAAATCAGCCTTCTTTTTCTAGTTATAACTACCATATCTGTATACGGGCACTTCCTTGTACTCCCTTTTCATATATCTTTTAATGTCTTGTTTTCACCCATTAGAATATAAACTCCTTGATGACTGGCATCTGTGCATGTGTTTTTGTATCCCTCATGTCTGGAACATATGAAGTACTTAATAAATGCTTGCTGAATGACTAAGAGAGCAAGTCACCCTCTTTTTCTTTCACCATATTGTTTCTGTCCATTTGGAAATTTGCTAGAATGGCACAAATTCGTTGGGTTTCTATACAGGCATTTAAACCTCCACCTAAAATCACACCAAGATCCTGAATCCCAATGCCATCATCTTTTAATATTTTCTCCTGCTTCTAGACTTCAGTTGGGGTCCTGGGAAACCCCTGCCTAATTTGTCTCTTCTTCTTTGTTTTCCTAACTGGACATATAACATAGAAATAATTCACATCCAGCTGGCCTAGGTCAACTCCTCATGTTTCTCTTCAAGGATATGCCTCAGACAATGGAAGATTTGGGCCTGGAAAATTGCTTAGATGACAATGGCTGTATCTTTCCCTCAGCATGACCTGCCTCCTGGGTGCCATCCGGGCCATCACCATCAGCAAGTTGAGGTTGGCAGAGCTTCAAGTCAAAGCCCCAAAGTACATTGTCCCCACTGCTTTGTTCTACTATTATTGGCTTTAATAGCCTCCATGTTATTGATGTAACATTTGCAGTTGTGGCCTCCCTCCCTGATGCTGTTCTGAGGTGGAGGGAGGTCAAGATCATTGCCAGTGGTTATATGGTGTTGCTTATTAACTGGTACCGAAAACCAGTCTAGGAAATCCACATGACCAGACTTTTCCCCAGAACCTGCGCTGAGACCAGAGCCACATAGTAATCTCTTGCTGCTGGGTGAGCCCCTTTCTTTGCTTTTACTAACTCAATTCTATTTTTAATAATATGTATGTATTTTCTAAAGCCAAGACTCAGGTTGGGGAGGAGTTCCTTCCTTCTTGACTTCTTGTTTCCCAATTTTAGCACACTTTTTACTGATCAACATTGACTCCCAGAGTCTAGGATACTGATACCCTCTTGGGAAAGCAACATCTCACATCATTTGCCTTTCTTTGTATTCACAGGGCTTAGCAACAGAACCTGGCTCACAGTAAGCACTTAATAAATGCTTGTTGACATACTGGTCTTTAACTTCTAAAGTTTAACGAGTCCTGTTTTTTTCTTAGGTTCTCATATGAAAGCTCCTGCCTGAATATATTATCCCAAAGGATCTTTTCCCAAAACCATAGAAATCCTCTGACATTTTTGGTTATTGGGTCAGGGACTGAACTCAAGAGGATGGCTCACAGAATTATTATTCCAATGGCAACCCCCAAATCATCTAATATCAGAGTTGGAGGGGATCAATGTCAGAACCTAGACTTATGTATACTTTTGGACTTGCTTCCATGAGGTATGTGATAATGGTCAGACTGACTTCTTGAAGACCTCCAGTGAAGGAATACTTCATCTTTTTTACCTTGTTCTGAGGCTAAATCTCTCTCTCTCAGCAACGTGTCCTCGTTTCTCCTAGTTTTGATCTCCTAGGTGAAGCAGAGCAAATCTAATTTCTCTTTTCGTGTGATAACTGTATTCAAGTATTTCAGAGACTACCTTGTGCCCCCTAGGCCTTCTACTCTTCAAGATAAACATCTTTATTTATTTGGTGGATCATCTTTATCAGGTTTTTGCTCCTTTATTTAATAGAAATATTGCAATCTATATTTATCCGTATTAATTTCCTTCTGATTTGGCTCATCATTTACAAACACAGCAGATACCACCCCAAACCAGAAACTGCTATGGAGATTAGCTACCTGAATTAGCTATCTCTGGATCTCAGAGCAGCTGGTTGTCAACCCCGCCCCAGCCACTCGCCTCCCATTACTCCTGTCTTTAGAGAACCAAGGTACCTCATCTAGTTGAGGATATGTTGGTTTCTTTAACAATCAAATCACACTGTGTATAATTCATGAGACCTCAGTATTAGGGCAGCTGAAGGGAACATGTATATATATGCATATATATGTATGTATATATATGTGTATATATAGACAGAGGGCACAGAGTGAATTGAATATGAAGGGGTGATATCAAAAAAAATAAAATTAAGGGGTGAGAGAGGAATATATTGAGAGAGGGAGAAAGGGAGAGATAGAATGGGGTAAATTATCTCTCATAAAAGTGGCAAGAAGAAGCAGTTCTATTGGGAGGGAAGAGGGGGCAGGTGAGGGGGAATGAGTGAATCTTGCTCTCATCAGATTTCTCCTGAGGAGGGAATAACATACACACTTCATTGGGTATCTTACCCCACAAGAAAGAAGGAGGAAGGAGATAAAAAAGGGGGGACATAGAAGGGAGGGCAGATAGGGGGAGGAGGTAATCAAAAGCAAACCCTTTTGAAAAAAGGACAGGGTCAAGGGAGAAAATTGGATAAAGGGGGATAGGATAGGATAGGATAGGATAGGATAGGATAGGATAGGATAGGATAGGATAGGATAGGATAGGATAGGATAGGAAGGAGCAAAATATAGTTAGTCTTTCACAGCATGAGTATTGTGGAAGGGTTTTACATAATGATACACATATGGCCTATGTTGAATTGCTTGCCTTCTTAGGGAAGGTGGGTGGGGAGGGAAGAAGGGAGAGAATTTGGAACTCAAAAGTTTTAAAAGCAGGTGTTCAAAAAAAATCTTTTGCATGCAATTAAGAAATAAGATATACAGGCAATGGGGCATAGAAATCTATCTTGCCCTATAAAAAGTTAGGGAAAAGGAGATGGGAGGGGAGTGGGGTGACAGAAGGGAGGGTTGACTGGGGTATGGGGCAATCAGAATATGTGCCATCTTGGAGTGGGGAGGAGGGTATATAAATGGAGAGAGAATTTGTAATTCAAACTCTTGCGAAAATGCCGAAAGCTAAAAATATTAAATAAATATATAATAATTTAAGGAAAACAAAACAAAACAATCAAATCACACAGATTATTTTCCCTCACCTACTTTGTCTATGCTATTTAAATTTGCAAGTTGTGCCTCATTGAGATTCTACCATTCTCATTGTTTTATAAATGTATTTCACAAAAGTAATACATAAGCATAAGCATACAAATATCAAAACAAGAACCATGGACCTAACAAACTCAGATGTTAATTCATTATCTGATCTAAAACCTTAAGAAGAGGGGAAAATACCCTGTATTTGAATTGACATCAGTTCTTCAAGAATAGTCCCTGCTTGTGTCTTGATCTAGGTCACAGGATGGGAGGGATGATTATCTGTTCATAAACACCCTTATTCTGGTTTAGAGACTATAATAGTAGATTATAATATAATCTACTGTTTCATCAACAAAACATTTCAAATGTTTGCCTTAACCACAAAAAACCGTGGAATAGCTAGTGATGTGTGTGTGTGTGTGTGTGTGTGTGTGTGTGTGTAAGTAAATTTAGAGCCTGATCTCTTACTGAATATTATGGATTTTGTGATTAGTTGAACTCATGGCTCTTGGTCTAAAACAAGCTCCCTAAAACTCAATAGAAAAGAATCACATAGACTTTAAGGGTTGTCACAATTCTTGAGACTTAAAAAGAACAAATTACTGTAATAGGGAGTTACACCTGCCAGATGCAATATGGTGTAGATAAAATGCTCCTGAAGTTTTGCACATGTTTGTCAGGCTACCATCAATGGATTATTGAGAGCTATCCAGAGACATGTTTGAATTTAGTCTTGGTAGCTCTCCCAGAGTCCTTATCATTTACATTCAGAACCAAGGATGTCCATCATCTCTAGTCACTGTGCTCTGACTACTGCCCCTCTAGACACAATGAATATCTGGGGGCAAGCTGGATAAATGCATATATGGCTGTGTGTGTTTTGATGTAATGATCTCAACATTCAACATGGTTTTAGTTATACTTTCTTCATTGAAAAATTTGAGGAGTAAATGATTTGTCTTCATCCAAGTCACTGGAAAAGTTGTTGGTTAGAAAAAAAGTCCCTGTGGAACTGTAATAGCACCTATTCCAGGTTCTCATTATCACGGCAAAGAACATTCTTTTACCTCAGTCATTTAAATAGTTACCAATCCACCTAACTTTACTATAATCTCTAGTGCAGCATGCAAAGATGGAAGTTCCTTAAACATATCTGTTTGCTTTAGTTATCTTGATTCAAGATACTGGTTATTATGCCCTTTTTCCTACAGACAAAAATAATAGTGCTTTCCCTCAAAAAACTTACATTTTGCTAAGGCAATACATAGGGAGATGATGCAGATCTACACAGGACAATATGAGGGAAAGATAATCAGAAACGGGATTGATAATCAATAAACACTTATTAATTGCCTCTATGTGCTAGGTGCTGTGCTAAATACTCTGGGAATGCCAAAAAAGAGACAGAACACAGTCCCAGCCCTCAAGGATCTTATAATCTATGGGGAGACAACATGCAAACAAATGTATACAAAGCAAGCTACATACAAGATAAATAGGAAATAATTAACAGAAGAAAGGCACTAAAATTCAGAGGGGTTGGGGGAGGCTTCTGGTAAAAGATGGCATTTTAGTTGGGACTTAAAGGAAGCCAAGGAGTTCTAGTCAGAGTGGAAGAGGGAAAGCGTTCTAGGGGAGGAAAAGGTGTCACATAGGATGTAGCATTAGAAAAGAGCATTGGAGGATATTAAGAATTCCAAAGGGACAAGGCAAAGGGGGATTGCATTCCAGGAATACATGTCAGTCAGTTAAAAAAGTCCTGGAGGTGTAAAAAAGGATTTCAACTGTTAGGAGTGGCTAATAAGCCAGTTTGGCTGGAATGTATAATACAAGAAGAGTAATAGAAATAACTCTGGAAAATATAAGTGGGAGTTAGACTGTAGAGGGCATTCAATGCCAGACAGAGGTACATATATTTGATATTAGAGGCAACAAGGATCTACAGAAGATATTTGAGGAGAGGATAGACAAGGTCAGTCAAGTCATGTCAAATCAAGAAGGGTTTATTAAATGTTTTCTATGTTCCAAATATCATGATAAACATTAGAGATACAAAGACAGACAAAAACTGTGCCTGATTTCAAAGAGCTCCAAATCTAATGTGGGAAATAGCATTCTAACAACTAAGAACAAATAAGATATATACTGGAAAATTGGAGATAATCTCAGAAAGGAGGGGCATTAAGGGGGGATTGGGAAACTTTTCTTGCAAAAAGTGGGATTTTAACTGACAACTTTAATGAACTCAGGGAATTTCAGAGGTAATGGGAGGAAGAAGAAAATTTTACAGATGATGGACTATCCAGGAAAAGGCATGGACCTGGGAGGTAGAGTGCCATGTGTGAGGAACAAAGAGGAGACCAGTATCAATGGATTAAAGAATCTGGAGGGGAGCAGGTTGTAACAAGACTGGATATCAATTTATTAGCAATGTGGAAGATTTGAGACAAGGGAAATTGAAATCAAGGAAACTTTTGAAATGTTCCAGGTAAAAATACCCAGGTGATAAGGGACTGAACTTAGGTAATATCTATGTGAGTGGAGAGAAGGGGACAAATATTAAAGTTAGGAATTAAGTTGACAAGACTTGGTAACTGATGGTATGTACTTGAGGGAAAGGAAGCAGTCCAGGATGGCGCTGAAGTTATGAAGCTGGAGGAATAGAAGAATAATGGATGTCCTCAAGAGAAAGAAGAAATTTTAGGTTGAGATGTATTCAGGGGAGTATGATGGTCTTCTCTTTTGGGCATATTATGCTTGAGATGCCAACAGGATGAAAGAACAATGTAACGTGCAGTCAATAAAAGTAACGCGAACTTACAATCAACCGCTTTTATTTTTGTCTCCTTCTCAGGGGCCATCTAGTATAGCCCAAACCTAAATAATAGTGCTTCCTACAACATGCCCAGAAATTGGCCATCCAGTCTTTGATAAAAGAATTGCGTTGGTAGGGAACCCACCAGCAGCTCATTTTGGATAACTAATTTTTAGGGCAGCTAGGTGGTGCACTGGACAGAGCACCTCGCCTGGCAACAGGAAGACCTGATTTCAAATCTGGCTTCAGACACTTAGAAGCTGTGTGGCCCAGGACAAGTCATTTAATCCTTTTTTGTCTCAGTTTCCTCATCTGTAAAATGAGCTAGAGAAGGAAATGGCAAACCACTCCAGTATCTTTGCCAAGAAAACCCCAAATCCAGTCATGAACGGTCAAACACCACTGAATAATAACAATTTTAAAGAAGTTTTTATATCATGTTTTCCTTTGAGATAATCAGAACAATTTAAGATCTTCCTTCACAATACAACCCAATCCCTCAAAAAACCTTCCCTTGATCCTTCCATCCTCAATAACTATGGCCCCACATCTCTTCCGTTCTTTGTGGATAAACTTGAGAAGACTGTCTATAATAGGTGTCTCCCATTTCTCTTCTCTCACTCTCTCCTTAACCCTCTACCATCAGATTTCTGATCTCATCATTTCACCCAACCTGCTCTCTCCACAGCCAATAACAGCCTCTTAATAGACAAACATAACGGCCTTTTCTGAATCTTTAGTCTTCTTGACCTCTACTCAGCCTTTGACACTGTCCATCATTCTCTTCTCCTTCACACTTTCTTCTCTAGCTTTTTGGTGACACTGTTCTCTCCTAGTTCTCCACCTACCTTTGTCTCCTTCGCTGGATCTTCATCCAAGTCACATCTGCTATCCACGGGTGTCCTGGAAGGCTTCGTTCTGGGTCCTCTTCTCCCTGTAAGATATTTCACTGAGTGATCTCATCAGCCTTCATGGATTTAATTATCATCTCTCTGCTGATGATTCTTAACTCTACTTGTGGTATTGTTTGTCCTTCATTTTAGAAGAGGTCCAGTGACATCACAGGTGACATCTTGACTTGCGAATTGGATTAAAGTGACACAGAATTGCACATTCATCGCCTCACTCTCTCTTCTTGAGTTATCAAAGTTCTGGGGCCAGGATGCAGTAGATACCCTTGGAATCTTTGGTGGCCAACCAAGCTCTAAGAGTTCCACAGCACCTGCTTCAGCCTCTTTCATGGCTGTTGGAACAAACTGTTTCCATCCACCCATTCCACTAGGGGAAGTCTTCACATGCTTGGGGTACTCATCCCCCTAAATCACTGGCTTAGCCCATCTGCCAAGGGGGTTTTCTGGGGCATGCTGCACATGCTACAGCTATGTGAAGGCCCAGGTGAGAGTTGGGTGAATTGGGTGGACACCAAAGGTGGATGAGCAGCCCTCACCCCAGAGATGCTGGCCTTCCTGAACACCCCCCAGATCCCAAATCTATTTGTAGAGCCTTAATCTCTCCTAGCCTACGGTCTCTCATCTCTAAATGCCTGTTAGATATATTGAACTAGATGTCCTGTAAACACTTTAATCTCAAAATGTTTAAAACTGAACTCATTATAGATTTTCCTTTTTTAAAGAAATCCCAGCTTTTTCTTGATGTCTTCCTGTCTTCCATTTATTCGCACCACTTTTGTTTTCCCTGCATCTCTCTTCTTTTTCCCTTACAGAAAGCTAGTTCACAGATACTGATCACATATGCTGATTTTTTCCTCTCATTTCTCTTTTGTCTTTAAAAATATAAAACCTATTCTTGTTACATAAATTCCTTAGATGCTCATCCAAAGCTAACCCTTTTCTTAATTTTCTGATTATTGTTGAGTTCCTAGTCACCCCGACTCACTAAGGCAATGCCTTCTTGACTTCTCACTTTCTTTCATCCACCATATAGAATAAGCAGATAAGTCCTGTAATTTCTACCTTCCTAATATCATTTTTTCTTTTCTGGTCCTTTTATTCCCAGCTCTTAGCATGGCCTCTGGCACACAGTAGGCACCTAATAATTGCATGTTGGGCAACTACATGGTGTAGTGGATAGAGCTCTGGACTTGGAGTCAGGAAGATGTGAGTTCCAATCTGGCCTCAAATATTTATTAGCTGTGTGACCTTGGGCAAGTGTGACCCTGTTTGCCTCAGTTTCATCATCTGTAAAATGAGCAGAAGGACATGGCAAGCTACACTATTGTTGCCAAGAAAACCCTAAACGGGATGAAGAAGAGTCAGACACAACTGATACGACTGAAAAGCAACAATTGCACATTGGCCGTTGACTAATCAGCGGAAAAAGTTAAACAATTTATGATACGTGAATGTAATGGAATATCATAACGCCTTGTCAATTTGGAGAATACCTGCAAAACTTTGTCCACAGTAAAATGAGCAGAATCAGGACAATAATTTCTACAGTTCTGCCAACTTTACAAAGAAGAGCGACTTTGAAATACAAGAAGTCTGATCAAAGGACTGACCGAGTAGGACCCGTAGTGTCAGTGGCGAGCATGATGCCCACTCCCGGACAGAGAGATGGTCACCTCAAGGTGCAGAAAGTCATTTAGTCAATAAACATTGAAATGCCTACTATGTGTTGGGTACTCTACTAAATGTTGGGGCACAAGGAAATACAAAAAACACTGCCTGCCCTTGACAAGCTACCGATCTAACGTGGGAGACCACATGCAAACAACTATGTACACACAACATGACCACAATCATTTATTTTGCTTGAATATATTTATTTTTACAGTTTTTAATATTGGGGATGATTTAGGAGGGCTGGGGTGGGGGAGATTATCAATATGGCTCTAAAATAAAAGAACATAAAAGTGGCCTATTAAAGAATTTTAAATGCACAGAAAAGACCTAAAGAAGGTTGGAAGGAAGCATAAATGAGCATGACAGCTTTGATAGTAATAGGTTGAATTTATTATATTACTTTTAAAAAGCAAACACTATGGAATAGAAATGAATGGATTTCATATATTGTCTTCTTTTATATTATACTTTATGTATGGAAATATTCCATTTTCCTGTCTGTTAAGTTTAGAATTTTTTTAAGTTGAAGGGACTTCTACAGGCCAATGCTGACTTGACTTTTCTTAATGAGTTATGTAGACCTTGAAACAGTGCCATGATGGACCAGCTCACTAGTGATGGTCACGCTGAAGGTCTTCCACCATGGTAGTACTTGCCATGGTTGATGCTTCCATACCAGGAAAGGAAAGAGGAGCCAGGGACCACAGGAAAAGCAAGTAAAGTTTTTGTGAGTGCGAGAGAGACTCCTGGGCCTGAGATCGCTGAAATGAATCTGAAAAGTCCAACACAAGATATAGAC
This sequence comes from Phalanger gymnotis, assembly GCA_028646595.1. Lineage (NCBI taxonomy): Eukaryota > Metazoa > Chordata > Mammalia > Diprotodontia > Phalangeridae > Phalanger > Phalanger gymnotis. The sequence goes on from CM053622.1 coordinate 818,048,773, forward strand.
ACAGGGGCTTCTTCCCTCCCTCCCCTCCCTAGTAGCCCAGGAAGTTTTCTCTCTTATCTGCATGTGCCTACTTGTTTGGCTGTCCCCATTAAGCAGGTGATAGTGATAGTGATTTGTACATGGGGAGATAAACAATTGGCTCCTGGGACGTCCTTGGCTCCCTTTGCAGACAGTGTCGTGTCTTGTTTAGGTGATGTGGTAATCACAGCTCTGGGGCCAATCATTTCAGAAAGCAGATCTCTATAACTAGGGCCCTCCCTGTACACAAACGCGCGCGCGCACACACACACACACACACACACACACGACACATAGGAATTTCCACTCTAATGACATCAGCCAAGTCCTGCCATCCCAGCAGGAGACATGAGCCTGGTAAGTTTCCCTCAGCCTCAGGTATAGAAACTGCAGTGTCCTAGGAAGAGAGCATATTCCAGGAGACAGAAAAGGACCAAGAACTTAGTTCCAGTTGGCTGTTGGCTAGGGAAGGAGGGAAGGAGACAAGTGGCCATGTAACAGGCTCTAGAACCATCCTAGCCTTTCATTCTAGAAGCTAAGAATGGCTGCGAGCCCTCTGTGGCTCCTGTGCTCTTCTGAATCCAGTGTATGTCTCTTCTCGCTCCTCTGACACTTTGTCACTCTTCTCTTCTAAACCTTCAACTGTTTTTTTTTCTTTATGAATTCAGTTATCATGACATCCAGTGTATACACATTTTATTGCTTTACTTTCTTTGGTACCTTTGAGAATAATGTAAATTTCCTGTTTTTCTCTTTATTTTTCTTTTCTTTGTCTGATAACTTGATTGCAACCCCTGCTTTATAGGAATTAGCCAAAGGAAGAAAAAAAAGGAAGAAACAAGTATTAATTAAGCAACTATTATTTGCCATTCACTGTTAAGAGCCTTATACATGTTATCTGGTTTAATTCTTACAACTCTGTGAGGCAGGAATTGTCATTATCCCCATTTTGCAGTTAAGAATACTGACTGCAGGTTAAAAGACTTGCTCAGGATCATGAAGCTGCTAAGTGCCTGAGGCTAGATTTGAACTTAGATTTTCCTGACTCCAGGCCAGCGCTCTGTCTGCTGTGCCATCTAGCTGTCCAAATGGATCATTAGTTTTGTTCAAGGCACTCATTTTCATTGAATTTCAGATGTGTTTTTTATATGCCATAAATTCTTGGGGTTTGTTTCCTTATTTACGTGCCATGCTCTTCCCTCCTTCCATTTTTCTATTACTTTGAATTGTTTTTTCTCTTTTGTATTGGTCTTGACTTTTAACATTACATTATACCATTTACATGATACAGAGTAGGAAAAAATTATGTATTTATGTATTATATGCATATATATTATATACATGCATACATGTGTAATCCAATGTAAAATAGATCTATGAAATAAGACCTCTGGACAAGAACCCAAACTATTGAGAGAAATGATTATTTTTCTCTTGTATTTAGTAACTAATTAATTAGGACCATGGTTTTCCCCCTTTTTAACTTCCTCGATCAGAAATCAACCAGTGCGAGAAATCTTGGGCAAAGACTTACCCAGGCTAAGATCTAATCAAAGTAAAAAAAGTAAAGAAATTCTAAGTTTAGGTGAATGGGAGGATTCCTGCTCATTGTGCTTACTCAGACAGATCTGGGAAAATGTGGATTCTCCTTTTTTCTGGACAGGTGACATGGAAATTGCTAAGTATCTTTGACCAAGACTTAGGTGCTCAGTGTTACAATGTCTACAAGACCCTCATTAGAATATAGTTCAGCTCCTCATTGTCATATTCGTTATCTCTCATTACTTTTTAACCAGAGTTGATTACCATCCTCAGGAACACCCACTCTCCCCAGGGCATATAAACTCTGAGCCTACCACTATGAGGAGTCTTTGGCATTGGAGGGTGCCACTGACCTCTTTTGTTAATAAAATGCTAGTGTTATTAATAAAATGATTAATTACCCAGAAACTATGTCTCTCAAACTTTTTAAATATCACACCATCATTAGATCCATCTGAGCCTCAGTCTTCTCATTTGTAAAGTGGCAATAATGTTAATAATACCTACCTTGTAGTAATGTTTTGAACATCAGATGAGATAATATAGGTTCCATATTAATGCTAGCTATTATTTAGTGAATATTGGTCAGGAGTCATTGGATGAGCGCATCCTTACATGCTGAATCATGGTGCACGTCCATCCCCACAAAGCCAGAATGTTCCTGTACAGCTCTATGGGAGGGGCCCCAATCCAGCAGACCATGGGTTTTCTTGACTCTCCATCTACATATAGATCTCAGATGTACTCTTGTTCTAGTATAAGGGGTTGTATGTACTGTACCCATATGAGTTATTTTTTCCCCATATAGGTCTGTCTAGATGCAGCTCACAGGGAAGCATGAATAGATTGATGTCTCTAGGGTCTTCTCCCTACCTTCTGCTCTACTCTAAGGGAAGCTTTGATATTTGCCATGAAGGGAGGCAGGAGGTTGGAGATAGATGCCATCCACTCTGCTTTCTTCAGAGAGAGGGGGTACAAGTATAGAATTATATCTACTGCTCCCCTAAATATTGTTAGTCTAGGGGCTATAACTTTATATTCAAGCTAAGCTCCTTATCATGATCTTTTAATGGGGAAGGAGAATCCCAAGCTATATACACAAGACGTGACTTCCCACCAAATCCTAGTTCTACAATGATCAAATAGCAAGTAGAGAATAAATCCATTTTTCCTAACCAATAGCAAACAGAAATCAGAGGAAGTACACACATGATTATATATCTGACAATATAGAGAGTGAAGGAACTCTTTCCTTTGGAGGAAAAGTCTCAGCTTAACTACGAGGAAGGCTTCAAGATCTCACCCAAGGAGAAATCTCCAAAGTCTAGACTAATAAGCTGGGTATAGGGCTGTAGTCGAGGCGACAGCTCCTCTGTATGTTGGCTTCTTCCCAGAGTCTTTCTCTCTTTTCCAGAACCTGAAGAGTTTGGAGCTGTGAAGATTCTCTCTTGAAGCTGGAAGCCAGAAGAACAGTCTCCAGCCCTAAGTCCAAGCTCTCACCAATTCTGTTCTTCACTCAGGCGTGGAATATTGAGTAACCCATCTCTACAAATAAGGTGGGTCCTATGGAAATGAATTTTCAGGCGCATGCTGCACTTTTACTTAAAATCTATGTGTGTTCAGGTTGAGACAGGGTTGATGTGATGAATATTGAGCCATACATTGAGTAGGTGACAGGCCACAGGAAGAGGACTATAAACAATTCTATGAAATCACATAATTCTGCCTTTTTTCAGCTCCCTGTGGTTTTTTCTGCTCTTGAAATGCTCTGTATTCCTCTAAGAATTCCTCTTTCTCCTTTACTTCCTATTAGTCTCCATAATCTATTGCTCCCTTTCTCCACTTCCTATGCTCGTTCTTGCATGTGTTATTCACCTTTTCTCCCTGCTCTGAGCTGCTCAAAATCACTTCCGTGTTCTTAGCATCACTTTTGTGCCTCTATCCCTTCCCTGCTTTCCTTTGTGCCTGGCTTGAGGACCTTCTCTTCAATCCAATGACACTGGCCTCGTTTCACAAACAAGATACTCTATTTCTTGGCTTTGGATGCTTTCTCTGGCTGCCCCTCAAGGCTGGAATTCTCTCCCTCCTCCACTCTGATTACCAACCTCCTTTGACTTCTTTTAAGTCCTAACTAAAATTTTACCTCCTATAGGAAGCCTTCCTCAACCCCTCTTAATTCTAGTGCCTTCCCTCTGTTAATTTCTTTCCCTGAATATATCTTGCTTTGTATTTATTGGTTTGCATGTTGTCTACCCCTATTAGCAAGCTCCTTGAGAACAGAGACTGTATTTTGCCTCTTTTTGTATCCTTAGCACTAAGAATAATGCCTGCCACAAGATAAGGGCTTAATAAGTGTTTATTGATTAATTAATATTGATACTCTGCAACATTGCTGAAGTTGCTAATTTTTTTATTAGTTTTTTATTTGACTCTCTAGGGTTCTCTAATTAAATCATGGTATCATCTACAGAAAAAGATCATTTTATTTCCTCCTTTCCTGTGGTTATTCCTTTAGTATCTTTTTCTTGTTATTATCATAGCTAGCATTTTTGTACAATACTGAATAGAAACCATGATAATAGATAGCCTTCTTTTAGTCTTTATCTTATGAGAAAGGCTTCTCATTACAAATAATACTGGCTTTTGGTTTTGGATAGATACTACTTATTATTTTGAGGACAGTTCTGTTTATTTCTATGTTTTTAGTGCTTTTTTAAAAAAACAGGAAAGGGTGTTGAACTTTATCAAAAGTCTTTCTTCATTTATTGAAATAAGAACATGATATTTGTTGTTTTTAAAAATAGTATGGACACTTACTAGCTGTGTGACTCCGGGCAAGTCATTTAACCTGTTTACCTCAGTTTCCTTATCTGTAAAATTGGGATAATAGTAGCACCTCCCTCCTAGTGTTGTTATGATGACCAAATTAGATAATAATTGCAAAGTATTTTACATAGTTCCTGGATCATACGCACTATGTAAATATTATTAATATTGTCAGCTTTATTTGTAGATTTTCTAACATTAAACCAGCCTGCATTGCTGAAACAAATTCAACCTAGTTGTAGTGAATTATTTTTGTGATATAAATACTGTAGCATTTTTGCTAACATTTTATTTAATTTTTTCAATGTTTATTTTTTCATTTTCAACATTCATTTTTGTAATATTCGTTTAAAAATTGGTTGTAGTTTTCTTCCTGTATTGATTCTCCCTGTTTTAGGTATCAATGCCTTATTAGTATCATAGAAGAAATTTGGTAGAACTACCTCTTTTTAATCTTTTTTTAAACTTCTTTTTCCAACTAGTTTACCTATTGTTAGAAATACTTGTTGTCCGAATGTTTCATGGAATTCAGCTGTAAATCCATCTCACTCTTTTCTTTTTCCTTTGGGACTTCAGTTACAGCTTGTTCAATTTGATTTTCCATGACAGATCTATTTAAGTGTTCTATTTTCTATTCTGTTAATTTGGCCAATTTATATTTTAATAAATATTCATCTATTTCATTTAGGTTGTTGGTTTTATTGGTTTATAATTGGGTGAAATAGCTTTTGGTAATTACTTTTATTTGTCCTTTGTTGCTTATGAATTCATCTTTTTCATTTTGATACTAATAATTAGGCTTTCTTTTTCTTATTTAAAAATTAAATTCGTTATCTTTTTATTGTATTTTTCTTTCTAAAATTTGTTATTTATTTTAAACATTCTTTTCTTTTTAAATTTTAAATTCAAGTTTCTTCTTCTAATCCTTCCTCTACCTACTAAGGAGGTAAGCAATATCATATCAATTATAGAAAAATCAAACAAAACCTATTTCTATATTAGTCATATCACAAAAAGAAAAAGAAATTAAGAAAGCAAAAAAATTATAATTCAGTTTGCACTCAGTGTTCATCAGCTCTCTCTCTGGAGTTGGATAGGTTTTTTCATCATAAGTCACTTGGAATTACTTTATATCGTTTTATTGATCAGAGTGGTGAAGTCTTTCACAGTTGATCATCATTACAACATTACTGTTACTGTGCACAAGGATTTCCTGTTTCTTTCCACTTCACTTTGCATTAGTCCATGTAGATCTTACCATGTTTTTTCTGAAACCAGCCCCCTTGTAATTTCTTATAGCACAATAGTACTCCATCACAATTATGCCACAATTTGTTTAGTCTTCCCCAATCGAGGAGCATCCCCTTAATTTTCATTTCTTTGACACCACAAAAAGAGATGCTCTAAATATTTTTGTACCTATAGGTCTGTAGTAGGAAGGCTGAATTTATGATCTCAAAAAGGATCATATAAATATCTGAATGGTTCGAAATCGATGGGTATACAGAATTCTCCAAGCAGAAGGCATCAAAAAATTTATTCAGGGCCCAGAGC
>CM053622.1:818055212-818093691 GCA_028646595.1 Phalanger gymnotis
TCTATCTATCTATCTATCTATCTATCTAATCTATCCATCTATCTATCTGTCTGTCTCTGTCTGTCTATCTATCTATCTATCCATCTATCTGCCTGTCTCTGTCTGTCTATCTCTCTATCTATCTATCTGTCCATCTATCTATCTGCCTGTCTCTGTCTGTCTGTCTATCTATCTATCTATCTATCTATCTATCTATCTATCTATCTATCCATCTATCTATCTACCTGTCTCTGTCTGTCTATCTGTCTATCATCTATCTATCTATCTATCTATCTATCTATCTATCTATCTATCTATCTATCTATCTATCCATCTATCTATTTGCCTGTCTCTATCTGTCTATCTGTCTGTCTATCTATCTATCTATCTATCTATCTATCTATCTATCTATCTATCTATCTATCTATCCTATCTATCTATCTAATATACCTGTCTACCTACCTATCTATCTGTGTGTAGAACCATACTATGCATACTTTTATTTCTCATTTCTTTCTCTGGTGCTGGATAGCATCTTCCTTCATGAGTCCTTCGTAGTTGATTTGAATATTTCTAATACCCAGAATAGCTTAGTTATTCACAGTTATTCTCAGAGCAATATTCTTCTTATTGTTCTCCTGGTTCTGCTTATTTCCTTCTACGTTATTTCATGCCAGTCTTCCCAGGTAGTTTCTAAAATCGGCCTCCTCATCATTTCTTAGAGTGCTGTGCTATTCTATCACGATCATATACTACAACTTGTTTAGTCATTCCCCAGTTGATGGGCAGCTATAAATAATTTAAAATATATAGACTATTTTCCTTTCCCCCGATCACTTTGGGAAAATCACGGGGAAAAGGTGTGTACACAGTTTTATAACTCTTTGGGCATAATTCCAGATTGTTCTCCAAAATGGCTGGATCCACAGTTCCACTAACAGTATATTAGTGTCCCAATTTTTCCACCCCCTCCAACATTTGTAATTTACCCCTTCTATCATTTTAGCCAATCTGACAGGTGTGATATGATATCTTAAAGTTGTTTTAACTTGCATTTCTCTGATCAATAATAATTTAAAGCATTTTTTTCATATGACTATATATAACTTTGATTTATTCACCAGGAAACTGCTTGTTCATATCCATTGACCTTTCATCAATTTAGGAATGTGTCATAGTCTTATAAATTTGATAAAGTTCTCCATATGTTTGAGATATGAAACTTTTATCCAAGAAACCATCTATAAAATTTTCCCACAATTTTCTGCTTTCCTTCTAATCTTGGCTACATTGGCTTTATTTGTACAAAACCTCTTTAATTTAATGTAATAAAAATTATCTATTTTTGTTGCACTCCATTCTCTATATCTCGTTTATTCATCAATTCTTCTCCTAACCATAAGTCTGATAGGTAATATATTCTATATTCTAGTTTACTTATGATATTTCCTTTTATAGCTAGGTCAGGTATTCATATTGACCTTATCTTGGTAAATGGTGTAAGATACTGGTCTCTACCTAGTTCTACCAAACTATTTTCCAGTTTTCCCAACAATTTTAACCTAATAATTAATTCTTATCCTAAAAGCTTAAGTCTTCACACTTGTCAAATGCAAGTTTATTATATTTATTTATTGCTATAAATTGTGTGTGTACTACTCTGTTCCATTGATCTGCCTTCCTATTTTTTAGCCTGTACCAGATAGTTTTGATAATTACTGCCTTAGAATACAGTTTAAGATCTGGTACTGCTAAGCCTCCTTCCTTTGCATTTTTCATTAATTCCTTTGATATTATTGACCTTTTGTCATTCCACATTGTGTTGGTAAGCAAAATGGACTCCTTAGTATTTAGTGCCCTTGAAGAGTTTGGCTTTTGTTTGCTTTGAGTAATTCAGTGTATTTCATTGAGCCTTACTAGGTGCTAAGCCCCAGGCCCAAACCCCTATTAGGTGTGGAACCTATGTGGGTATGGATTGGTGACTGGGGTGGGGCCCAAGGTGGGGCTGGCTAAGGGGAGGTGCTAACTCCAGAGCCCTATTAGGTGTTAACCTAATCTATGTGGATGTGAACCTCCCAGGGTCCTAAGGGGAGGGGCTAACTCAAGAACCAATCATAGCAGCCTAAATTCTGGTCATTCAGGTGACGTTTGATGACATCTGAAGCCGTATAAGAAGAGAGGACAGAGCCATTTGTGCAACGCTCTCGAGATGGTGTTGATGAGGAGACTGGGGCAGCTGTAGCTAAGGAGCCCTCCAGCTTGTAAACCTGGATGCTGAGACTTTGTTGAACTCTGATAACTATGTATTGGGATCTGAATCAGACAAAGTCTGTCTGTCCATGTTTGTAATTTGTGTTTTGTTTTGAAGTTCAGTGTGCTGGTCTTTTTCACCTGAGCTAAGTGGATGATATGAATTAAAGTAAGCTTGTCAACCCCTTCACCTTGCTTTCCTTAGTTAGGCAGATCAAAAGAACCTGTGCTGTTGGCAGCTTTCTAGGTGCTGGCTGTGGGTGGATCTTACACCCCCACAGAAGCTGCTAGCTGGATTGTTGAATTTTGTTACTACTTTTTCTTACCTCAATAAAATACTTGTTTGGTAATTTAATTGGGATGGCATTGAATAAGTAGATTAGGTAGAATTGTCATTGTTATTATATTGCTCTGCCCACCCATGAACAATTAATATTCATCTAATTATTTAAATCTGACCTTATTTGCATATTTCTTTTTTTTAACCCTAACTCATAGTCTTCACATGAAATTATTCAGTTTTACTTACTTTTCCTGATTTTTAACCAAGTTTTTCTCTCTCTAGCGGAAATTTGGGCTTCTCTTTCAAACTGGGAGTCCCAGTGGAATGGCCAATTCACATCTTCAGGTGGTTGTTTGAAAGCAATAAACAACAGAAGGGTAAATACATTTCAATTTTATTTACTTTTATTCTTTGGGAGAGAAAACTGAAGGTGGTCTAAAATTTTCCTGTTCTGCCTTTTAATAAAAAAATCACATTTCATCCTGTAATAAATTTGTCATTCGCTGTAAATGCAGTTTTTAAGCATACCTTTTAAAGAATTTGTAACACTAAATTAAATCATTTCCACAGTGTCGCTCAAAAGCTTCAGACTCAGAGACTGAGAAACGGAAACTGCTTTGGGAGTATTGTGCTGATCAAAACATGGAGCGGACCGCTCTTGCCGCGTGAGTGCAACAAGCAGAGAACTGAGCTCCCTCTGTAATTCCCCGACGTTACTTTAAGGCTCAATAGCAAATGTGTCTATTTTTCAGTTCTGACTTAAAGACTTATTTCAACTCCCGGGAGTTTTCCTCTAATTTCCCCTTACAATTTTTTGTTCATGCTTGCACGCTTTCTGGGTGATGGATGATGATTTCAAGTTCTCCCAGTCACCCATGGAGTGAAACAAGGCTTTGTCCTTGCTCCCATGCTTTTTAGCATCATGTTTTCAGCCATGTGGTCAGATGCCTTCAATGAGGACAAACAGTGCATGAAGGTGACCTACCGCATGTGGGTTATCACAACTACAGTTACCTCTGAAAAAGAAAATAAAAGCAGAGGTAACAGTGGTCATAAGCAAAAAGCTTTGTTTATTCTGTCAGAGAAGGGAGGCTAAACACATGTGCCAGGACTCCCTCTAGTAGAAGACCATTCTCATGTGGGCAGATCTCTCTCTATACTAGCAGAGATACAGTGAGCTGTAGCCCTGACAAAGAGGAGTAACAGCAACAGTGAGACAAGTTTGATTCATAGCAGGGCTTCATGACTGGAATATGGGTGCTGCAGCTGCTTGTTTGAGCTCAGAGGCCACCTGGTGCTGGTGTGAAACAATTCTGAGATTCTGCTGTGGCTGAGATCATCCAGAGGGTGAGCTGCAAAGGATTGTTGTTATGTCAAGCTCAGGGAACAGCTTGCTTGCTGCCTTCACTCTGGAAAACAGGGTATCTTCTAATAGTAAAAAGAGGGAGTAAAAGAGAGGGGTGGTGTTGGCATGGGGATCCTGACAAGGGAATAAAATCTTCCCCCAGTAAAGTGGGGGCTTACCTTTCCTTGGAGAAAATTTAGCTTGGAGTCTTTGGGGAGTTCAGCCTCCAGCACAGTCTTTCAAGAAGAGTTCTTATGACAGAAAGTCTCAGGAACTGGATGCCCTCACTTCGATCCCATGTGGGGTCACCAGTCATCATGACAAAAATCTTCGATGAAGAGAAACTGAGGCACAAAGTTCTGACCGTTACCATTTTATTACCAAGGCCATTAGTTGCCAATAAAGTGAGATTCTCAAGTCCCTCACTGGTCAAGGATCCATTAGAGCAGACAGAGAAGTCTTTTTAAAGTTCAGTGATTGATTGATAGTAGAGGTAGAGTAAAGGTGTATGTAGCGTGGGCTCACATTTGACGTAGCCATTCTGACTTGCAAAAGGGGGTTTCCAAAGTCCAGGCAACAGGGAAAACACAGAGTTAGTCAACATCCTTGGGATAATCCTGTGTTAGGCAACTGGCTGCACCACAGTGGTCCAGCGCTAGGCTTGTGACCAGGCAGAACATTTTATGGCCACAGTGACTCATCCTCCCCCCTCCCTCTAGGGTAAGAGTGATTGAGTTCAGGCTGCAGCCCAGAGAAATAGGGAAGTTAAACTCTTATAAAGAAGTCAAGCTATCATAAAGACTCTAACATAAAGAACTGAAACTGTTTTTTTAAATCAAACTAATTCCTCAGTAGTTATTCCAGTGATTAGATAGAATTCTCAATCAATAATTAATAATGGTACAGAATAAGAAGGAGTATCATTTTCCAATTTCACAATTCAAATGTTGGGCTCCCTAACTAAATATATATTTTCATCTATTTCTGAGTTCCCTTTGGCCTCTTCATGGTGGACCCAAAAATCAGTTTATAGGAAATGAAACAGCAGTTCTCTTGTAGTATCTATGGGCAGTAGAAGAGAGAGGAAACTATTCAAAGATCAGGTCTTTGCTTTAGATTTCCCTCAACCTTCATCTTTTGTTATAAATAATTGAATCCAATGACCATCCACAATATCTGCCTTCTCTGGACAACTCAGTCAGAGCTTGAACACATAGACATGTGCTGAAATGCTCTCTCATTCTTGAAAGTAACTGGAACATTTTTATTCCAGGTAAATTGAGGCTTTTGTACAGGATGCAGAGGGCATGAGCTCCTGTAAGGAAACCTTCACTTCATCCAGCAGTTTTCAAAGTCTTTCCACAATGAGTCTGAGGCCAGTGACTGAAATTTATGGGGAATTTTATCTCTTACCTTAAAGAAGGTTGAATAAACCGATCAGCTTTCCCTTACTCAGAAAGAGAATGAGATCACTTCCTATTTCAGTTTTTTGGGAAGGAGCCATACATGAAGCCATGGAACCAGAATCCTACTGCCCTGCCTGTGAATGCAGCTCAGCCTCAGAGGGCTCCAAGGTACTGCAGGGCTGTCTAAATCAGCCTTAAGTTAACTGCATCTGTCCTGGTCTCCTTTTGGTTAGATAAGAGATGTTTATGAACAGAGAGTAATTCTTTCAGTCCTCTGGCCAAGATCTAGATAGACACAGGGAATAGATTCTAACCTGAAGAAATAGCGTCTACCCTGTTTAAGATTTTGGATCAGAGAATGAATGAAAGTGAAAGTGATCATGCACCTGCTGCTGGTTTTGATCTAAACATGCCTAGGATTCTATTAACATTCTGATTCAATGCTTTTGTAAAAATCATGCTAATGCAGAGATTCTGTGAGGCTCATCTTGAAAGGACGAATATCAATAATCAAGTAGATGAAGGCAAGCTCTGTGAGTGATTTGCTTGATAATTAGGCCAACACTCCCTGACGGGGCAAGAGAACATGGCAGCATTCACGGAAGAGTGCAAATGAGCGGAGGTTGGGAAGGGCAAGTTTTACAATCAGCTTCTCTGAAATCCAAAAATAAAAGAGGAATAGTCAGGTTGGCCGATCTCCCTCCCAGCTTAGCGGTATCCACTGCGTTCTTGGATGGTAAGCTAAATCATTAGAGAATTAACAGGGATCAATATAAATTCCTATGTGCGGGTTAAACATGAAAGGCAGGCACTAGCATACAGAGGGACCTAGACACTATTACATATAAGGACTAGTCGAAGAAACCGAAGAATTTACCTTGGATTACAGAAGACCTAAGGAGACAAGGTAGTGAGCCTGTTATCAGTTTCAAGAAAAATTAAACTTGTTTTGTTTGGCTCTAGAGGTCCAAGCTAGGAGAAGTGAGCGACGGTGGCCGAGGGTGTTTTTGACTCGGGCCACATGAAAACAAGTAAAACATTTTCCAAATCTTAAGGGCTCTGATGATAAAGATTGATCTGTCAGTCAGTCAACATATATTTATTAAGGATGGACTATGGGTCAGGTTTTGTGCCAAGGACTGGGGGGGACAAAGAAAAACTAAAGGTGTGGGACTTTCTTTCCCCAAAGATCATAGTAATATTTGAGAAGTTGTGAGTCACTACTAATCAGCACAAAGGGACTGAATGTAGGGAAACAGATGCTAAGGAAGGCAGAGCACTGGATTAACCAGAGTCTTGGCTCTCTGAAATACATGTATGAAATCAAAATGGAATTGAGGGAGTAAAAGCAGACAAAGGCGCTCACCAGCAGCAGGATAGACTGGGTGGCCCTGGTCCTGGGGGAAGCTGTGGGGGAAAGGCTCGTCACGTAGAGGTACTGGTTTTGCTTGTGGTGTCTATGTAGAAGCAGTATCATGTAGCCACTGGCAAAGACCATGAGGCCCACAAACGCAGCATCACGGAGGGAGACCACAACACCAAAAAGTGCATCTCTAACTTTGCTAGATTCTAAACCAGAACAGAATCCGTAATCATGCAATTCTGAACGATTTCTGGAGCTCCGTGGATCTTTAACCTTCACAAAAACAATGATGTTGAGTAGCAAATGGGCGACACAGCAGAGGGAAGAGGTGGGAACAATGTACTTTGGGGCTCTAGCTTTAACCTCTGCCCACTTGGAGCTGCTAGGACTGATGGTGATGGCTTGAAAGCCACTTAGGAGGCAGGTGATGCTGAGGGAAAGACCTCGAGACACTTTGTGAAGATAGAAGACAGTTATACACCCATTGTCATCCAAGAAATTCTTCAAGCCCAAAGCTGCCATTGTCTGAGGGATGCCCTTGGAGAGAAGAAACAGGAAATTGAAGCAAGCCAGCTGGGCAAGAATTGTGTCTATGGGCCTCAGTCTACGTCCAATGAAGAACATACAGAAGAAGAGACAAACTAGGAAGGCGTTCCCCAGAACCCCGACTGCGGTCTGAGAAAAGAAGACAATACTCAGGATGATGCCATGTGGATGCATGTTCTTAGTGTCGTGGTATGGATAACTTTATGAACCTGTATGGAAATTTAATGTTTATGACTTTCAAACAGATTTTGAAATCGCCATAACAAGGTCACTTTACTATATAAATATATCTCTTGTGCCCAAAGGAAAAATGAAGATATTTTCCCCAGCACCAACCTCCAAAACACTTTATTGCCACAGTTTGACCATGTGTCTTTGTCAGGATACTCTACCAGTTGCTCATACACACTTCTGGCCTTTTGTTTAAGGAGACTTCATAAAGTTCCCCAAGTAATCCCCAAATGCAGGCCACTGGACCCTGTCTCACTCTTCATGAAGCCTTAGCAATGTATTCTGCATCATCTCTGGCCAGTAGAGTTGCTGTCTACAATCTTGCCCTTATCAAGTACTCTGGGGACCTTTCCTGGCTCAGACCACTTCAGTTATCATGCCTGCTTCTTCTCTAGACTTACACAGTCTATCCTGTTGTTGCCTACTGTCTGCCGTAAAACAAGCTTCTTGGATCTCATAGGATTCCACATTACCTGCCAGGAGGTCGGGCACCTAAGAGGATCTTGAAAAGTCAAATTACCTGTCTCCTTCAATAGACTTCTTCCCAGTCACCAATGTAATGCCTGGATTCTTTCCTCACAGGTTAGTATATTTCAACTAGGGAGTGAGGGCATAAGCACTGACTAACCACCTACTTTGTGCCAAACTCTGTACTAAATGCTTTAAAAATATTATTCTCATTTGATCATCATAAAAACCCTGGGAGATAGGTGCTAGTATTATTTTTTGCATATGAGGAAACTGAGGCAGACAGAGGCTAAAAGAGCTGTCCAGAATCACACAGCCCATAAGTATCTGAGGCTAGGTTTGAACTGTGGTCTCCCTGACTCCAGACCCAGTAATCTGTGCACTGCATGACCTTCCTACCTCATATCCTCCACATTTCAGTAATTCTGAACCACCAGCTGGCAGCTGGCCACCCCTGTTCCACGTGCCACACTGGCTGCTCTCCTCTCACTCCTCTTGATGGGGTGCGAGATCTGGGAGCCCCCTTGAACTCTTCTTGAACCTTCCCACTTGATGAGGCTTTTCATTATTGCTAGGCCTAGCCTAGCTCTCCCTTGTCTGGCTAGTTTCTAGCCTTGATCCTATCAAAGTGTCTATACCCAAATCTGTTACCCTTGAACTAGCCTAGCCCTACATTGTCTGTTGTCTCCAGGTAGCCTTCAGCTACTCTCCACCTTTAATCCCATTCTCTTGGTTCCTGGAGTCTGATCTCACCCTAGTCCATCAAGCTCCTCCTTAGACTCCTCTTCAAGACCCTCCCTAAACCCTTCCTCCTGTCACCCCAGGGCCATCCTAGATTCCTCCCACAATCTTTCTGTATATAAATTACATCTTGCCTCCATGAAGGTGCTCAGATTTAATCTGCCTCAGATTGAATCTAGCCTGCTTGTGAAAACTATTGTCACAAATGGTGGGATTTCGTAAGACTGCTCGTCGTGGAGAAATTTTCTCTTTGGCTGAGAAGGCTTGAGTCGAATTAATTTGAGCAGGACCCGGCGCATTGGTATTTTGGGGTCTTGAGCACCTCTAAAAACCATATGGTGCCCGACCTCATCACTCCCAGACCTTCTCGATTTCCTACTCCAGGTCTATTGCCCTTTTTACTTTGCTTTCTTAAATGCCTGCTCCACACACTAGCTTTCGTCATCAAAAGTCTTCCTGCTCAGTCCTTTCATCTCCTAGCTCCCCATAAGACCAAGCTCCCTCCCTGTGACACTGCATCCCTGACTCCCCTTCCCAGAAGTGATTGTGCTGTCATTCATAACCCTAACTCCTTTAGGCTCCCCATGCCCTGCTTTACAATCTTCTTCTACCAGCACCATTCAGTAACCTCTCGTCCCATGATGTTCATTCAATCCCAACTTTACGACCCGATCGAGATCTGGGGAGCTGTTGTCTAGTGACAGGAGGGCGTCCTCCTTCTTTCCTAAATGAGTTTGGTGCCTGGATAATAATAATAATAATGATAATGATGATGACAATAAGAATAAGACAGTACTTTGAAGTTTTCAAAGCTCTTGACAAACTTCTCATTTCGTCTTCACAACTGAGAGGAAAGTGCTGTTATTATCCCCATTTTGTAGATTAAAAAAACTACCAAAAGAGGGTTAGGACTTGTGGAAGGCCACACAGCTAGGAAGTGACTGAGGCTTGATGCGAACTCAGGTGTTTCTGACTCAAGATACTGTGCGCTCCTGGAGGGCAGGGACAGACTTTTGCCTCTTTTTGTATCCCCAGCACAGGGCGCAGTGCCTGGTGAATAGTGAGCCCTTAATACATATATACTGACTGAATGACTCCGGTGCTCCGAATGCTGTGCCACGTAGCTGCCTTAAGGCACTTCTATCTCAACTCACGGCCTCAGACTAGGGGGCACTGGTATAACTGTTGAGATTCTCCGAATTATCCTAACTTCCTAGATCCTTGGTACATTCACGTCCCATGATCTTCTCCTTCGCTTGAGCTCAGCTACACACAGAGATGGTAATGGCCTTGATATACGACATCAGTCACAAGAGTTCCACTTAGATGATCGTGAACTCTAAAATTCCTTGATCTCATCACAATTTTTTCTTATTCCTTCTTGCCCTCTGACATATCACCTCTAAGCCTGTTCTTTGTCCTCACCTTGACCTGCAATTTTGCCAAACTCTAGCTCATTCATAAACCATCGCCTAGATACTGGCTATACTCTTCTCCTTCCTTACATTATTGACCTCTTAGTGAATTGTTTCCACTCAATTTGATCCTCTACTCTCTAGTCCCTTGCCCAGTAGCGCTAGTATTAGTCATGCCTTGGTGAACACCAGCTTTGTGTTACTCTCATCAACCAACACATTTGCTCCTATTGACTTGCTGCTGAAGGAGGTTGGATAATGATACAAAACTATAATTACTAGGTCTACTTTATTGGGCTCTCACTAGAGCAAGGCAATTTTTCATACCTATCTAATCAATTCATTCTTTCACTTACAGCAGTATGTGCTTTGAACCTTTTCATCTTTCTCCAAGTTTACCCAAAACACACATGACCAACACTCTGTTAGTTGATGATCTTACATCATACTTATTCACCAAAAAAAGAAAAAAATAAGACCATCTATAGAGAACTCCTTCCTCTGCCCTCTTCCTCATCTCACATCCCTCAGATGCCTTCTTCCATTATTTCCACCTTCAACCCTGATTCATATGAAAAGGTGGCCCTCCTAGCAATGGCCAAAACCCTCTACATGCCCAAGTGATCCCATGCCACCTCATCTTCCGTAGCATTTTGCCTCCATTATTATTTCTTGTCTCATTAACTTTTTTTGAATAGTATTTCATTTTTTCTTAATTACATGCAAAGAAAATTTTTAACAATCATGTATAAAAATTTTGAGTTCCAAATTGCCTCCCTCCCTCTCTCCTGTCCCCCCTCATTGAAAAGTTAAGCAATTTGATACAGGCTATACATGTGCAATCGTGCAAACCATATTTTCTTATTCAATATGTTGTAAAAAAAAAAGATATTGACCCCACCCAAAAAACCCATGACAAACCCAGAAAAAAATGAAGTGAAAAATAGTAAGCATTGAGATTCCATCAGTTCTTTCTTTGGAGGCAGATGACATTTTTTTTTTATCATGAGTCTTTTGAAATTGTCCTGGATTATTGTATTGCTGGGAATGGCCAAGTCATTCACAGTTGATCATCATAGAGTATTGTCATTGTGTACAATGTTCTCCTGGTTCTGCTCACTTCACTTTGCCTCAGTTCATGTCAGTCTTTCCAGGTTTTTATGAAATCATCTTGCTTGTCATTTCTTCTAGCATGATAATATTCCATCACAAATCATATACCACAACTTGTTCAGCCATTCCCCAATTGATGGACATCCCCTCAATTTCCAACTATTTCCTAAAAAGCTGCCTGAAACATTTTTGTTCAAATAAGTTCTTTCCCCTCTTTTTGATCTCTTTGGTATAGGGACCTAGCAGTGATATTGCTGGATCAAAGGGTATGCATAGTTTGATAGCCCTTTGGGTACAGTTCCAAATTGCCCTCCAGAATGGGTGAATCAGTTCACAATTCCATCAATAGTGCATTAGTGTCCCAATTTTCTCACACCTCTTCCAACATTCATTATTTTCCTTTTTTGTTATATTAGCCAATAGGATAGGCATGAGGTGGTACCTCAGAGTTGTTTTAATTTGCATTTCTCTAATCAATAGTGATTTAGAGCATTTTTTCATATAACTATAAATAGCTTTGATTTCTTCTGAAGACTACCTATTTATATCCTTTAACCGTTTATCAATTGAGGAATGACTTGTACTCATAAATTTGACTCATTTCTCTACATATTTGAGATATGAGGCCTTTAGCAGAGACACTTTCTGTAAAAACCCTGGGGATTTTTTCCTAGGGTGTTCATTGATAGCTTATTCAATTTCTTTTTCCTAAGATAGAGTTATTTAAGTATTCTATTTCCTCCCCTTTTCACTCAGCTTCAAGGTCTCTCTGTCTACTGGCTGCCTTCCTACAGCCTACAAACAAGCTCATTTCTCCCCTAACCGCTAAAAATATTCATTCAACCCACCTGTCCCCACTATCACGTCTTCTTTTGTGGTTAATTCCTTGAGATGGTCATATGCACAATCATTGTCCTTTACTCATCTTAACTCTTTATGGTCTTGTTTCTAACCTCTTCTTTTCACTGAAACTTCTCTTTCCAAAATTACCAGTGATCTCTTATTTGCCCAAATTAATGGTCTCCTCCCAGTTGTCTCCCTTCATGAACTCTATGCAGATTTTGAAACTGTTGATTGCCCTCTTTTCCTCAATCATCTTCTCTCTAGGCTTTTGTGCCATGTCTATCTCCTGGTCATCCTTCTAACTTTCTGACTTTTTCATTTCAGTCTCCTTTCCCGGATCTTCACCTAGGTCATGCCCACTAATGGTTGGTGTCCCCCAAATGCTCTGCTGGGTGCTTTGCTTTTCTCCCTCTATGCTGGTTTTCTTTGTGATCTCATCATCTTACAAGGATTCCTCTCTATGTTGATGATTCTCAGATCCATCTGGCTAGGCCTAAACTCTCTCCTTTGCTCTAGTCTGACATCTTTGGCTGTTAGACATTTCAGTCTGTCTCATAGACAACTCAGACAACATTTCCAAAACTAACCTCATTATCTTTTCCCTCAAACCCTCCCCTTTTCCAAATTTCTGTATTACTGTTGAGGGTTCTACCATCTTCCCAGTCACTGAGACTCACAACCTAAGTGTTTTACTCTGTGCTTTCTCTCATCCTACATATTGTGCTGTTCATGTGATTCAAGAACTTCCACTCACCCATTCCACACCAACATTTAATAGGCCTCAGGTGGAGCTAGTTAAGGGAAGCTTGATTAGATGAGGCTTGTTTGTAGGCAGGCCCACACCCTTTTGCTTCTAGGTGCTAAGCTCCAGCCTCCCCCCACCACACCCACCCTTTGCTAAGTGGGCGCTAAGCCCCAGGGCCCTAGACAGGGTATATGTACCCTATGGATAGCCGTTAAGTTCAGAGTAGAGAGAGCTCTGAAGAAGACCGAACTTTGAGAAGAAGAGAGAACTTTGAGAGAGAATGGAGAACTGGAAGAGAAGGAGACATGTAGAGACAGAGAGAGAACAGGAAGGACTCTTAGAACCACAAGGGTTTTCAGAACTGTGGGAGGACAGGACATAGGCAAGCAGACAGTTAGATTCATGAGTGAGTATTTATGGGAAGGCCCTAGCAGAGGGGAAGGTTGCAGGCTGGCTTGGCTCCTTCCTGTGATACTGTGCTTTAATCTCCTTGCTGTTACATTGAGGTGGACTTACTGGTTTTGGAATACAGTTATTGCTATGTCAAATTGAGGTTATTAGTTCTGGGATTTGATCCTCTGGTGTCTGAATAAATGTTATACTTCTGCCTTTTATACAGAGAGTCTCTTATAATTTGTGATTCTGAACTCTACAGGCACATTTACAGTTACCATCAATCTTGCCTCACTGATGTCCAGTCTCTTACCCAATTCTGTTCTTCCTTCCTTCTTTAGTTACATTTCCATATACTGCACTTTTTCTCTTCCAACACTGAACCCATAATGGTGCAAATCCTCATCACCTCATGGCTGTCAGTCAGTCTCCTACCTCAATAGTCTCTAAGCTCCAGTTCGTCCTCCGCTGGGCTATCAGAATGTCCTACCTAAAGGGCATCTCTGACCTTGACACTCCTCTCCTTATGTGACAAACTCCAATTGCTCCTCCTTGCCTCCAGATTAAATGTAATGTCCCATGTTCAGATTTAGAAGGCATCCGTAACCTTGCCCTTTCTTGCCTTTTCGGTCTTCTTCACCTGACTCCCTCCCCAGCCCCCAGCACATTCTACCGACTAGTGGCACTGGCCCCTTTGTTTTTCCTCACACATGATACTCCATCTCTGGACTTTGAACATTTTTGTTCCTTGTACCCCATGCCTGGAACTCCATCCTTCATTTGCCCCTGCTGGCTTCTCTCTGCTCTATCCAGTCTGAGGTAACCTTCTATAAGAAGCCTTTCCCAATCTTCCTTAAAGTAGTGCCTTCCCTCTAAGATGATTCTCTATTTCTCCTGTATATATTTTGTCTGTATATAATTGTTTTCATGTATTTTTTTTTCCATTCCCATTCCCATTCCCATTCCCATATATTTTTTCCCATTCCCTTCAGAGCAGGAAATGGTTTTTGCCTTTTTTTTGTGTCCCCTGAGCTTAGCACTGTGTCTGACACAGTGCTAAACAAATGTCTTTTGAGGAATGGCTTATCCTTCTGCAATCATATTTTTCTGCTTGGCAGAAGTGCTTCTTCCTTCACTGTGAGGTAATAATAATATTAGTAGCTAACATATACATATCACTCACTATGTGCCAGGCGCTGTGCTAAATGCTTACATTTGTTATCTCATTTGATCTTCACAATAACCCTGGGAGGTAGGTACGACTATTATCCCTATTTTACAGATGAAGAAATTGAAGCAAGCAGGCATTAAGTGACTTGCCCAGGGTCACACAGCTAGGGTGTATCTGAGGCTAGATTTGAACTCACATCTCCCTGACTCCAGTTTCATGCACTGCACCATCTAGCTCTACATTCATACAAGGAGTCTTACTCACTGGGAAATGCTTTCACTTTGTGACCTGAGCTCTCTATTGGCTAATCTCTGGACAGGATCACCATTTTAGGAGACTCAGCCAGGCTCACTTCACTTCTACTTCAGTTAACTCTCAAGGGTACTCTCCTTCCTCACCATCCACATGACCCCTGTCCCTTACCCCTACTTTGTTTTTCAAATTCTCTTTACTAGGGACCTAAGAGATCTTATCAGAATATAAGCTCCTTGAAAGTAGGGATCATCTTGTTTTATAGTACTTTTATCCATAGCACTTTGTCCAGGGGCTAGCAATAGTGCATAGGAATGAGTTCATTTTCTGTCTCTGGTTCTGTCTGTGTCTCTTTTTTTGTGTCTGTCTCCGTCTCCCTCTCTGTCTCTCTCTTTTTCTGTTTCCCTCTTTCTCTACATCTGTCTTTGTCTCTGCCTCCCTCATGCCCTCTTTCTCTCTCTCTTTTCTCTCTTTCTCACACACTGATGATCACTTAATATCAGTTTAGTAACTTCAATAAAGGAGAGAGCCTGAACTACTCGACCAGAAGAAGAGCCTGGCCCCAACAGCCTCTTTGCTCTCTGAGTAAACTCAGAGAACACCTCTTCCTATGTCAACAAGGCCAGATGGGGCTGACCCAAGAGCATTCTTTCCTCTGCCTGTGACCATTAAGGATGAGACCCTTAACTGGAGACATTATCTTGAATAACGTGATTTTTTTCTTATCTCAATATTTTGTGGACATATACTATGTCATGGCATGTTAATGGTAAATTAAACACAGAGATCCTGGGTTGTAATTTCAATGGACACTTTGTCAACTCTCTTATCTGATTGTATTTACAACCTATTCAATTTAGAAAAGTCCTTTTCTTGTATCATGGTTAAACATACATGGAGATCATAAATTTGAGTGACACAGACATGCAGAATTGGGACTGTTCTAAAATGTATTTCACCCTTCTCAATCTTTTGGTCAGTCAGATTTCATCTGGCTCCATACATGTATGCCTGCTGCTAGCTTTAAGGAAATAAACAATATGAATTTACATATCACTTAGCCTGTTTGCCTCCTTTAACCAAACTTTCAGGTCAACAACTCACACATGCACACACCCCAAATTGTTTTAGCTCATCCCTCAGGCTCTATGGAGTAATGACACAGTACAAAGTCCCAGGGTAAATAAAGAAACTGGGATAAGAACCTTGGATTCCGTACTCTGTCTTATCCCAAACCTATGACCATACTCTGAACACAAGGTCCAACTCTCGCAGGTCATTAAATTCCAAGAAGCTTCCTCCCTTCACTATGAAGGATCACATCACAGCTCAAGGGCTCCCATGGAGACTCAGACAGTGCATTCCCTTCCCAAGGCCCTAGAGGAAAACAATGGAGGGTGCAAGCTGGGGAAGCAGCCAATCCCTGAGGCTACTGTGAAGACAGAAAATCAGCATCCAATGATGAAGTAAAGGGGTAAGGACTTCACCCCCCAGTCTGGGCCAGAAAGAAAAAGAAATGAAGGACATCAGCCCAGTAACATGGAACATATATATGGCAACAAAAAATGCTGAGAGCTCTAAGATGATCTTGACCAAACTGAGACCGGGGAAAGAGGGAAGGAATACCATGGAGAGATTTAGGGCAGGGAGGAGAAACAAATATAAAGTTGTGCAGCTCTTAGGGAACAGAAAAGAAAGGAATCTTAGATAAGAGGTTCTTACCATGGAATCCAAGGACTCAGATAAGATCCTTGATCTTGGATGAGAAGAAAAATTCCAACTATACTTTGTTTAACCTCTAACAGATTTTTAGCATTTCCTTCTATTATTTACATGGGCAAGAAACCATCATTCTGGAGAGCTACACGCTTTATCTTACTGCCAAAGGGGTCCATGATACACAAAAAACAGGCTGGGAACTCCTGCTATGGAGGGACGCAGAGTATTTAGAGTAAAATAGAAACCATATAATCTGAAAACGGGGAGACAAATAAGACACTAGCGAGTGCTGGGAGAAAAATCATCGTTCTGAAAAGAAGCAGTCTTCATCAAAGTGAAGAGATCCCAACATGAAGCCACATTTAGTGAAGCTGACCTGGCAGAGAACAAAACCCAGTGACTGTTGTGATGTAATGAAACACCTTTCAAAATGACAGACACAGGCCCAATGAAAAAGCAAGGGTAGAGTGGGTGCTCCCCCACAAGCACAAGTTGCAATCCTTTTATCAAACAAAGCCAAATTTACTAAGTCAAAAGAGAGAAACAGGGAAACTACATCACGTTCAAAGGGGCTGCAGATAGTAGAGCAACATAATTATTAGATATAAGTGGCCCTGAATGTCATAACACCCAAATATATCCAGGAAATAAGTGATGGAAGAGAAGAGAAGAGAGCCAGAAAGATCACAAGTATCTGACCCAGACCTGAGCTGGGGCCACAGGAACCAAAAGAGGGGACCCTGCCAGGACCCTGTTCCTCTTGGATTCTAGGATAAAATTCTAGGATGATTCTAGAGCTTTTTGCATAGTGACCTGTCTACCATCTCCCCAGCAAACATCCAGCTCGAAGGATTCTTTATCTTCTATC
Organism: Phalanger gymnotis; assembly: GCA_028646595.1. Lineage (NCBI taxonomy): Eukaryota > Metazoa > Chordata > Mammalia > Diprotodontia > Phalangeridae > Phalanger > Phalanger gymnotis. The sequence goes on from CM053622.1 coordinate 818,072,344, forward strand.
CCCTGGTTCAGACTCTCTCCCTCTGAAGACAGAACCTTTATTTGAGACTGATGCATTAAGGGAATCTTACCAATTTGGCTGTGAAGGACATGGCTGAGGCCATCAGAATGGAGGTATATGTGTATACACATATACAGCCAGGGCTCTAGATATAGAGATATGATTCCTTGAAATGATTGGCCCCAGAGCCGAGATTATTATGTCACCTGCAGGTGACATTGACACCGCCTGCAGGGGGACTTGGGGATGTCTCAGAAAAGTGAACTTTTGTCTCAAGTGAAAAGCATCCTCTACAATTGCTGCTTCTTAATGAAGACAGCCAAATAAGCAGCCACATGTACATGGGAGAGAAACTTTCCTGGGCTCCAGGGAGGATCACTTCTGAAGGAGGTTTATGACGATTTTTAATCCTAAGGAGGCAGTGCCTCTGAATGTGTGTCCACCTCTTATATGCGACTTTTCACATCTCTTTTAGTCATTTCAGTCCTGGAACACTTCCTCATCTTCATTGCACATGGTGTCTATGCATCCCTTCACATGCTCTCCTACATACCAGGGACATATCAACCCTGGCATTTCTTCCATGCCAGAAAGGCTTGGAGTGTGATCCAGGCTCCCTAGTGTGTCCTAATGGCTAGCATAGCTCAAGAGAAGCTCATCAATGATAGGCTGGCAGCCTGGTGATGACTTCTGGCATGGCATTGTTTCCTGGCCTAGGCAACCCTGGAAACAAAGACTAATCAGAGCAGGCCCTGAGGCCTGTGTGAAGCTCTGTAACAGTTTTTAATATTTTTAATTCTTAATGCAAAAAAACCTGCCAGAAATGTACAAAGTAGAGCAGAAAAACAACTATGTAAAGAACTGTGAATCACTATTCAATTCTGTTTGCTTTTTTCAAAAAAAAAAATGAAGTGTCTTCTACAAACTAGGTTCAAAACTGCCTTTTAAAATTTTTTAATTTAATTTTTATTTTATGGAACACAACAAGCATTTCTATAACAGTATAAAAATGGGTGATCGCCCACGAAGCTGCAGATCTGTTATGTACAATTTGGCATTCCTTTTAAATCTATAATAAAGTTATCATGTAAATTTCTTTGTTTTTCCTTTTTTTTTCCTTCCCTCCTCCTGCCCCAGCCTAGAGATGGTTGCCAGTAGATACAAATGTATATGGTGTGTGTGTATATATATCTGTATGCAAAACTATTCTATGCATACTTTTATTTATCAGTTCTTTTTCTGGATGCAGATAGTTTCTTTCTTCCTGTGTCCTTTATAGATAATTTGTGTATTTATAATAGTGAAAATGACCTAGTCACTCAAAGTCATTCTTAAAACAATACTGCTGTCACTATACGATGTTCTCCTGGTTCTGCTCACTTCACTCTTCACCATTTCATGCAAGTCTTTCTGTGCCCCTCTAAGATCATTGAGCTTATCATTTCTTATAACACAATTGTATTCCATCATAACCATACACCACAACTTGTTCCGCCATTCCCCAATTGATGGGGATCCCTGCAATTTCCTGTTCTTTGCCATCACAAAGAGCTGCCATAAACATCCCATTCACATTCAAAGTTATCATTGCTATTTGTGAATTTCTCTCCGGCTCATTTTTACTCACCATTTTCTTTCTCAATCTCTCTTTTTATCCTCTCCCTCTTACCTTTTTCCACCTCCCGCTGTCCCACTCCTCATCCCACCTACCCCTCCAAGAGTTCCCCTTCCCATACTCTATCCCACAAATGCCAAACCACACACCCCTCTAAAATTCCCTCCTCCGTTCTCTCCCTCTACCCTCCCAAACCCAATCTGTACGACCCTCTAAAAGTCCCTCCCCCACTGTGCGCCTCGTATTTTTCACTTCTCTACATGTTCAGAAGGCTTCGATATGCTTCCAGATGTACACATTGTTTCATTCCATTATGTATTTTAAAATGTTTCAATAATCCTATTTTCCTTTGGAATTATAATTGATAGTAATCCTCCCACTTTCCAAAAATTACCCCATCAATAAAATTCATACCATAATCATGTGTGAAAATACTTATAAAATTCTGTACTTGACTTTAACACGCCACTGTCAGGAGGTGAGTAGCATGTTTCATCATCTGGCCTCTGGTCTCCTGGCTAGACATTGTTTTAATCAGAGTTCTTGAACCTTTCGGTTCACACAGGTTCATGCAGTTCATAAGTCTTCCCAGGGTTCTCTGAAATAATGGCTTTCATCATTTCTGAGGACAATGTCATATGTTGTAATATTCATTTGTTAATATTTGTTCAGACATTCCTTAATTTGCTGAATACCCTGCCTTGGTTCCCAGGTCTTTCCTAAACACAAAGTGCTACTTTGACCTCTTTTTTGGTACCAATGGTCCTTTTCTTATTTCTTTGATCTTTTGTAATGAAAGGACAATGTTGTATAAAGCTACTAGTAGAATCACTGACTTGGGGGCATAATTCTAAACTGCTCTCCAAAATGGCAGGAAAAATCACAGCCACCCCTCCTCCAAGTGCATGAGTGTGCCTATCCACCCACAAAAACTCAAGCCCTTTCAACAATTGTCATTTTCCTTGGGTGCTGCCATTGCCAGTCTGATGGGTGTTGGATAGAAGTTCTGAGTGACATCACTTTATGATGAGTGACCTGAAGCACTTTTCATATGACTGTTGATTAAAGGAATTTTTTGAGTACTGTTTATCCTGCTGACATTTGTCCCTTAGTGAATGTCTCATCATTATATAATTGAATTGGTTTCTTTCACATTTTATATATGAAACTTTTGGCAGAGAAATTTGCTGCAGTTATCTTTTTTTCTTGGTTACCATTTCTTCCTTTAGCATCATTCCCTTCTCTTAAAAAAAGAATAATGCAGCGAAAGATATGGAATGTGATTGACAACCGTGGTTTATAATTAAAGCAATCTCATTCTGTTCCATGGTGCCACATTCACTCCCCTCACATCCACCAAGTAGTAAGAGCCCTGATTCCATGTAGGTGAGACGTTCATGCCTTTAGCTGGCCAGGAAGGTGTACCAAAGGAGACGGGGAAATTCAGGTCACTGGGACACTGTTGTCACCTTTTAAAGAAAACTGGGGGAAAATAATCCCTCTTATGTGGATGAAGGAGAGAGGAATCCTAATAGACACCAATGCCATTACATCAGACTTCTTGACTTTCTCAGACATAGGAATTCCAAAGAAGTCAATAATTAAGCGTAAGTGGGAGAATCCTTGGCTACCTAATAGCTTCTGTAGGGCATCTTGAGCTCTTCATACACTGATCCACTTTCATTGCTTTGTCCAGAGTTGGCCGCTATGCGCACATCCCTTTGATCCCTCCCTTATTCCTTCTAGCTCTGCTATCAGCCTGTATTGCTTCTGCCTGTTGTGTCAGACATGTGCTTTCACTCTCCTCTCTTCCTCTTCCCACCACAGTCTCTTTCTTTCTCCAGTTACCAGCAATCTCCTAACTGATAAATCCAGTGGCCCTCCCCAATCCTCATTCCTCTTGAACTCTCTCAGCCATCGATATTATTAATCGTGTTCTCTTCCTTGATGTTCTCTTTTCTCTAGTCTTTTCAGGACTCTTCAGATCATTCCTGTTTACTCTGCGCTGCTGGATCTTTATCTAGATCATGCCCCGTAACCATAAGTATTCCAAAGGGTGATGTCCAAGACTCTATCCTCTCCTCCTTCTATACCACTTCACTTGTGACTTCATCAGCTCCCACAGATTTAATCATCTCTATGCAGATGATTCTCAAATCTACCTTTCCTGATCCAACCTTTCTACTGATCTCCAACCTCTCATCTCCAGGTGCCTTTCAGACATCTCAAACTGGATTCCAGTAGACATTCTAAATCCACCATGTCCAAAACAGAACTCGTTATCTTTTCCCTAATCCCTACCCAACTTCCCTGTTATCATAAAGGGCAACAGCATCCTCCCAGTCCTCAGGGTGGCAATCCAGGCGTCATCCTTGACACTACCTTTATTGCCAATATTCAAGCTATTGCCAAGGCCTGTTAATTTCAATTTTATAACATCTCTCAAATATATTGCCTTCTCTCCTATGATACTGCCACCTGGGTTAGGCCCCCACTTGGAATATAAATCCCTTCATTATCTAGACTCCTACTTTTCTGATCTTGCCATCCTTTATTCCTCACCATGAACTCCTTGCAAGGGTACATTGCATAAATGGCAAGTTCAAGGGTCTGACCACATTTATGTGTGATTGAAGTGGGATAAAAAGATAGTTACTCGACCAAAAAACATTTATTAAGCACTTACTATATTATGGTACTCTGCTAAAGACTGGGTAGGTCCTGTGAAAAGAACCAATTGAGGAAATGTTAGGTTAGACCACTTGAGGGCATATCAGTAGCTATATTGACGTCTTCTGGTGTGATATCAGGAGTTGGGGAAAGGGGAAAGACTATGAATTAACTCACTGAAGAAAGGAGAGTCTTCTGGGGGGTCAGTAGTCAACATGTACCAGATTTTTTTGTTAGTAGATGTAAACTGAATGAACTTCAAAGGTGGAGAAGTTGCTGAGTGATGGTGTAGAGAAAAAAACCTCAAAGAAGCAATGGAGAACAAGGAATTTTTCAAGACCCCCACCTCAGCCAGTGAATTGGAGGGTATGAGTAAAAGTAAAATTAGTGCTGGAAAGAGATCCAGGTCTCATTGAATACCAGAAGATGGAAGAAGTAGAGAAGGAGAAGACTTAAGAGGAAAGTGAGTGAGGTATTTCAGACAGCACAGTGAAAAGGGTGAGTAGCTCTAGAGCTGGACATTGTAAAGGGATGTGTGTTGAGAGGAATGATGATTAGATATCAGGCAGTGGTGGATAGACAAGTAGTCAGAATTACTAAGAATGGGAGGGTATGATTAGGGGAAGTGTCTTAATCATTTTAGAAAGAGCTTAAGTAGATCTAAATGGAAAGAAAAGGGGCTTAGTTGTGCCATGCTTCTCACCATTCTACAGAGTTATAATCCTCAAAACAATTTGCTATTGGTTTAAAAATAGAGAGTAATTGATGGAACAGTTTAAACACAACAATAGATATATCTTGTACTCTAGTATTTGATAAACACAAAGACCCCAGCTAGTTGGATAGGGACTTTGCTTGAAAAAAACTGCTGGGAAAAATTGTGCAACAATATCTAATTTACAAAATTAGATTTACACCAACACTTCACATCTTATACAAAGATAAGCTCCAAATGGGCACATGACCTAAATATAAAAAATCATGTCATAAAATCTTGGGAAACATAGGGAAAATACCTATCAGATTGAAAGGTCAAGTCAAGGATATCAAAGGAACTAATTTTTAAAAATATAAAGGAAAGAGGCATAGTAGTACCAGATCTTTTTTTTAAATTCTTTTTTATTTATTTGATTTATTTAATATATTTAGTTTTCAGCATTGATTTTCACAAGAGTTTGAGTTACGAATTTTCTCCCCATTTCTACCCTCAGCACCCCCAACTCCAAGATGGCGTATATTCTGGTTGCCCCATTCCCCAGTCAGTGCTCCCTTCTGTCATCCCACTCCTCTCCCTTCCCCTTTTCCCTTCCTGTCTTATAGGGCAAGATAAATATCTACGCTCCATTGTCTGTGTATCTTATTTTCTAGTTGCATGCAAAAACTTTTTGTTTGTAGTTTTTGAACATTTCTTTTTAAAACTTTGAGTTCCAAATTCTCTCCCCTCTTCCCTTCCTACCCACCCTCCCTAAGAAGGTAAGCAATTCAACATAGGTCACATGTGTATCATTATGTAAAACTCTTCCACAATACTCATGTTATGAAAGACTAATTATATTTTGCTCCTTCCTAACCTATCCTCCTTTACTGAATTTTCTCCCTTGACCCTGTCCCTTTTCAAAAGTATTTGTTTTTGAAGTACCAGATCTTAAACTCTAATATAAGGTAGTAACTATCAGAATTACCCAGTACTGGCTAATAACCAGAAAGGTAGATGAATGTGAGAGGAATGATTATTAGATTATTAAATAATTAATTGTTAATATAGGGGATACACAGGATTTAGCCATTTCTGAAACCTCATTCTTAATATTAGACTTGAATATGAGACCCATACAACAGAGAAAACTGCTGCAAAGATTTTTTTCCCAGTTATGTGGTCATCTTTCAAAATGAATTTCATTTGATGTGGTTTGCCAAAACTTTAAAAATTTTATATAATCCAATAATTTCCTTAAATATTCTGTGATCTGCTATATTGCTTATTTACTTGTAGACTCCTCCCTATCTGTAGATTGGAAAGATGATTTCTTCATTATTCCTCTAATTTACATAAAATGTCATCTTTCGTGTCAAGGTAATGTATCCATTTGATATTTATCTTGATATACACTAAGAGGTAGTATCAATCTGGAAGGTTGGTGAGCTTCCTAGATATCTCATTTCTCTGGTTCAGCTCAGTCCAGCTCAGTCCTATTCATTTTCTTCTCCTTTTGTTATCTGCCTCTCGAGGGCTGGTATTTTCCAACTTGGGGATATATAATCCCACCCTTTCCTCTCTGCTTTCAGGCCATTAGAATATCAATTTGGTTCTGAGGTAGAATCTCATTGACTTACAAGTTCTTCCAACCAAGTCCCACTTATAGTGACTTTGATTCCAGGAGGTGTACAGGCCCTGTGCAATTCATTTTTATGAATTCAATCAACCAATAAATGTTTATTAAGTGTCTACTATGTGCCAGAGACTGCTAAAACCTGGGGATATAAAAGAGACAAAACACAGACCCTGCCCTCAAGTAACTTAGAACCTAATGAGGGAAACAAGATGCAACCAAGTATTACCAAGCAGGCTCTACAAAGCATAAATAGGAAATAATTAATGGGGGAAAGTTAACTGGAGTTAAGAATGTTTGGGGAAGGCTTCCTTTAGAAGGTGGAATTTTAGTTAGGACTTGAAGGAAGCCAGAAAAATCGGTAATTAGAGTGGAGGAGGGAGAGCATCGAAGGCATGGGAGATAGCCAGAGAAAATGCACAGACCCTAGAGGTAGTGTCTCATCACTAGAATATCCAGGGGGCCAGCATCACTAGACCAAAAAGTATACATCTGTGAGTCAAATGTAAGGAGACTGGAAATGTAGGAAGAGACTAGATTGTGAAGGGTTTTAAATGTCAAACAGAGAATTTTGTATTTGATCCTGGAGTCAACGGGGAGCCACTGGCATTTATAGAGTAGGGGGAGGGCATGGTAGAATCTGCACTTTAGGAAAATGGCTTTGATGGCTGATTGAAAGGTGGTTAGTGTGGAGAATAGAGGGCCTAGTGAGTTGTTAGTTTCTAAAATATTTGAAGAGTTATCAGATGGAAGAGAAATTAAATTTGTTCCATTTGGACTCAGAGAGCAAAACTAGGAGAAATGAATACAAATCACAGAGAGAAAGAGATTTCAGTTTGGGGCGAGGAAAAACAAAACATTTCCCAATATTTATTTCTGTCCCAACAAAGATCGGCTAAAGGAAGTTGTGGGTTTGTTTTCCCTGGAAGTGTTCAAGCATTGTTTATAAGACTTTCATCAAATACACTGAGGAATTGTTTTTCTAGTATTCATACCAGCAGGTTTTCTTTCTCTTTGGCCCACTCCAACTCTGCTATCTAGTGATTCTGGGGCTAACACTGAGAATCATAAATCAGAGAATGGTCCTTCTGAGTTCAGCCACTGACCTGGCTGTCAAAGACCTTAAGGGATCTCTAGATAGCCATACTTCTGGAAAAAGGTCCTGGGAAGATATTTTCAAGAGCCATCAGATAAGAACCCTGGGACAAAATGAGACCCTGACAGCCTCGAAGGTAAAGATTCGCCCGTCGTTCGGTCGCTATGCGTTAACACGCACTATTGGCCATATCCTATGTTTACCATTGAAGATACAATCAAAATCAAAAGTCATGGGGTGATTCTTCCCTAAGGCCCACAGCAGCACCTTTGAATGTGGGTGTTACTGTGGATCAGCACAAATGAGCTAAAAGTTGGGAAACAGGAACCCAGAAAGGCAGAACACAGCACCAACCAGGGCCTCGGCCTTCTGAAATACACATATGTGAAAAAAATGAAATTGAGTGACTAAAAGCAGACAAAGGTGGTCACCAGAAGCAGGACAGACTGAGTGGCTTTGATCTCGGGAGGAACCCTTGAGGAAAGGCTGGTCATGTGTATTTGCTTCATTTGCTTATGATGCCTGTCCAGAAGCCACACCACGTAACCACCGGCAGAAACCATGAGCCACAGATACACAACTTCGGGGAGTGCAACCGCAATTGCAAACAATTCAGTACTAATTGAAGTTTCTTCTAAAGCAATACAGTATCCATAACTGAGTATCTCTGAGCCATTACTGGATGCCCTTGGACCTTGAATTTTCTCTAGAACAATTACATTGAGTAGAAGTTGCAAGAACCAGCAGAGAAGACTGCAGGGGATGATAGACTTTGTGACTTTGGCTTTAAACTTTGCCCACCTGTAGCTACGGGGATTGATAGTGATGGCCTGAAAGACACTAAGGAGGCAGGTCATGCTAATAGAAAGACTACGACACGTTTTGGAAACGTAGAAGACAGTTTTACAGCCATTGTCATCCAGGAAATTCTTCAAGCCCATATTTGCCATTGTCTCAGGAATGCCCTTAAAGAGGAGCGCCAAAGAGTTTACCCATACCAGTTGGGCAAGAATTATGTCTGTGGGCCTCAGTTTGTGTCCAGCAAAGAATGTAATGATGAAGAAACAAAGCAGGAAGGAGTTCCCCAGAAGTCCAATTGAAGTCTGGAGGCTGAAGACAACACTCAAGAGGATGGCATGAGAACTCATGCTCTTAATGTCATGGGAGGAAGATTGTTATGTACCTATATAGAAATTTCATTAATTTATGACATTTCTGTGAACTTCAAAATAGACAGATGTGATATGGTAAAGGAAAGAGGGTAACATTTTCTTCTATATCTACTCTGTACTTGGGACCTCCCCAAAAGTGGCATGTATTTCTTACCACCAAGCCGATATACAAATTATTCCCATAACTACCTTTTGTTCCTACACACCTCTCCCTTCTTCTGTGCAGAGAATTCACATCAAGTCCCTGGCCTCTGTTTTCAGTCTAAGATTCTCAATGAGTCCTACATCAGTCAGGGATCCAGACCAATTACCTGCCATCCAGTGACTTCACCCCTGGCCTTTCTAACCCTCTCTGGGCTATTTCCAGAGAAGACTTAACTCAAACTGTCATTTCCTGTCTATTCTTCAGATTTTCTCTAGTCCGTATCGTTCCTGCTTCATTTCAAATGTAAGGCGACCTTCCTAGGTCTCACAAGACACAGTACCATTTGTCAGGAAGTTTGATCCACAAACAGGGCCTTGAACAATCTAATCACCTGTCTCCCTCAACAGATCTCTTTCTATCCACTGGTACGCTGCCTTGACTCATTCTTCAAATTTCGAGGTAGTCTAATTCACTTCTCCCCATCCTATTAATTCTGAACAGAGACCTGTTGTTTTACAAATCATATCCCCCTTCTCTCACTACCTATTCCCTTATTCCTATCTTCTCTCATCCGAACCCCGCCTACCCCAGATATCCCACCTCAGCTCTATCAATCCCCTTTCACTCAAGAGCACTCAACTCTTGATGTCTGATCCACAATTAATGCACTTGCTCTCACCCTAAATCTTTTCTTTTCCCATTCTTTCCATTTTCTGACTCTCACTGAGACCAGGCTAAACACATTTGAGAGTAACCAATAGCTCTCAAACCAGTTGGTGAGTTAGGGAGATGTCTACCCCAAGCATGTGAAGACTTCCTCTGGTGGAGTGGAAAAATGAGAACGATTTGTTCCAGTGGCCATAAAGGTGGCTGAAACGGGTGCTGTGGGACACTAAGAGCTTGTTCAGGCTTCAAAGATGCCAATGTCCTCCACTGAGTTCCAGGCCATCACTTAATTTTGGACTTGCCACTGGACTTTGATGACTGAGGAAGAGAGTGAGGCTGATGACTTTGTGCAGCTCTGTTTCACTTCAGTCCAATTCACACACAAGTCAAGACAGCACCCTCATGATGCCATTGGTTCTCTTTGAAAACAAAGGACAAACAAGAGCTTAGTATGATAAATGGAACATAGCTAATACAGGAAAAAAGGCCTTTTGATGAATAATTCTAGTCCATATATCAGACTCTACTAGTAAAAGGGACTCAAACTCACAAAGGTGCATAAACTGGGATCCATAGCTTTCTACTTTCATTGAGATAGCACATAGTAGACCACAAGGACTCCCAACTGCTGAGAGTTTCCATGGGCTCACAGACAGTACACTCACTTCCCAAGTGCCTGCGAGGAGAAGAGATGGGGTGCAGGCTACTGTGAGGACAAAACAGCAGCAGCCTGTGCCTAAGGTGGAGCCTGAAGACTTCTCTGCTCAGTCAAGGCCAGGAAGGAAAACATGAGACAGTTCTTTAGATAGGTAACGAAGTGGGAATTGGCACCATAGATGGTAACAAAGATGTTTTACCAATACCAATATCATCTTGAAAGGGCTCACAGTAGGGGGAAGAGGGAGGAAATAGCATAGTGAGATTACAGGCAAAGGAAGGAGAGAGTCAGATAGATTTGGGGTACTCATAGAAAAGAAGAGGTTCTTAACATGGAGTCTAGGGATCCAGTGAATAGGTTTTGTGGGGTCTGAGATATTTAATTGGAAAAAGTCCATCTTTACTTTGTAAAACTAGCTCTCCTTGCCCCCACCACCTGAAGGCCAAGTTATTACATTTCACTCCTCCTTCTAGGTTCACTGAGAGTTCTCTTAGTGGGATTGGGAGTATCTAGGCTCTGTGCAAATGGTGTAGCCCTCACCAACTGTATTCTTCCCAAGTGTAGTGGAATACCCTGCAACCAGTTTCCATTTAGCCACTCATAGATAAGCTTTGACATAGAAATAATTTCTTCAAAAGGCCTAATCGCAAATGTATAAATTTACTCCCCCAAAACCTGAGACTACCTAATTCTCTGGAGAGGGGAAAAGAATTAGGTTCATATCTTAGCTTGGTTCCTACACATCCCAGTTCCAGTTCCAAATCCAAAACTTCCCTTGGGTTCAGGTCCCAGGCACTCTGAATTCTCAGGGTGTTTGGATTAGATTGGTTGGCTGTACCATCCCTCCTTCAATCTTGACACCAAAGTAGCCATGGCTCAAACTTCTGGGTTCAGTGGAGATCACCTCTAGAACCTGAAAATGAGGAAGTCAAAAGGATGATAAATAGAAGAAACAGGATGAAAGGAAATGCACAGTTAGTAATCATAACTGTGAATATGAATGGGATGAACTCACCCACAAAACAGAAGCAGAGTAGATTGGAAACCAGAATTCAACAAGAAACACACCTGAAACAGAGAGACACAAATAGAGTTAAAATAAGGAGCTGTAGGAAAATCTATTCTACTTTAGCTGAAATAAAAAAAGGCAAGGGTAGCAATCATGAACTCAAAAAAGCAAAAGACCTAATTAAAAGAGATAAGCAGGGAAATTGCATCTTGCTAAAAGACACATAAACAATGAAGCAATATCAATACTAAACATATATGTACCAAATAGCATAGCAACTAAATTATTTTTAAGTTAATTTATTTATTTTTAGTTTTCAACATTCACTTCCATAAGTTTTAAATTTTCTCCTCTTCCCTCTCCTCCACCTCCCCAAGATGGCATGCAATCTGATATACACTTTATACACATTAGTCATGTTGTATAGAAGAATTAGAATGAATGGGAGGAACCATGAGAAAGAAAAACATAAAACAAAAGAAGACAGAAAAGAAAATAGTCTGCTTCGATCTGCATTCAGACTCCATATTTCTTTTTCTGGATGAGGATAGCAACTAAATTCTTAAAGGCAAAATTAAATGAATTACAAGAGGAAATAGACAGCAACATTGTATGTATGGGGGAATCTCAACTTTTCCTTCTCAAAGCTAGATAAACCTAACCATAGATAAAATTAAAAAAGACATTAAGGAGATGAATAGAATCTTAGGAAAATTAGATACAATAGATCTCTAGGGAAAAATGGATGGGAATAAAAGGGAGTATATATATGTATATATATAGCTGTACATGTACATGTATGTAGCCTCCTTCCCCCAGCATAGAGCTATGACTGAGGTGGGGATCCACGTGGGGCCTGGAACATCCTAGGACCTAGGGACTCCATGGTAGAATGAAAGTCAGTGGCCAGCACTGAGAAATGAGGTACAAAGTCAGGCTCTGGAGGGCAGGGGTAACTATCCCAGGTGGGGAAAGGGTGAAAAGAGCGGGGGTTAATGATAAGGCTGGCTAGGACCTTGGAATAAGCTAGAGGATGAGGCAGAATCATTTCCCACCCTTCCTGGGCTATAGATGCTTCAATTGTCCTGGTCAATGTTTCTTGAGTCACTGCTGGCATCATTGATGATCCATGCTGTCTAGATTAGAGGGTGACTGTGGCCATGGGAGCTCCTGCTGGGAAAGGAAATGCTTACCCCATATCAACTTCAGTTGCCTGTCCTCCCCAAGAAACTATATCCACTCAGTGGATTCTTATTAACCATATTCATTCTCTTCCATTTCTTTATCCACCTCAGTCTTTCCCACTTTGGTATATCCCAGGTCCCTGAAAGAGTGTTCTTTTCAAAACTATTTTCCTTTCACTTCTGATTGAACCATGTCATTCCTCTACTCAATACACTCCAATGCCTTCCTATTTCCTCTAGGGTTAGACATCTGTTTAGTTTTTAAAGCCTTTAACCACCTGGTCCTACCTGTCTTTCCAGCCTTGTCAGACATAACTCCTACTCCTGCACATTTAGATTCAACCCAGCTGGCCTTTCTTCCTCATATATGACACCCCATCATCTGTCTCTGTGTCTTACCAAAGGCAATTGGTGACCTGGTGGAGAGAGGGCTGGGCCTGGAATCAACCATACAATAGCTATGTGACCCTGGGCAAGATACTTAATGACTGTCTGCTTTAGTTCCTCAGGTGTCAGATGGCTATAGTAAGAGCACCTCCCTCCCAGAGTTGTTATAAAGACCATATAGGATAATTGTAAAAGTACTCAGCACAGTGCCTGGCATATAGACTATATAAATGCTTATTCCCTTCCCTCTTCCCCTTCTCTTTACACTGGCTGTTCTCCATGCACTGGGAAATACTCTCTCTTCGCCTCTACCTCATAGAATCTGTCTCCAAGAATCAAGACTTTCCTCCTGCCAAATTACATCATATTTAGTTACTTAATATGTATCTAATATATACTTGTAGAATGTAAGCCCCTTAGAATAAAGACTGTTTCACTGTATTGCTAATGCAGGGTCTGACAACTTAATAAATATTTGTTGATTTATGATCATCTCCCAACGCCAATCCACTAAGTTGAGAAGACCACCTCTTAAATATTCTCTTTGCTTATTTCTCATAAGAAGGCTTCTCAATCTAAAACGCTGCCCCCCATAGAAAGAAGTAGGACCTGAAGAACATCCCAGGCTCTGGAGGGTATGGTTTTCTGTGTGGCTTCCTTTTTGTCCCCTATCTTCCACCTCTGTCCATTAAATCAAGTTGTTCCCAATGCCCAGAGTGTATTTGTTCTTCGTTTCTTCCTCTCAGAAACTGATCTTTCTTGAGGCTCAATTCTGGTGCTACATCCTTCCTGACACCACCACTTTGTGCTTTTTGACCTCAGTTTTCTTTGTACTATACTTTTTGTAAATGTGTCGCTCTCTGCATGCTGCCCAGTAGAATGTAGATCTCTTAAGGGCAGGGATTTTTGTTTTTGTCTTTGTACCTACATACACACAGAAGGATTTATAAATATTTGTTGGATTAAAAAGAAAAGAAAAAATGGGTAAAGGTAAATTCCGTCTGTGACACAAATATAGTTTTGGTATCTAAACCAGGGGGAGCCAAAACTGAGAAAGAAAACTATAGACCAATTTCCTTAGTGAATAGCAATGCAAAAATTGCAAATAATATTCGAGAAGGGAAATTACAGTAATATATCACAAAGGTCATACAGGAGGACCAGGTGGGATTTATACCAGGAATGCAGGGCTGGTTCAATATTAGGAAAACTATATAAGCCTAATTGACCATATTGATAACAAAAATCCTATTATCTCAATAGATACAGAAAAAGCTTTTGACAAAATATAACACCCATTCCTATTAAAAACACTAGAAAACATAAGAATCAATGGAACCTTTCTTAAAGTGATAAGTAGTATCTATCTAAAACCAACAGCAAGCATTATTTATAATGGGGTTAAACTTGAAACCTTTCCAATAAAATCAAGGGTGAGAAAAGAATGTCCATTATCACCACTATTATCCAATATTATACTAGAAATTATAGCAATAAAACAAGAAAAACTGAAGGAATAAAAAAAGGCAGTGATGAAACAAAAATATCATTCTTTGAAAATGAATTAACTTTAAAAAACAGTTAAAACAATTAACACTTTAACAAAGTTGCAGGTTATAAAATACACCCATATGGATCATCAGCATTTCTATATATTACCAACAAAACCCAGCAGGAAGAAATAGAGGGAGAAATTTCATTTAAAAACTGCAGACAATATAAAATACCTGGGAGTCTTCCTGCCAAGATAAACCGAGGGACTATACAAAAGCAATTATAAAATACTTTTCACAGAAAGGTAGAACTAAACAATTAGAGAAATAGTAATTACTTGTGGGTAGGCCGAGCCAATATAATAAAAATAAGTCAGTTTACCTACTCAGTGCCAAAACAATCACACTAATAAAGAATTATTCTATAGAGCTAGAAAAAAATAACAAAATTCATCTGGAAGAAGAAAATGTCAAGAGAGTCAATGAAAAAATGTGAAAGAAGACAATTAAGTAGTACCAGCTTTCAAATTATTACAAAATGATAATCATCAAAACAATATGGTATTGGCTAAGAAATTTAAGGTAGACCAGTGAAATGGATCAGGTTCATAATACACAGCAATGAATAATAGTAATCTAGCGTTTGGTGAACCCAAATATCCAAGCTTTGGGCATAAGAACTCAACATTTGACAAAAATTGCTGGAGAATACTGGAAAGCAGTTTGAAAGAACCTAGTATAGACCAACATCTCACATCGTATGGCAAGATAAGGTCAAAATGGGTAAAGGATTTAAATGGGTAATAGAAGTCAATTAGGAGAGTATGGAAAACTTATCTGTCAGTTCTATAGATAAGGGAAGAGTTTATGAGTAAATAAGAGATGGAGATGACCACAGGAAGTAAAATAGATAATTTTGATTACATGAAATTAAATAGTTATTACATGAAAAATTTAATGCAGCCAAAATTAGTATGGCAAGTTTCTTTGATAAAGACCTTATTTCTTGTACAGAAACACACACACACGTGTGTGTATTCATATATATGTGTATGTGTGTATATATATATACACACACAAACACACACAGAGAGAGAGAGAGAGAGAGAGAGAGAGAGAGAGAGAGAGATGGAATTGAGACAAATTAATTAAAGTATGAGCTATTCTCCAGTTGATAAATGTTCAAAAGGTATGAAGAGGCATTTTTCAGAAAAAGAAATTAAAACTATCAATAATCACATAAAATGCTATAAATCACTATTGATTGGAGAAATGCAAATTCAAACAACTCTGAAATAATCATATTAGCTAACATGACAGAAAAAGATAATGACAAATACTGGAGGGGATATGGAAAAATGGGGACACTAATGCACTGTTGGTGAGATGTGACCTGGTCTGACCATTCTGGAGAACAATTTGGAAATTAGAGCCCAAAGGCTGATAACTGAGCACACCCTTTGACTCAGCAATACCATTGCTAGGTCTATATCCCAAAGAAATCAAGTAAAAGTACAAAAACAAGCTGTGATTTCTCTGTAGCCAGGCAATCGGGCAGTTACCCATCCAGCGAGGCTAGGTTTACAAACCCTGTCTCCATGGGGACAGGCTTGTGACCTAGCTCAGCATTTAAAGCCATGACTGGCCATCATCTTGTGGTTAGTCCTCACATATCGACATGATCGGTTTGGTTTGTTAGCCAAACACCTGAAGGTAGACTTGCTCGTTTTCCCCCACTACTTTTCATACAAATCTACATAGATATAGATATAAAATGCAATAACCATACATATGTATAATATAATAGAACATACAATAAAATCAAATAATTACAGGAGGTAAAAATGTAAAATAGCAGAAAAAAGAGGGGAAGAAAGAGCACAGCAGCTTGGATAATAAAACAAAGCCCAACAGTTTGTGTGATACAAGAAGCATCTAAAAATAGAGTGAAAATGGGAGGTTGGGGTGGGGGATTCCCCCCAAAAGCAGGTGTTTCAATGCTTTTCTCAAACAAAGCAATGGTAAGAGAGAGAAAAGTAGGGAAACTACATTACACTCAAAAGAGAGACAGTGAAGCAAATAATCACTAAATGTCTATGTCCTCTATGTCAGAGTATCTAAATTTATAAAGTAAGAAAGTTGTGAAAGATAGGAAGAGAAAAGAAACAGAGGGGTCAAGGTGTCTAAGCAGTGAGAGCCTTAAGCTGGGTGCAGAGGAACCAAAGAAGAACTTAGAATGAACTGTCATCCTCTTGGATTCGCGGACAAAATCCTCAGCCTATTTTAGAACTTCTTACATGGTGACTTCCTTGCCCCCAGCAAATATCTAGCTTGAATGAAGGTCTTCATCTACCTCCATCCCCTGGACTGTATTCTCTCCCTCTGAGAAGACAGTCCCTGTATCTGAAACCCATATACAGGGGGAAGCTTACCAGGCTGGCATCACCTGCTGGGATAGAGGGCTTGGCTCAGGCACTCACTGTGTGTATATACGTGTTCATGTGTGTACAGCTAAGGCCCTAGTTATACATAAACTATTGCCTCAGATGATTGACCCCAGAGCTGTGATTGTCATGTCACTTGCAGAAGACTTGACACTGTCTGCAAGGGGAGCCAGACACATCCCAGAAGAAGTCAACTTTTGTCCCAGGTGTTACTCATGATCACAAATTACTCCTGATTAATGAGAACAGGCAAACAAGCAGCCCCATGCAACCAGGAGAGGAACTTTCCTGGGTTCCTAGGGAGGGGATGTTTGAATGTGAGAGAATCACAGAGGGAGGGAGGAAACTGACAATGTCCAGTCTTGAAAAGGCGGTGTCCCCAAAACTGTGTCCAAATCTTGTATTAGATATTTTAATCCCCTTCAGCGATCTCAGAGAACTCTCCCTCATATTTAACTCCAAGTGCAGTATTTCCCTTTGATCCCTGTGTCTTCCTTCCTTCATTCCTTCCCTGTGCAACTGAAGCATCAACCTGGGCAGGTGCTACCATGCTGGAAGGGTGTGGAATATGTTCCAGGCTCCTGACTATGTCTGATTTCTAATGACTGACCTAGTACAATAGATGAGCACCATCTGTAGGCTGGCTGCCTGGGGATGCCCTCCATCTTGGCATTGTTCATGACCATGGTGACCATGAAAACAAAGCCAAACCAAAAGTGGCTCTCAATCCTATGGTGGCCTCTTCTGCTGCTATAAAAATGCCTTTTCTTATTTAATATTTTATTTCTCCCTCATTTACATATAAAAACATTTTAATATTCTTTTTTTTCAAATTTCGAGTTCCAAATCCTTTCCCTCTCCCCCTGCCCCATTGAGAAGGCAAGTGATTTGACATAGGTTATAGATGTGTAGTCATGCAAAACACATTTTCATGTAAGTTATTTGGTGGAAAAAAACACAAACAAAAAAATACCCAGGAGAGGGTGGAGCCAAGATGGTAGAGTAAAAACAGGAACTTGCTTGAGCTCTCCCACAAATCCCTCCAAACACCTGTAAAAAAATTTTTTTAAGACAAATTCTAGAGCTACAGAACCCACAACAATGACAGAGTGAAACAAGTCTCCAGCCCAAGATGTCTGGGTGGTTGCTAGGAAAGGTCTATCACACCATGCTGGGAGGAGAGTGCAGCCTAGCCCAGGGCCAGGCCAGGACAGACCAGGCCAGAGCAGGCTGGGCAGAGCAGGCCTCAGGGCCCTGAATCGCTGAGCTGTGGCAGTTTCCAGACTTCTCAACCCACAAAAGCCAAAGACAAATTAGCAGATCAGTGGCAAAACTCTGTTGGACCTGGGTGAGAGAAGGGCATGGTACAGTCCCAGCCATGGTGCAGTGGAGGTGGTTGCAGCAGCTGTGGCAGTTGCTTCTGGAGCTCCAGGCGCACAGACAGTGAAGAGAATCAAGCGACTGATCAGAGGGGGAGTGCAAGGGTCTCTTTGCTGGTGCTGAGGCAGAATTCTCTTGCTTTGCCCTGCTTGGATCTGGGCCACAGTCCTGGTTGGTAGTACTGGAGTGAGGAGGAGCACTGATGTGGCAGAGCTCTTGGTGGCTGTGGAGAGGGAGTCTTCCTGGCAGTTACAAGGCAGAAAAGAGTGCTTGAGGTCACTCACAGACCAGAGAACAGGCCAGGAGAGAAGTAAACACCTCTCATTGGATCACACTACCTCAGAAGAACTGAAAATTTACAGGTGCCTAGAAGTAGCTCTGAAAACAGCAATGCAAAACCTCAGAAACTTGGGACAAAGCATTCTCCATTCTGGAACCAAAGTTCTGCCTTGGCAAAGAGCTAAAAAGTCAAGTAAGCAGACAGCATAAAAACCTCAGACTATAGAATCTTACTTTGATGACAAAGAAGATCAAAACATACAGTCAGAAGAAGACAACAAAGTCAGAAATACGACATCATAAGCCTCCAAGAAAAATATGAATTGGGTCAGGCCATGGAAGAGCTCAAAAAGGATTTCGAAAATCAAGTAAGACAAGTAGAGGAAAAATTAGGAAGAGAAATGAGAGTGATGCTAGAAAACCATGAAAAATGAGTCAATACCTTGCTAAAGGAGACCCCAAAAAATAATGAAGAAAATAACACCTTAAAAATAGACTAACCCAAATGGCAAATGAGGTCCAAAAAGCCAATGAGGAGAGAATGCCTTAAAAAGTAGAATTGGCCAAATGGAAAGGGAAATCCAAAAGATCATTGAAGAAAATAATTCCTTAAAAATTGGAATGGAGCAAATAGAAGCTAATGACTTTATGAGAAATCAAAAAATTATAAAACAGAAACAAAGGAATGAAAAAATGGAAGAGAATGTGAAATATCTCTTTGGAAAAACCACTGACCTGGAAAATAGATCCAGGAGAGATAATTTAAAAATTATTGGACTACCTGAAAGCCATCATCAAAGAAAAGAACCTAGACATCATCTTTCAAGAAATTATCAAGGAAAACTGCCCTGATATTCTAGAACCAGAGGGTAAAATAGAAATTGAAAGAATCCACCAATTCTCTTCTTGAAAAAGATAGCAAAAGGAAAACCCCTAGGAATATTGTAGCCAAATTGCAGAGTTTCCAGGTCAAGGAGAAAATATTGCAAGCAGCCAGAAAGAAATAATTTGAGTATTATGGAAACAGAATCAGGATAACACAAGATCTAGCAGCTTCTCCATTAAGGAACCAAAGGGCTTGGAATATGATATTCCAGAGGTCAAATGAGCTGGGATTAAAACCAAGAATCACCTACCCAGCAA
Organism: Phalanger gymnotis; assembly: GCA_028646595.1. Taxonomy (NCBI): domain Eukaryota; kingdom Metazoa; phylum Chordata; class Mammalia; order Diprotodontia; family Phalangeridae; genus Phalanger; species Phalanger gymnotis. The sequence continues at coordinate 818,092,015 of CM053622.1, forward strand.
AACTGGATATAATACTTCAGGGTAAAAATGGATTTTCAATGAAATAGAGAGCTTTCAAGCATTCTTGATGAAAAGACCAGAGCTAAATAGAAAATTTGACTTTCAAATACAAGAATAAAAAGAAACATGAAAAAGTAAACAGGAAAGACAAACCATAAAAGACTTACTAAAGTTGAACTGTTTATATTCCTACATGGAAAGATGATATTTGTAACTCATGGGACTTTTCTCAGTATTAGGGTAATTAAAGGGAATATACATACATACACATAAATATATATGTGTGCATATTATATGTTATATATAATATAGATACATATATTATGTATATTATATAGATATATAGATAGATTTGATATATTGATATATATATACATATATATAGAGACAGAGACAGAGAGAGACAGAGAAAGAGAGAGAGAGAGAAATAGAGAGAGAGGCACAGAGACAGAGACCACAGAGTGAGTTGAATATGAAGGAATGATATTTAAAAAAATAAAATTAAGGGATGAGAGAGGAATATATTGAGAGGAGCAAGGGAGAAATAGAATGGGGTAAATTATCTCACACAAAAGAGGCAAGAAAAAACTGTTATAATGGAAGGGAAGAGGGGTAGGTGAAAGGGAATGAGTGAATCTTACTCTCATCAGATTTGCTTTAAGGAGGGAATAACATACACACTCAATCAGGTATCTTACCATAAAGGAAAGTACGGGGGAAGAGGACAAGAGAGGCATATTATAGAAGGGAGGGTATCCTGGGGGAGGATGTAGTCAAAAGCAAACATTTTTGGAAAGAAGGTCAAAGGAGAAAATTGAATAAATGGGGGATGGTATAGGATGGTGGGAAATATAGTTATTCTTTCACAACATGACAATTATGGAAGTGTTTTGCATGACAATACATGTATAACCTATATTGAATTTCTTGCCTTCTCAAGGAGGGTGGGTAGGGAGGGAAGAAGTGAGAAAATTTGGAACTCAAAGTTCTAAAAACAAATGTTAAAAATCATTTTTACATGCAACTGGGAAATAAGATATACATGCAATGGGGTCTCAAATCTATCAGGCCCTTAAAGAAAGTAAGGGAGAAAGGGAGAAGGGGTAGGGGAGTGAGCTGATAGAAGGAAGGGTAGACTGGGGAAAGAGGCAATCAGAATACGTACCATCTTGGGGTGGGGGGAGGGTAGAGATGGGGAGAAAATTTGTAACTCAAACTCTTGTGGAAATGAATGTTGAAAACTCAAAATAAATAAATTAATCTTTTTAAAAAAGGAAAAACAACGAAAGTAAAGAAAAAGTATCTTTGATCTGCTTTCAGGTTCTACCAGTTCTTTCTCTGGAAATGGACAGCACCTTTGATCATAAGTCCTATAGCACTGTCTTGGATCATTGTATTGCTGAGAATAGCTGTTATTCCTAGTAGATCATCATGCAATATTGCTGTTACTGTGTACAGTGTTCGGGTCCTGCTCATTTCACTTGGCATCTGTTCAAGTAAGTCTTTTCATGTTTTTCTGAGATCATCCTGCCCACCATTTCTTTTTTTTTAATTTATTTTTAATATGTTTAGTTTTCAGCATTGATTTTCACAGGTGTTTGAATTACAAATTTTCTCCCCATTTCCACCCCCCCCCACTCCAAGATGGTGTACACTCTGGTTGCCCTGTTCCCCAGT